>JALMGJ010000010.1:5547500-6012500 GCA_023362775.1 Charina bottae
GGCAAGCAAAATCAATGGGGAACCACGTGATTTGCTTAACAACCATGTGGTTCGGTTAATACCCATGGTGATTCGCTTAATGACTGCTGCAAAAAAGTTTGTAAAATTGGGTCGGATTCGCTTAATGACTGCTTCGCTTGGCAACCAAAATTCTGGTCCCAGTTGTGGTTGTTAAACGAGGACTACTTGTATTCAGAACATTGCATAACTTAGGATTGATTTTCAGAATTTCAGCTTGCTTTACCATTAGTCAGTGACATGTTGTTTGGGGCATTTTTAATGCCTTTGGAATATGAACAGGCCAAACAAACATTCTATCAGAGTTTAAAAGAAACAGAACATCAGACTGAACTCAACAGGTTGTCACAGAGCAGTAGAACTTGGATTGCCAAATTGGGAACTTGCAAAATATTTAAATACTCTTACCTTTCCCAGGCTAAGAAAAACATATTTTCAGGGCCAGACACAACATCCTTCTCTCTGCACTATTGAAGGGTACAAAACAGCCCTATTAGCCAAGCACACCTGCTTGCATGGATCCAGGGAAAGAGAAACAGTTCAACCTGTGCTACCATATTGTCACTTCTATAGGAATTTTCAGAATAGTTATTATCTTACTCCTGCTGTGTTAAAACCCAGGAAGAATGGATAATCATATCCTTCTCTCAGATGTGAAATTAACTATCACCCACACAGAAGCTACGTTTTGTGTAGCCACCATGAAAACGAGGCAACAGCTGGTACGAGTCTGAAGTTTGAACATTAAATTATGTTTTTAGGTAATCTCCTGATCACTGAGCAAAATAAAACTGGTTGTCTTATTTGGGTGGCAGGAAAGGTCAGTCCCAGTCAACTTGCTGCCATTTGAAGAGCTGGCCCTACGTTAGGCAAAATTCAGGAGTCCTTTGAGAGGTGAGCAGGAGGGCTTGCAAATGGGGCCCTGCCTGATGTATTACTTGGAGCAACAATTTCATTGTGCCTAGAGTGTATTCACAGTCCTGCCCCCGTTGCCATTCGTCAGTCGCCATGGGACTTTTGGTTGTTTTGGGTTTGCTGTGGTTGGAAGACGCCTGTGCGTGAATTTGTTTTATGTGTGGAGATCGGTGCACAACGATCAGCACACAACCTTCACAGAAAAAGGCTCTAATCCAATGGCATGGATACCATGACGATTGGTGACCTTTTGTCTGCTGCAGCCTTCATCCGCCTTCGCAGCCGTTGTAACAATACACCTTGTTATCTTCCGCCTGTTGTGCCGTTGAGGACTTTCTTGGATCGTTCTTTGTCTGGTTCCTCCCCCTGGACCTTACCGCCATGGGTGACCCTGCCAGGAGTACATGACTCCCGACGGCTTCGCTCACAGGGTTCATTGGGAACACACAAGCCCACTCACCACAACAAGGTGACGGTCCAGCGAGTGAGCTGGATCATTGAGAACTGGGAAGCCCTAACTCATGAGCGTTTCAATTGGAGGTCATCCTTTATTAATGGTGCTATGGACTTTGAAGAAGCACGAGTACAGGGCGAAAAGGAGAAAAGAGCTAAAAGGAAGGCACGTCAGGCAAACCCTCATCATGACCGTCTCCCACCCGGAAACCTATGCCCTCATTATGGGAGGTTGTGCGGATCCAGAATTGGCCTTTATAGCCACTTACGGATCCACCGTTAAAATTTTACCTTTGGAAGACAATCTTACTCGGCTACGAGTGATCGCCAACAATGAGAGTGTATTGCTCTTCTTCCCAGAAGGTGAGTGAAAACACCCTTGCAGGTAAGAAGTGTGTGAGAGAGCATGAAGTGTGTTTGTGTGTGTGTGTGTGTGTGTGTGTGTATGTGTGTTTGAGAGAGAGAGGGAGGGAAGGAGGGAGGTGGCAGCTATGCTGGAGAGAAGAACAGGTCCTCCTCTTCCTTTAAGCAGAAGGTTTTTCAGGATCACACCAGCTTGCTCCCTCTACCAGCTCAAACAACTTGTGCACTGGAGCAGCTAGCTTCCCAGTTACTCCAAGCAGGTTCAGAGTATTCTTTTAAAACTGTTGAACATTTTGAAGAGCTGGCCCTATTGAATTCACTTCATCCTAAGTATCTCTAGAGTGGATCTAAATTAGTAGATGTACATGAAGGGGGCAAAATGATCTGTCCTTTTCTTCTGGCATCATGCGGGCCTAAAATGAGATGAAAACAATGTCAGCAGGGGGATTTCATACCTGGATTTCATGCATCCCTCCTTGAAAGTGCTAAACTAACATCTGCTTTCATTTGGCTTAGTCCTTATTAACAGGTAGAGCTACACTACAGTGCCTCAATGACCAATGCAATTATCTGGCTGTACAGCTCCCAGCTCCTAATGGAGCTCTAACACTGGGTGATGCTTCAGCTAATTTTCTCACACTTCAGATGGATGATGTGACAGGTTTTGGCCCTGCCAACAGATACAGACACTTCTGAGCAGGATCCCTGTTTCCCGTTGGCAAAAATAATGTTGGCTGTGCTGTTGCCAAGCTAAGCCAAAAGTCACAAGGACACATTTAAGTCCTGCATCTATAGGAAAAACAAATCCACCCCCTCTGCCTAATTGAGAAGTTGGGAAGGGAAAGGAGGAAAGAAAAGAAAAGAAAAAGAAAAAGAAAAGACACACTCCACAGCACATTTGTGTTTATGCTGGTTATTCCATGTCAAGGCAATTATCGTGATGCTATTAGGGAAGATCAGGGAGGGAAAAGTGTTGTTGTGGGGGAGAAGAGAAAACAAACCTTTAAGCAATCATGTAAAGCATGTGGAACATCTTAAAGCAGGCAAGCAAACAAAGCCAAGCTCTGTCAGGCTATCGATCTGTTCCATAAGGTGCAAAGTCTTGCACCACTGTGATTGCCTTCCCTGCTGGGCTTAGAGCGGGCTGGAAGAATACAGTATTGATCTGGCCCAGTTCCTGAGAAATAACTCACTGATAAACACCAAGTCAAGGCCACTGACTCTGAATCAAACTCGGCAAAACAGCTCAGTGCTGGTCTCGGGTGATCCCAGCAATTGTTTGCGTTGGTATGCAAGAGCTTGGAAGTGTGGCACAGAGTTGTTGGGTAACCAACTTGCCCCATGTGCTTACAACCTGGAAGATTCTGGCTTGGGCTTTGAATTGGGGGGAGGATGGAAGAAGGGAACTCGGACCTGGGTGCAGCTGGAGGCTGAAAGATTGGAAGAAAGGGCAAAGTGGAGATCTAGCGCCCTTGGAAGTCAGGGTTGCAGGAAGGAGTCCAGCAATGACTGACTGGGTGAGTTTCTGGACCAGGGATGATGCACATTTTGCAAAAAATAATTTTGGATTGGGTTTTAGAGCCAGAAATAAAATCGTTTTGATCTTTCCAGAATCAAAATCTAAAAAAACCTTTGAAATCAATTATCAGTCAGTCAGTCAGTCAGTCAGTCAGTCAGTCAGTCAGTCAGTCAGTCAGTCTCTCTCTCTCTCTCTCTCTCTCTCTCTCTCTATCTCTATCTCTATCTCTATCTCTATCTCTATCTCTATCTCTATCTCTATCTCTATCTCTCTCTTTGCATACTGCCTCCCATTAAAGAAAATCCCAAAGTAAATCTCAATAGCTTAAGAATTTTTCCAGAGTGAAGCAAAATAAAAACAGCCTCAAAACTTTTGCATGCAAATTAGGTATTCTACCACATAAGCTTTAGCTTTTAAATACATGAGTCAAAGCTCCTATTTTTAGGTCAGTTCAATTATTTTTGTTCATGTTCCATCATTAAAGTGCACAAAAGAAGCAAACAAACAAAAGGGAATGTAAGCTATCATAATATTTCATTAATGGGATACTAAGACTGGTAACCAAACAACTGAGGGATATGAATCAGTAAAAACTTGTTTGGAATCTGTGGTACAGCTCAAAGTGTGATTCAGTTTGAAGAATCAAATGGATTTGACTCATATCCTTGTATCAATCTGATCTGAAGATTGGATTTGAAGATTTGATTTGTACATGTACAAAGGTCCACCAAATCTCCAGGCATCTTGAAGTAATTTGATTCAATTTGATGCATCAAATGGATGAAGTGACTTCACTTAAAGACTGAATTTCAAAAGAAGATTCAACTGAGCCATTTTCATGATGAATACTTGAATCAAACTTTTGTACAGCCCAACAACCACCCTTCCTCAAAAAGCCCATTTCTGTAGAGCGGGAGGACAGATGTAGGATTGGGTTGCATCCTTCATTATTGGCCGAAGAAATGGAGGTGGAATTGTAATGGATTTGCTGAAATAAAGAAGCTGAACTTCAGTTGCTTACCAAAGAGGTCAGCTTCTTTGAGGCAGCTACATCAGAAATGACAGCTGTGTCAGTAAGATGGGGCATTCTGGAAAGTGCCGGGCCGAAAAGCTGGTGGTGAAGTTCTGGATGAATGCTGCCCTGTCTCTCTGCAGAGAGTTGAACTCTTTGACCACATAAGTATGAACCGAAGAAGACATGGGGTTATTTCCTTTCAAAGTTTTCCTCTGCTGTTACAAAAGGCTTTCAAATCTCCCTCCCTCCCCCCCATCTCCCCTTTACAAAAGCTTTTTTGAGTACCAACCCTTCTTTAATTTGAGAGAGAGAGGGAGAGAGGGAGAAGAAAACAGTTTTTTGTTTTGTTTAAAGAGGAATGTTCTCCACATGTATCTCAACAAATAAGCTTTAACTTGGAAAAGGGCCCCAAAGACTTCTTCAGCGCTTGCAGCTGGAACAATTGTTTGCAAAGTCATGGACAAGAGTTTAGAAACCACCAAAGGACTTGTGCCTCTCTAAATGCTGTTAGATTACAGTTTCCATCAGCAATAACTATTGAAAATGCTGGCTATGGCCAGTGAGAGTTGGAATTGTACAACTGGGCCTACATGAGATGGCTGTACATTCTCTAGAGGAGTATCTTGCATGAAGTCAGGGAGGCAATATTATTCAACTCCTCAAAGCACATAGTGTTGCTTTGTATGAGTGAAGGGATGTAGATCTGACCTTGGGAATGAGGAAGGAATGAGTGAGCCATTCAACAAAACTCTGAGAAAAGATTACTCCATCCTGGGAAAGAGAATAGAGTGAGAGAGAAACTCGAAATAACCCCACTTTGATGTTGTTTATTATAAGATGAGGCAGAGAGAAACTCTGACAGGCTGTCCAGATTCTGTTATTCTACCCTGTTACAATAAAGAGGATTCTTGGAACCCCTGCTATGCCTGTTTCTTGACTTTGCCTATCTTGAAGGACTAAGAGTCTGGCACTCCAGTTTGTCCAATAGCTACAAGAGGTTTCTCCACATGTACTGACAAATGAGAGGACTCTCCTACTTACTGGACAAGCCTGGAGAGGCAGTTGGAATGCAGCAAAGAATCACAATAGCAATGCTCACTCTTTAGAACATTGCTTCAAAGGCGTTCTTCACTCAGAACACTGTTAAAGAGCAGCCATGTTTTGACATTTTGCCCTGCCCTACTGTCAATGGGAGGATCTGGTTCTCTTCTATCCAATCAGTTTACAGAATACCCATAGGCTGTGTTCTGGTAATAGATCAAGATCTGCTGTCTGATCCAAGCCAGTACAATGTAAATTATGATTGAAGTCATACAGGTTCAAGTCCACCCACAGCCCTGGAAGTCACTGAGTGACTTTGGTTCAGTCACTCTCTCTCAACCCAACTCAGGGTTGTTATGGAAACAAAAATGGAGAAGAGAGTGTTGTGTATACTGCCTTTATGTTTCTGGAGGAGAGGCAGGATATACATTTAACAAATGGATAGATAGATTTTTCTGAAGTGCCCCAAAGGAACTATATAGTGACATTTCCTCTACCAGTTCCAGAAGGCCTTCAGAGATATGAAAGTGTGAGGTATAGGCATCTAGTAGAAGCCACAATGACTTCATGATGTCACAGCCCAAATGATGCCAAGTACATGATTTGTGTCAACTGCATGTGGAACTGTCATGAATTACATAATACACATCATTTATGAGATGAAGATATAGCAGGTATGATGTCACTTTCCCTCTAGCCCAAAGAGGGCTCTGGATATGCCCTCAGGTCTTACAGTGGTGGGCATGGGACTCTCTTCTGAATCCAATCCAATAGAACAAGCAGAATCAAGTGGGAGAAAACAACAACAGAATGATCAGTTAGAGCTGGAGAGGGGTGACCTTTTCAAATTCTCCCCTAGTACAGGGAGATTGGATGGGCAACTTCTCAGGAGAACAAGAGACTCTCCCACAGTGTCTCAAGGGCAAGATGATCCATGAGTAGTGACAATAACACTGCTTCTGAAAAAGCCCATTAGGATGATTTCTCTCCTGATGGCTCTTCTTAGGATGAGAGTGTGGGGAAGCCACAGAGACTGTCAGTGCCTAGAAAAAGAAGTGGACCTTGAAAGACAGGCTCTTTCGTTGCTAAGTAAGTACAAGAAGGCTATCCTCCAGACATGGCGATTTCCTGAAATTATCTTCCTGTTTGAAACAATTTCTAAAGCTGTATTTTTTTCTTTCTTCTGGTGAAATGGAAACAGAGAGAGGGAAAATACAAGATAATTCCTCTGTTGTTGTTTTTAGTTCAAACCAAAGTTCCAAAGAAAATCTTTGCTGGTCAAAAGGAATAAGAGCCAGTAGTTGTGGCCCTATGCAAAGAAGTCAGAGCAAAGAGATGGGGGAGTTTTCAAAACACCTGGCACTAACCACACACAAATTGTGGGATGTTGGGGAATTTCTCATCCATCTCTAACTCTTGTCAGCTGACATTCTAGCCCAGGGCTTTCCAAAGTTTTTCCCGCGGTGACACACCAACCGGTGTTGGTGTGTCGCCGCGGGAAAACCCAGAAGTGCCGTCCTTGCGGCAGCGCGCAAAAACCCAGAAGCGCTGCTGCCGCTTTCAGGTTTTGCACGCTGCAGTTGGTGTGTCGCCGCAGGAAAACCCGGAAGCGCTGCGCTTCCGGGTTGTGTGGCGACACACCAGACTGTGTGTGGCGACACACTTTTGTGTCGCGACACACAGTTTGGAAAGCTCTGTTCTAGCCATATATCACATGACACCTTTGGGTCTGCATGACTGTATCCTGAAGAGGCAAGGTTATTCTTCATCCCATCATGATATAAGTAGTCCTCGTTTAGCAACTGCCTCATCTAGTGACTGTTCACAGTTACAGCAGTGATGAAAAAGTAACTTTACAACCAATCCTTGCATTTATGACCTTTGCAGGTCTGTAAAGCAAAGGAAAGCTGAAGTAAGATTGTAAGGACAGTTGTGGTTTCACTTAGTGACTGCTTCATTTAACAACCAAGTTGCTATTTCCAATTGTGGTTGCTAAACAAGGACTACCTGTAATTCCCCAAAGGAGATAGATTTTTCATTGCACCATGAGATGGCAGCTCTGACTCTTTATATTCCTAAACTGAGGTTGAAACTTCCAGCTTTTTTTTTTTTAAGAAAACATTTAGGTCTGTTGTTTGGTAATTGGAATCAACATTCAAATGTAAGCATCAAATTTCTCATTATTTTCACATCAGTACCAGTGCTGAAGGCATGGATCAGTGAACTGAGTTTCTCACTGCCCATGTGAATTCATTAATCAATCTTTCCTAAGATGGCTGCAGAAGCAGACAGCTGTTGTAAGCACCTGTCTTTTTATAAGCCAATTTCATACATGTGCAATGATTTTTTTCCCCTTCAGTTGTGCGTGTATTTTGAAAACACTGTACATCCTGGCATAACATGAAGGAACCATAATTCTGTATTAGGCTCATGCTTGGCATGCTGAAAATCCAAGATTGCCTCTGGGCTAAGTCTGGTATTTCTGGGCTGCTGAAATCCAGACAAGTACTAGATATCAGGAAAAGGTTAGAGTTTTCTGTATCTCTGAGATCTAGTAATCATCTGGATTATTCCAGTTTGGGTAAGGTAGCCTTACACTGGGGTGCAACTCTGTGCAAAGTTGTGAAAGAAAGTTGGGGTAGATCCTTCATATGAAACCTCATGGCCTTACAAGAACCTTGTATTGTGCGCCAGTTGCACCCATTCCTTGGTCCGAGGGACCTTACTCACGGTCACTCATGCCCTGGTCACCTGGTCACTTCCTGGTTGGGCTACTGCAATGTGCTCTACATGGGGCTGCCCTTGAAGAGTATCCGGAAACTTCAGCTGGTGCAGAATGCAGTGGCACGGGCAGTTATGTGTGTTTCTGGTAGAACACACATTATACCTCTGCTTTGCGAGCTGCATTGGTTACCAGTCTGCTTTTGGGTCCAATTCAGGGTGCTGACGTTGACCTTTAAAGCCCTTCATGGCATGGGACCAGGTTATTTGAGGGACCGTCTCTCCCTGATTTCATCTGCCCATCCTACCAGATCCAGCATAGGGTATGTTAGGGGTTCCGTCATCTAGGGAGCTATATTTGGTGGGCCTTTTCTGCTGTGGCACTCACATCTCCCCCCAGAGGTCCTTTGAAAGCCTCATCACTCCTGAGCTTTCAAAGGTCCCTCAGGGCCTGAGGATCCCAGGGGACAGGTGATCTAGTGAGGTGGCTCCATTATTAACATCCCTTTGCCTATAATTTTCTTTTCTGTTTTAGTTCTGCTTTTATAGTTTTTAATGTTTTAAAATTATTATTATATAATGGGTTTTAGGTAATGATTGTTTATATATTTACTGTTTTATTGGATTGTTGTACACCACCCAGAATCACTTTCGTGAGATGGGCGGCCATATAAATTTGATAAACAAACAAATAAATAAACTGGCTCTGTGCTGAAGAATGCAGGGCAAATTGTAAATAGAGAATTTATCACTGCTGATAGAAAACATTGGAACATTTAGACTTGGTTACCTCCCATTATCTTTGGTAGCAAGAGAAAGATGAAATCCAAAACCAGACGTTGGACAATTTTGATGAATATAGACAATGAATGATGTCTACAAACAAAAGTCCCACTGAATGCTCTCTCTTTCTCCATCATCCATACTCAGTGGCCTTTGATCCATTACCTTTGCTCTGTTAATCTAATAATAGATATTTAGATGTATTTATATTTCATACACCTCCAATGGATGGAGCAAGGTTGAAAGATTAGAACCACATTAGGATCCTGTTTTCCATTACGACATCCAGCTTCAGTAATTGCAGCTTATCTTCTTTTAATCATATGCAACTGGGTAATTTGAGCCTGCCTTGATGGCTCCATATAATATTTCCTTTAGAAGCTCCCTGATATAGCTTGCGCTTCAAAGTTAAACTATACAATAAAAGCCTCAGTGCATATCCTTTCCTTAGCAGTCTATCACATTTAAAAGAAAGATAAGACCATTATAATCAAGGGGCTGTGGAGAGGATGACATTATAGCAACAACTTTGGGGAGAATTCTCTTCAGAAGGATGGTTCCCAATAAGCAAAGAATTAATCAAAACATCTTTGAATTCTGGTCAATGTGTTTCATTGGTGACCACTGGAATTATGGGTTCTGTTTAAGACTAAAGACTGATGAAGATTTTCTTTTCTTTTTTTAATTGGGCGATGGATGGGACATGAACAATTAGAAAGATAAAACATGGTCAACAAAGACTACTGAATCATCTAGATCTCTATTGTCAACTCTGGCAGGAATTTTCCAGGGCTTCAGACAATCAGTCCTGGAAAGGTTGCGGAAAGAACCTGGGGCCTTTTTTATCCAAAAGTGGAACTACACCCCAAATTTTACTCTGATCTGCAGTTCTCTGTTGGCTTTCACTTATATGGAGCTGTGATTCAACTAAGCCTTGCTTCACTTAAGAGAAAGTAATAACTGTTCTTAGTTGAAGCTATGTTTTCTTATCTGAAGCCAAGCCATTGGCCCCTCTAACCCTTTACTGTCTTCTCTGTCTTCTCTAAACAGAGATCTCTTTCAATATCATCCACCACCTTGAACTAAAGAGTCCAAGGACCTTGAACACATATCTACCACCAAGAAATGAAATAACAGGTCACGTGGTAGGTAATGTTGTGCCCCTTTATCTTAATTTTAAAAGCTCTTTATAAGCATTTAGTTGAGAACTCTGCCAAGAATAATCTGTCCCTTAATCACCTGGTGGGACCTTGGAGAGGTGGGACCTGTTGGGACCTTTTCCATGGCTGCCTTGATGCTTTGGAACAGCCTCTTCCCTGAGATTCAGAGGGCCCAAAGTGGGCCCAGCAAATGTAAATGTAAATGTAGAGTTGATGGGATGTGTGATGTTGTTGTGGGGTTTTGCGGGTTTATTTATTTTGGTTTTATAAATGTTGTTGTGAGCTGCCTAGGATTATCTTGTATAAGATAAGCAGCCATATACTTTTTCCAAATAAGTAAGTAAATAAAAAGAGAAAGAGAAATTAAGAGACAGAAAGAGAGTTTTGACTATGCCCCCTTACTCTTTGCTTCAGCCCCACTCATCACTGAAAGGTGACCTCAGGAGATTCCCTTAACCAGAATGCAAATTTCTCCTGATACATACATTTCTCTATATTCTTCCTTTAATATGCAGATCATTTCTCTGATATCATTATGTCCCCCAATGCATCTTTGCTATTCTTTCCCTAATTTTGACCAGGTTTGCTTGAAAAATTGCATCACTTTTTTTTTTAGTGTGAGAATGAAAGCCTAATTCCATTTTGATGCACATGTTTTGGTTTGGGAAGTGAGAATTAGATAGGTTCACACTGAAACAGAACCAGACAAATTTGTCTGTCATTCCTAAATGTTATATGTTATTTCAGCAGGAGGTAATATGATGTCTTCCAGATGTTCTGGACCACAATTTCTTACTATTGGTCAAGCCATCATGGGACTGATGGGATTTGAAATTGAAAACATATGAAGAATATCCGCTTGTCTAAAGTGGCATTGTATTATGCAATTATGAGCAACCTCCTTTTTCCAGTTCCTGTACCAATATCAATACTAATGTTAATATTGTGCATCTTTCATTTACAGAAAAGTACAATTGGGACACTGACCTGTCTTGAGCTAATTATTATTATAATTAGCAGCAGCAGCTTTACCATTGGAAAAAGACAAGACTATCCATAACAAGCCACACTGTATTTCTTTATTTAAAAGAACAACAGAAAAGTGTATCATAGTCCACGACTTATCCATTTGTCCTCTTCTATTCCTTAGAGGGACAAATAACCTTTTCTCTTGATACAGGACTCAGGTATTGATCTGTCATATTGTTTGTTCTAGCCCTGTTCCCAGAGGTATGTTCAGTTTGAAACGTTAAGGCTAGTTTATTAGTTGTCCCTAGCTCATTTCTCGTAGAGAATCAAGCTAATACTGTGGTTACTTAATGGCTTTCTCTTGTTTTCCCTTGAGTCTGCCTGTCTGAAGCCTATAGGCCAGAAAGCTTTCTCTCTCCCTTCTATTTTTTTTAAAATCACTATTAGTAAACCAGTAAGGCACACAAAAACCTACTCTGTTTGAAACTGTCAGAATACGCAATCAGTGCAGAATCTCTTGGTATACCAAATGAACTTGGAATCATGTTGACTGGGAGAACATGGAAATGGTTCTGGGGAAACAAGTGGAAATAAGGTAATAAATTAAATAGGCTCAGAACAATGCTAAAAACAGGAAGAGTCCCCTCCACAAATACACTAAAATCCCACTTCACTCCAACCGTGAAATGAATTGGAAGAGTCTTTCCTTCCGAGAACACCTGACAAATCCCGAGAGCTGTTTTGTTAGCACTCGCAAAACCTGTCAAGAGTGTTCCACCTATATTTCAGTTTCCTGAAGAGAAATGGTGAACTGTTTGTTTGTCTTGCTTCTTTGTTAGACTTGCTGTATATAACACTATTTTTTCTGGGAACTCAAGGCAGGATAAGTAACACTGCTTGCATTTTGTTCTCTGTAGCAATCCTGCGAGAGAACTTGGGCTACAGACTAATGATTGTCTAAAGTCATCCACTGAATTGCCATGATTGAAGATGGTCTCCCTAGTCAAAAGTGTTTCTACTAATATTTCTCCTGCATTTTTTCTATAACTATCTCTAACAGGATAATACTGTTATTAGCAGGGATAAGAAACCTTTTTTCTTTTTTTTCTGCCAAGGACTACATCTGTTCACAGAGAATCCATTTGGAGGTGCACAAAGGGTGGAGCTGAAGCAAGCAGTGAGCAAGGCAAACATGGATGGCTCGGCAGATAAAAAAGGGTGGTCCTTCAATGACATTGTTGCAGCCACCATCTTGACTATTTTGACCATACCCTGTGAACATCCCTATTAGGCAGAAAATATGCTAGAAACCCCCCACTGCTAGTGTTGTGCCATTGGATACTTAGAGGGGAGGAGCAACATAGCAACATGTACTTTGCTCTCTTGGAATAATCTGATTTTTTAAAAAAAAATTAACTTTCACCCCTTTTCAATTCTTTCAAGTAACACAATGGACCAGCTGTTTTCTTTGTTTTCACCCCTGAGAGTGTGGAGCAAATTACATTATTAGGGGATTTATACATCCTTTTGAGCTGGGAGCAGTTACAATTCTGCCAACTCTGATGAAAGGGGAAAAACAGCAGTGTTCTACCCCCAGGTGGGCAATGGGAAAGTGGTGAAGCAGCTCTGGAGAGACTATCTTGCCAGCTGCGTGAAGGCTAACGTGAGATTCAAAGGAAGAGAGATAGAAGCTATCCATCACCCATTTGGTAGCTAAATGTTGGGTTACTGCAATGAATATGAAGCAACAGCTGATGCAAATCTGACCATCTTTCTCTTTTTAATTAAGTTTGTTTATGTAATCTGTTGATCATTGATTGACATAAAATTGATTGATTGCTAGAAACTAAATTCACTGTTCCATGGAAATAGAAAATCTCCAGTAGTTTTCTGAGTCACCATTAGCCCTCCCTCCCTCCCTTCCTTCCTGAAATGCTTTTCCATTATGGTCCTTCCTTCCTTCCTTCCTTCCTTCCTTCCTTCCTTCCTTCCTTCCTTCCTTCCTTCCTTCCTTCCTTCCTTCCTATCAGAATTTCATAGCTTCCCTGATATTTTCAACTTATCACAGTTCCAGAGCATTGTTTATGTGTAGGTTATAGATGCTTTCAAACAGCAGTGGAAAATATTTGATTATTTGAAGAGATTACTGCAACAGATTATTTATTTATTTATTTATTTTAAGAGGAGGTAAACATTTATTCTGTTCTTGTTCGTGTACAATTTCCTGGAATGGCAGATAGGACAAGTGGCAACCTTTTGAAGTAAATCCATTTTTTTTCCTAGAGAGGTGGAAGTCTCTCTCTGTGTTACACATCATGCTATTGTCAGTCTTCCCCTCTTAATATCTATTTCTTCTTGATCCTTGTTAACAGCTGGGCACTCACAGGCAAGAGTTCCTCCCAAGAGTCACCTCTGTAGCCATTCCTAATGGAAGTTGTCACTGCAGTCGGCGTCTGCTTTGTATGCACTTTGTCCTCTCAATTTTAAGTAATTGCTACGGAAAACAAAATGGATACAGTCATTCCAACGCGGAGCTGTCATCGCTAATGTCACCGGAAAGTAACACATTGCTTAGTGGCCTGAAAGGGTTTCCCTTCAGCTTGTTTTGCTTTCACTATTTAGTGGGTGTTAGATGCTTCAAAAGTGAAAACAATCCTCCAAGTGCAGGAGATTGATGACCAGTTTTCCAGCTTCATCCATGACTACTCTTCATATTGGTAGAGTCTCATGTCAACAAGCCCTTCAGGAATGATCTTGCTCTTCATATTGAGTGGCAAGTTTTATTGGATGGCGCATCGTTTTGGCCTTCTAGAAAAGACATGTAATAAAGCTAGTAAATCATACGCAAGTTCAGCTGGCTTGCTAACATTGCCTCATTATGATAATTCACATACTAATAAAAATTAAATATGGCTATATTTTCAACTATCCGTGCTTACAGAAGCCTGAAACCAGGGCAGGTCACACCAAGAGAACACAATCCTAGTTTACTAGGAAAGAATAAGAAGACAGAATCATACAGAATGTAAGTAAGTCTAGTACCAACTACTGGGAGGAGGTACTACATATTAATTGATACCAATAGTGATGTTGAGGGGGTCAAAACAGTGATGTGTGTGTGTGTCCATGTGCAATATCGAAGCATGTACAAAAGGGGCAGGGTTTGGATCACATTACCACAATTGTCCCCCTCTGCTGCTGGATACAATATATCACTACAAATATATCAACAGAGAAACTTGATATGACATATCTGGTCCTTCGTTCCTCGCTTATTTATTTAGTTGTTTCTTGCATCTGAATCATCCATCACTGATACAGATATTAGTTCAAAGATGAAGGGATGGGTGTTTTAGCCTCAAAACAGATGCTGATTCTTCCAGACTTCATTCCTTAACTTGCAAATATATAGTACAACCTACTTAACCAAACTGTTCTCTCTTATCCTATCTTGGGTGGATTAAAAAAAATTGCTCTCTTCCCATCCCCACTCAAATGCTTGGCACATTTTACCAGTATAATTTTAGCCTTTGATACATTCTTACATTTTTTAAAAAATGTTTATTTACATGTTTATTTATTTTAGTGTTTATTTCAACATCAATGTATTTCTTTTTAATCAAAGCTGGGAAATGAATGCACCTAGCCCCAAACCTTCCAATCTTCTAAGCACGTTACCTTGCTCTTAGAAGGAGCTGCTTCATGACTGATTCAAGGTCTGTCCAAAGAGCACTGAGCAAATCTCCCAGCTGCTTAAACTAGAAGAACAGATTCTCCCCTGAGTTTCACTTTCATTAAGGAAGGCTAGAATATACGTCAGATCAGTAGTGGCTTAGTTTTTATAGCAGGATTACTACTGAAATGATGTATGAGGTAGCGATGGGTAGAGAATTTCTCCAGCATTTTTTCCTCCTACCCATCCTTATTCAATCTGATGAAAGAGAATTTGATGTAGACACTTCTCTCAAAACAGAGGGTGGTAGAAGAAGGATTCCTGCATTTACTGATGAGTAGCCAAGGGATGTGTGTATGAATGTCCTCCTGTCTTTCATTAAACAATCATCTCTCCAGCAATCTGCAGCCTCCCTGGCTTCTTACCTTTCCATTCAACCCCAAGAGGGAACCTTAGAAAGGAATTTTGTCCATTTGGCTTTTTCAGTATGTTGCTAATCTCACAACAAAGTCCTGCCCTTGGAGAACTTTTCTTTCCCATGAGAAATTTGAAGCAGTCGTCAACGCAATATATCTGCTCAGAAATCAGGTGGAAAATTTCAGAGGACTATGTAAACCCAAATTAAGGGATATAACATACCCATATGCATTTTCGTGTATCTGTGTATGTATATGCAAGTCCTTGATAATAGAAATGACATTGTCAGATAATTGGTGTACTTTTCTTATTTGGTTCAATAAACCTGCAACCTTTTCCACTGTAATCAAGGCAATTTTAGAGGACCAGAATTCATGGTAATGTAAGAAAAGTTTAAAAAAATCCATGCCACAATTATTTAATTTCTATTATTTGCAGGCTGGATATCATTTTACATTTTCTTTTGTGTGTGTGTTTATTAGAATGACTGAAGCTTTGCTGAAAATACAATAAAAAGCACAAGTAATGAGGTTCCTCCCTCCCCTATTCATTAAGCATTTCTAGCTAAATACTTCATGACTTTCCAGGGAAGTCATAATTAGCCCAAAGAGAAGTTGTTATTGTTTAATTCCCAATCCTGTCTATGTTTTTCCCAATGCTCTTACGATCAAATATTTCCATCCTACTTAAAAAAAAAGTGATCAGCAATAGTTCAGACAGATAATGAAATCCTTGCTTTTTTATTAAAAAAAAGGAAGAAATAAAATTCTAAACAACTGTCTTGTGTGGATTTTTTTTATACATTATGGGAAATCGATGTGCTTTATCCCAGTAATATTGCCATGTGCTATTAGGCCTTTTTCTGCAGTTCAAATGACCTACTTCAAGAAGTTACATAGACGCTTTTAAGAAAATCATCCATGCATAGGGCTATATGTACACACTCAACATTTTCACTTTATATTTTGACCACAGCCACTTCTTGTTGTAAAGTATTGTGGCAATACGTAGTTGACCTTGGCTGATCTGGGGAACAAAACAAAACAAATCTTAAGCAGGGTTGGGACCTGCTTAATATTTCGCGGTGCGGTGGTGTAACGGTTAAGTCTACCGACTGTCGAATGAAAGGTCGGCAGGTCAGCAGGTCAAGACCCGGAAGCACCGCATAATGGGGTGAGCTCCGGTTCTCGCCCAGCTCCTGCCAACCTAGCAGTTCGAAAGCACGTAAAAATACAAGTAGATAAATAGGTACCACTCTGGTGGGAAGGTAACAGCGTTCTGTGCGCCTTGGCATTTAGTCATGCTGGCCACATGACCATGGAAGCATCTATGGACAACGCTGGCTCCCTCGGCTGAGAATCGGAGATGAGCGCTGCCCCCTAGAGCTGGATATGACTGGAAGGGGAAACCTTACCTTATCTTACCAGGAAATTCCAGAACTTGGGCTAGACTGGGAAGTTAAAACTATTGTTGTTGTTGTTGTTGTTGTTGTCGTCATCATCATCATCATCATGGAAAAAGACAATGACACTTCTTTATTATTGCCAAGGAAACTGTAAGAATATATTGATGCAATTACCAAGAGCTGAACGTTACTTGAGGAAGTCTTTATATTCCTTACCCTTTAGTCACCTTTCAACCACATAACACAAATACATTCCACAGTACCCACATACAGCCTTCAACTCCAAAAAAGATTATGCACCCACAGTCTCCATTCATTGGGACAAGTTATTCTGTGGATCCCATGGAGGTTGTTTGAGTTGGTGAGTGTTAACATAGTTAGGTGGGATACGGGGAAACTACTGAATTCCTTATTAAACCAGTTTCCAAACACACCTAAATAAAATTGCAGCACAGAAACTTTTTCCAGTATTAGCACCTGATTAATTCATTTGGGTTCCAAATGCATTAGTTACAGCATTACCTCTGTTATCTGGGTGCAGAAAAAGGGGGTGTTTTATATACGTATCTCATACTTATCATTTTGTATCCTATATTTATAGTTGCTTTGGGGATGGAGATACTGCTGAACTGTATGCAAACTTATGGAATAAAACTTGGGAGTGCCAGTAAGAACTTAATTTCACATATGACCTTTTACAGTAATTGGATCTGAATTACAATCAGTCACCTGAGTCCTGAAATAGATAAAATAGTTTTTTAATGTTAAAAAGTTTTAGCCCTTGGTTGATTATCTATCAGTGCTTACAATCCTGTGAAAATAAGATAAATGAGAAATTTGGTCTCTAATTAGACTTCACTAGATTTACAGCTTTTAATTTCTACGCTGGTGCAACTCAAGCTGGGAATAACACTGATAGAGACGGAGCCACGGTTTTCAATTGATTTAACAATTTAATTGCAGCATTAACATCCATTAACATTTAACTAACCTTTTAAACTAACCTCAGGCACAACCTTAAAGACTAAATGAAGTAAAATTGCATATAAAAAGGTAGTAACGTACAGCTGTAAGGAGCTTCAGTGATTTTTCTTTTTCTTTTTTTTTCAAGGGTGATTTAGCATTGCTTCCTATATCAGTCTGTTTTCTTCCTGCAAAATTCAGGAGGTAGCTGTATTCTCATTTGTAGGAAAAGGAAATAGACATATTTAATTGCTATTAAGCTTCATCCATATATATCGGATGTCTGGATGGTCGTAAACACAGAAAGATATGTAGAAGCCCATCAAAGTGTGTGGAGTACATAAAAGATCTTCAATGTGTGGCGAAGGAAGAAGAATCCATTTTTAGCTATTGGGAATGTAGTTTTAAAAAAACAAACCCTCAAGATATCAGTTTCACTCCAGTTTTACTTCTATATGCTTAAGTTTGACCAGGAGAGAATGATTAGCCCAAGGTCAGGGAGCAAGTGACTCACTGACTGAGTGCCAATTGGAAACCCGGCCCCCCCCCGCCCATGTGACATTCTAACCACTTTGCAAACATGTTTCATGTGTTTCTGTGTACTTTTAAATTATTTAATTTATATTATATTAAACTAATTAACAGAAGGATACACACACAGAAAAAACATGTATCAGTATGGAAGGAAGGAAGGAAGGAAGGAAGGAAGGAAGGAAGGAAGGAAGGAAATGTTATAAGCAGAACAAGTCCAAACAATTTGTCCATACAGCTACAATTGTTTTTTAAAAAGCTAACCCTGATTAAAATATTGGTGAATGATAGCTAGCCACAAGTCATTGCTGTAAACCTATTGTAGATATCTTCTTCCATGGTCGTATGACAATTCTTTGAGCCAACCCTTATACCTGAAAACATTGTAATTCTTGAGGTCTCAATAAATTTCAGACACTGGAGATATATCCAAGAAGAACATATGCAACCTCCACAGGCAGTGACTGATCCCAGGTTGAATTAATAATCTTTTTAAATTCAGCCCCCAATGTGGCAATACTAGGATATATCCAAACCATATGAACTATGTTTCTGCATACAATACAGCATTCTGACATAATCTATCAACAAAAGCATATCTGTGTTTTTAAATCTCATATAGCTATCATGGGCAACAGGAAACCCATGATGGAAAGCACCATACTCAGACTGCTGTATAGCTGCATGATTCTGGCACTTCCTAACAGAGTATATTAAGACCATACACAATTACTATGATTGAATTATAAACATTCTATTAGTTAAGTGGATACAGAGGTCATCTTCTAGTCCATGTATCTATAAACTATTTCCCCCCTGGGCCACATAAAAGCCAACAGTGGGTCATGTATGGCCAAAAAACTATACCTTTGAATGTGACACCAGTCGAAAGCTAAACATAATCTTGCCCACCAAAAGACTGCATACCTCTCCAATCCTTTCCAATCTACTGACTTCCTCGCAACTTGGGAATTCCCCAAATTCCAAGCCAGTCAAAGGATGGAGATGGGTAATTCGGATGAGGGAGGCATCGTGCTGGTTTGAGCATCCATATTTCAACTGCTCTTAACACCGAAATTATGACAATAGACTCATTTGAGAATTTTGCACAAACAGTCATTCTTAACTTTTCTGCTGAGAAATTGCTCCTCATTAATTTTTATATACCACCCAACATTACTTGACCGTGTATTGGAGAAATTTGGGCAAAAGCAGAAATTTACATTAATAATATTCAACTACGCATTCCGACTGCCCATATGGTTATAGCAGGGGACTTTAATGCTAGACTAGGCCCAAATGATAATCAGTTGTTTGCCAAATTTCTTCAAACTCCACCTAACATGCAGACTGTCTCTCCTTTTCTAATTAGAGAATCTAAGGATCACGTTGGAGATTTTAGGGGCCTATATATGTTGCAGACATCGTACAAGTTGGATCTCCAAATTATGAATGGCACCATCATTACTGACTATCCTGCAGAGTTTTCACATTGGGCTGGTACAAGGCCCTCTTTGATTGATTATACTGCCATATCAAGAAATCTATGTTCTTCGATTTCAGATTGACAACCGCCCCGAGAGTGATCACTGTCCCAATGTGCTGTCTTTGAAGCCCTTTGGTGTTTGCTTTCTGGAAATATATCCTATTCCGTCTGAAGATACCCCTATGGGACAAATACGAATGAAATGGACAGCTCACGTGAAGGATAAATTAACCCAAATGCTCTCTACTAATGAGGCACTCCAACTTCGTACAGCTATTCTAGATGACAGGTCCTCCAACCAAATTTTGCCATCTTATACTCAACTTGTTTAGCTTCTTCAGCCAATCCTATCCACTCGCCCAGCTGGTGTAAATAGGAATCAGCATTCTTTCAACCAACCCTGGTTTGATAGTGAATGTCATGCAGCCAAGAAACAACTGATCTCCTGCTTTAAGGATTATAAAAATGATCATCTCTCATATTCAACTCAGGACCTGTTGCTCCACAAGAGGAAATATAAACAGCTGCTACAGACAAAGAAGAGACAGGCTTTGAGAGAGTCTTGGAATCAACTAATTTATGCTACCCGCTCTAAGAATTCAGCTCTATTTTGGAAATGTGTAACTCTCCAATCTGCTTCTTCTAATTTATGAATCTTGTCTCTTATTCCTGCTTCAGCCTGGGAAGACCATTTCAGATCATTGTATACACAGGAGGAATCATTTCACCCAAAGAGGAAATTAGACTATGAAGCTCACTTGCTCCCCCCCTGGGCCCCCCGTCTCAGGCTCTGAGATTATAAACCTGATTAAACAGCTAAAATCGAATAAAGCTCCAGGATATGACTTTATTTCAGCAGAGGTCATTCGCAACAATTTAGATTGGTGGGCACCTGTTTTGGCTTCCCTATTCACCTATATTGACAATTATGCTAAGGTCCCTGATGATTGGGGTCTAGCTTTGGTGATTCCAATCTATAAAAAAGGAGGCAGAGATTTACCTGCCAATTATCGGCCCATCAGCCTTCTCAGTGTGGTTAGCAAATTATATGCTAGACACCTATACAATAAGATCCTGGATTGGATTATAACTGAGAATATCTTGTTTGATGAGCAGGCAGGCTTTAGAGAAGGCCGCTCAATCCTTGACCATGCTTTAACCCTTCAACGTCTAGTTGAGAAATATTCCTCCAGAGCTCGCTCAACACTCTATGCAGCATTTATTGACCTTAGATGTGCTTTTGATTTCATTGCTAGAGCCAAACTATGGGAGAAATTGAACTCTTCCTCAATTGATAGAAGATTACTTGTTCTTATATATAAACTTTATGAAAATTCCCGGATGAAGGTACGATGTAATATGTATGGACATTGCACCAAGGAAATCCCAGTCAAGAGAGGAGTGAGACAAGGATGTATTCTAGCTCCCCTTCTTTTTAATCTGTATATTAACTCTCTTATAGACAAATTGAATAGCCCATCTTTTCATCCCCCAAAACTCGGAAATAGACACATCTCTGTTCTTCTATTTTATATTTATATTTATATGTTGTATTTGTATGTATATTTTATATATTATTATGACTATTGTTTTCAATCTGTTTTAACTTGTTAGCTGTGTTGTAAACCGCCCAGAGTCCCTCTTTTGTGGGGAGATGGACGGTGGCAAAATTTGAAAAATAAATAAATAAATAAATATGCAGATGATGCTGTGTTGCTTTCTCGGACACAGATTGGCCTGAAGCGGGCACTCTGTATGCTTGCTGAGCACTGCCGAGAAGAATGGCTGGAAATAAACTACTCAAAAACCAAGGTTATGGTTTTTGCCAAGCGTCCTAAGGCACATGTCTGGCGGCTAAACAATCATCTAATAGAGCAAGTTAAAACCTTTAAATATTTGGGGATTGTTTTTCATGCCACGGGTAACCGCAAATTCCATGCCAACTATGTCAGCCTGAATGCACAAAAAACAGCGGCAGCACTACAATCTTTCTATTTCTCCAAAGGAGCTCAATATATACCAGCAGCGATAAAAGTTTTCTCAGCTAAGATCAGAGCTCAGCTCTTTTTTGGAGCTCAGTTGGGCCCCTACAGGTCATTCCTTTCTCTTGAAAGAGTCCAATCCAAGTTTTTAAGATCCATCTTTCAAGTACCTCGGTGCGTCCCCAACGTGGTGCTTCGCCGTGAAGCTGGCCTATTAAAAATAGAAACTTCTGCTTGGATTTACATTTTTACTTACTGGCTTAAGCTTTCTTTTTTCCCAGCAGGCCTGGCTCCTTTGATTATGACTGATAGTTTTCAATCTTCTTGGTGCCAGACAATACATGCCAAGCTGCAACTATATGGCTTTTCAGGGGCAGCCATCATCTTGCTGGGCTATGAACATGCACTAGCTGATCTCAAACAACGGGCCATCGATCTAGAGCTACAATCCGATTTATCCATTTTACCTAAAAAGATCTTTTTGGGCCACTCTGCACATCTTCTCCAACCAGCTAGATATAACAATTCCAAAATTTAGGAGGGCCTTATCCTTGGCTAGATTCAATGCCCTTCCAACAGCTGTTATTGAAGGGAGATATCGAAATATCCCTTTTGATCAAAGACTGTGCCCATGTGGCAGAGGAGTAATTGAAACAATGGATCATGTCATTTTATATTGTCCTCTCTATGCAGATGCTCGCCAGGAACTATTATCCCAATTTTTTATCAAATATCCAGGTCGTTCGGATTCTTTTTATCTCAAACTGTTTTTATCAGACCAATCTGATTTTACTTCATTGACCATAGCTAAATACTGCTCTATAATTTGTACAGCACGCCACAATATCTCTTCTAATTTTTCTTAGATTTTTTAGAATTTTAAGTGTTTTTTCTGTAATTTTACCTTAATAATTTTTATCTTTATCTTATTTTATGCTATCAATATGACTTTTTATATTTATTTTATTTCTATTTTAGCGTAACTGTTATGTTAGGGTTATGTTACTAGTTGTATGCTGGTCTATGACCGAAATAAAATTGATTGATTGATTGACCTATTACGTTCTTCTTTACTGCTTCAATATAGCTTTCAATTTTTTAAAAGAAAGCTACATTTCTTCAGACTGCACCATTTTGCTAAGAAATGCAATCAGATAATCATATTGCATTGAAAGGTGCTATTTGTCTGAATCTCTTGCCTGTGGTTTAAGATTCTTGAGAAGAGTGGTCTTGGCAGACTTCTTTGTGAAAAGGTCTGATCTGTACATCTCAGCTTAACACGTAGAGGGGACCTTGGCTAACCACTGAATTTTTACATGTGCATGTTTTGGGAACTGAAATGAATCGATAGGCACATTTAAGTAGAAAATGTGTATTAATGTGACTCTTGATTCAAAGATTAATACAGAAGTAATGGAATTACATAATTAAAACAGCCAGAAATCGTCCGTCCATAAGCAAACTATGCTGATCAAAATGCTCTGAGTTTGGCATTAGAAACATGAAAAGTAAAAGTGTATAAAAGGTAAAGGTTCCCCCTCAACGTTGTGTCCAACTCTCGGGACCGGTGCTCATCTCCGTTTGTTAGCCGAAGAGCCAGCGTTGTCTGAAGATGCTTCTGCCGTCATGTGGCCAGCATGACACACACGGAATGCTGTTACCTTCCCACCGAAGTGGTACTTGCATTTGCATGCTTTCGAATGGCTAGGTTGGCAAGAGCTGGGGCGAGTGTGGGAGCTCACTCCCTCACGCAGGGCTACGGTCTCGAACCTCTGAACTTGCAACCTTCTGGTCGACAAGCCTGGCATCTTAACCGCTGAGCCATTGCACCCCCTAAAAGTGTATAAATCTCCCCAGATCCAATACTGAGTTCACTTAATTCCAATTGTTGAATCATGTCACCTCAATCTGAATTATCAATTTGATATAAAGTGTGCACTCATGCATAAAAGTCCCTCAAGTCAACAGTTAATACAGTGTATTTGGTGATTTGGTGATTCAATGCAAGTGTTTGATTCAAAGGGGTGATTTGGCTGAATTCCCTTCACATCAAAGCTTTTAATTGAAGCTTCATTTAGCCCAATTAAAAGGCAGACAAGGAAAATATCAACCCAGAAGAACTTTTTTTTTACTTTCTAAACTTAGAGTTCTTAGATTTGGGTCTAGCTGAATGACTCCAACATTATCATTGCTTGAGAAGTGACGTGAAGCTAGTAGTTACTAAATGAGACTGCAAATTATCATTGCTTCATGGTTTAATGGAAGAAAGGGATCTTTGCAAATTTAATTATAACTTGAGGTTCCATCAATCGGTTTTTGCTGTTGAAACATTACAAGAACAATTAATATGCTATTTATCTGCCTTAACTAACCTTGAAAGCTGAGCAGGTTCAGTGGAGGTTACACCAAACATAAGGAGACAGAGTTGTTCCTGAACTCTAACACCATCATATCAGATATTTCATTTGCAGCAATATGAAGGGCTATAGCAAGTTTCCACTAGGAAATTATGTTACAACTCAATGAAAAAGTCTAAACGATTCTTCTTATTTTTGGCCATACCTTTGCCTGCCAGTGAAGAATGCTCAGGAATAATTTTCCAAGAAGTACTGCTGGATTGTCTTAAGGTTGCTACCATAAGATTCCTCCCAAAAGGTTAGAAGCATTCGTTTTCTGAAGGATTAGAAAGAAAGAGATTGGCTGATTTTATTTTTGCATCTGTTCATTCATTCATAAATCCATTCCATGGCATTCCTGCATTGATCTGTAAGTTTTAGAGGAGAAAAATGGCTTTGGAATTCATGCCCTGAAAAAGATGTTGTCAGGGAGATCCTGAAGTTCTCTCCACACAGAGAGGGGGAGAGCCAGGAAAAGGGCATTGGGCATCCGTGGGGGTGGGCGTGGAGGGGGAGAAATGACAAAATGTGTGGTGCAATGCCATAATGCAAACCCCACACCTTTTGTATGTGCAACCATGATATCATACACGTACACACATACATGGGACAGAGCTGGTGCTATGAAGTCACAATATACATCTTGTCATTTTGATAAAACCTCCTGATTCAATTGACACCTCTGAAATGTCTATAATCTTCATCCATAATGTCTGTCCATATGAATTAGTTATAGTTTAGCAGGTCTACATGTGACAAGCTCTGGGTCTTAGTTCCTAACCCCAAACTACAATCATCTTAGTAGTTCTTCAGTTCTTTTCTCTACTTTTTTCGAGCTCTAAAACAGCCTTTATGCAGCGGTTACCTCAAGAATTAATTAATTATGTATTTTCCCCTTTTTTAAAAACCTGGGACTCCTTTCAGACCTTTTCCATTTTTCCTTCCTGAAAAATGGCATGCTCAAACTTCCCAGAAAGGATATATTTTAAATATGTTACATATGTTAAATTTCAAAATTTAAATATTTTAAATATGTTACATGGTGTAACACAGGGCTTTCCAAAGTTTTTCCCGCGGCGACACACCAACCGGCGTTGGTGTGTCACCGCGGGAAAACCCGGAAGTGCCGTCCTTGCGGCAGCGCGCAAAAACCCGGAAGCGCTGGTGCCGCTTTCGGGTTTTGCATGCTGCAGTTGGTGTGTTGCCACGGGAAAACCCGGAAGCGCTGATGATGATCAGCGCTTCCGGGTTGTGTGGCAACACATCAGACTGTGTGTGGCAACACACTTTTGTGTCAAATCAAAATCAAAATCAAATCAAATCAATTTATTACAGTCACTGATCAGTACAAACACTTTTGTGTTGCAACACACAGTTTGGAAAGCTCTGGTGTAACATGTGTCAGGTTGTAAGAGTGTAGTTAGGTTGTGCCCTTCAATGGACCACTACTCATAGGTAAATGATGCACTTTCCAGTTGTCAAGGAAAACATGATATTTTCAGCATAGAACTTGATTGGTTGCAGAATATCACACGACATTAGTTATGGCAGGAAAGAAAGAAAGAAAGAAAGAAAGAAAGAAAGAAAGAAAGAAAGAAAGAAAGAAAGAAAGAAAGAAAGAAAAATTCTATTGGCTGTTGTGGGTCTTCCGGGCTGTGTGGCCGTGTTCTGGAAGTTGTGGTTCCTAACGTTTCTCCAGCATCTGTGGCCAGCATCTTCAGAGGGCAGGAGCACAGATAGAAGCAAAATCTCTGTGCCCAGGTAGAGTGGCAATGAACATTGCGAACGTTACGAAACGTTAGGAACCACAACTTCCAGAACACGGCCACACAGCCCGGAAGACCCACAACAGCCATTGAACTCCGGCCGTGAAAGCCTTCGACAATACAAAAATTCTATTGTTTCCCCCCCACACACACACGCCCGAATGAACATCACCTAATAATGAAAGAGAACCAGGGAGCTTTTGTGAAATTATATGTTTCACTGTTGCCAAAATAAAATAAAATAAAATGCCACATCCATTGCATTTTTATTAATTAAAATATTAGTCATTAGTGGGAAAAAACATTCTGATAATTTAGCACATTGCCATTTTCAGGTTCAGCTTACAATGCTTGCTTGCTTATTTGCTTCCACGTCTTGTGCAACCAGCCTTATTAGCTGCAGCTCAGGACTTCTAGAACTGTAGAGTAATCCATATATCTAAATACTTGCAAAGGCATACCGTGCTTGGATGCAACATTTCTTTGAAGAAGAGGAATAAATTGGTTGTTGTGGGTTTTCCAGGCTGTTTGTTAGGTGAGTTTGATTAAATGCTTTTCTAAGTTCTTGAGGAAAGCTGCAAATTTCTTAAAGTATTTATCATGTTTGTATAATGTGTTTTTCTTCAGAGATCAACATTATCCTCATCTTCTTTTCCCTTCAGGAATCTGTTAGGTAGATTAAGGTAAGAGGAAATCACGGGGCAAACTTGGCTCCAGAGGAGATATTTGAAGATACGTAAAAGAAGAAGAAACTTTATTTTGGTCATTGACCAATAAAATACATTCTATGAAACAACATAAGTACAACCTCAACACTTTTTGTAATCTATTTTTTTTCTATTCTAATTGTCATTTTGTTTATGAATTATTCTGGTATGAGGGAAGTGGTTAAATTGTTCAAATTTCTAGATCTCCAAAGGCTGAATAAAAAGCTGCAATGGCATACACACTCATATGCAACTTTTGGATTTCCTACATTTGAATTTCCAAGTCTGCATCTAGAAAGCAAAATTTCGGTTTGTTGTTGTTTATTCATTCAGTCCCGGTAACATCAGCCCGCCCCACCCGTGCGTGCAGAGAAGGCATGCTTTGGACCCCCTCAACAAGAGAATTCCATCTAGCGGGGTCCAGGAGGCGTGCTTTCTCTGCGACAGCCCCCGCCTTATGGAACATCTTGCCCCCGGAGGTGAGACTGGCCCCTTCACTCCTGGCCTTTCGGAAGGCCCTTAAGACCTGGCTCTGCCGTCTGGCCTGGGACAACGGAGGTGGTAGTGCCTCCTGGGGTTGGCTGGCCCCGTAGCAATAAGATCTATGCTACGGTCTCCAATCCATCTTGGATTCTATTCTATTTTATTTTATATTTGGATTTATTTTTATACATTTTCTACTTTGTATGGTTTTAAATATTTTAAATTTTTAAGTCTTAATTATTGTAACCCGCCCAGAGTCCCTTGTATGGGAGATGGGTGGGGAATAAATCAAATAAATAAATAAATAAATAAATAAATAAATAAATAAATTCAGTCGCTTCCAACTCTTCGTGACTTCATGGACCAGCCCATGCCAGAGCTTCCTGTCGGCCGTTGCCATCCCCAGCTCCCCCACGGTTGAGTCTGTCACCTCCAGAATATCATCCATCCATCTTGCCCTTGGTCGGCCCCTCTTCCTTTTGCCTTCCACTTTCCCTAGCATTAGCATCTTCTCCAGGGTATCCTGTCTTCTCATTATGTGGCCAAAGTACTTCAGTTTAATATCATTCCCTCAAGCGAGCAGTCTGGCTTTATTTCCTGGAGTATGGACTGGTTTGATCTTCTTGCAGTCCAAGGCACTCTCAGAATTTTCCTCCAACACCACAGTTCAAAAGCATCTACAGTATCTTCCTTCACTCAGCCTTCCTTATGGTCCAGCTCTCTCAGCCATAGGTTACTACGGGGAATACCATTGCTTTAACTACGCGGACCTTTGTTGTCAGTGTGATGTCTCTGCTCTTAACTATTTTATTGAGATTTGTCATTGCTCTCCTCCCAAGAAGGAGACATCTTCTGATTTCCTGGCTGCAGTCAGCATCTGCAGCAGGGCTTTCCAACGTTTTCCCGCGGCGACACACCAACTTCCGTTGGTGTGTCACCACGGGAAAACCCGGAAGTGCCGCCGTTGCGGCAGCGCGCAAAAACCCGGAAGCGCTGCTGCCGCTTTCGGGTTTTTGCGTGCTGCCGTTGGTGTGTCACTGTGGGAAAACCCGGAAGCGCTGATGATGATCAGCGCTTCCGGGTTGTGTGGCGACACACCAGACTGTGTGTGGCGACACACTTTTGTGTCGCCACACACAGTTTGGAAAGCTCTGATCTGCAGTAATCTTTGCGCCTAGAAATACAAAGTCTGTCACTGCCTCCACTTTTTCTCCCTCTATTTGCCAGTTATCAATCAAGCTGGTTGCCATAATCTTGGTTTTTTTGAGGGTTAACTGCAACCCAGCTTTTGCACTTTCTTCTTTCACCTCCGTCATAAGGCTCCTCAGCATCTCCTCGCTTTCAGCCATCAAATATCATCTGCATATCTGAGATTATTAATGTTTCTTCCAGCAATTTTAACTCCAGCCTTGGATTCCTCAAGCCCAGCATGTCGCATGATGTGTTCTGCGTACAGGTTGAATAGGTAGGGTGATAGTATACAATCCTGCCTTACTCCTTTCCCAATCTTAAACCAGTCCGTTGTTTCGTGATCTGTTCTTACTGTTGCTACTTGGTCATTATACAGATTTTATACAAAATTTTGGTTAACTTGGATTCCATTTTCTTTATTTAGATCTACATCCTGTTTTGATCAGAACTGTGAGATTCCTGCCACCAACAATTTGCCTGGTATGAGGAAATGGCTTTTAGGATAGTTGTATTCTTTACAACGTGTGATTTTTATTCTTGTTGTATTGATTTGTGGTCTGTTGTTTTAAGTGGAAAGGATTCCAAACTCTTTGTGCTTAGAGCAGGCCTACTGAAAACAAGAATTAACAGTCATGATTAGCTTATGTCATTTAATTATAATTTGATTTTTTATCTGTTCTTAAGTTTCTCTAGATCTAACACAATAAGATTTTTTTTAAGTTTGCATTTTTACTACTCTAGCTTGTATTTTTTTTACAACTTGCAATAAGATACAAGGAAGAAAAACTTTATATTTTTTGTAAGTTTTTATATTTTTTGTAAGTTTCTTTCAGCCCCATTTCAGGGAATGAATACATTTCTTCAATAAATAAATACACTAAGGGAAAGATGTTGTTTATTAATCTAATAAATAATGCAGTGGTCCCTGGGGGAAGAAATAAAAACAAACAATTGAAAAACATCTCTTGTCTGGGTAAGAGGAAAAGCCCTTAATTTATAGGGTTCTTTTTGAAAACTATTATTTAGTTATACTGTGGAATCATCAATCGAGAAGCCGGTTTGGATTTCCCACACAAATAACTGAAACATTTGGCTGTCAAAGAGAAGCTGCATAATGTGATTAAATTATTGAGATTCCATGCCCCCCATCCTCATGCATTCTTCCACCAGCTCCTTGTTGTACTTTATTCCATTTATACAATGGTGAAAGAGGGTGGAATTTAAACTGTTTAACACCTACACCCCCACTAAGTGGAAGAAAGACTCTTTAATGTGAATAACAAGTGTCAAGGGTGGGGGCGTCCCTCTCTACCCTGTATTTCTTTTGCAAGTTTCAACTGGGCACAAAGAAATTGGGGGGAAGGGGGGTTGCAGGGGCGAAAGATGAGGCCAATAGTGAGGGATAACAGTGAATTAATAATGGAGAAACCTGATTAGAATATCATTTGTCCTCATTAGCACAGTGTTCCCCAAACGAGCTTGCTCCCTGAGTCCTGTTTACTTTGAAATGTCAAAGAAAGAAACCTTATATCATTATTAACCCTTGGCTTTTCAAGGAGAGGGGCTGCAGAGATGGTGGACTGCCTATGGAGCCAGCTGGGGTTCTTGACTGCGGAGGGAGCTGCCAGGCACACAGTTGTGCACTGAAGCATTTAGCAAGCCCTTTCAAACCACTTCTCTGGCCCCTGGCTATAAATCTCTCCCCCTGTCATGTTTAACTAAAACCCAATACCCATTCAACATGAAATCCATCAATGTTATATTGGGTGGGGTAGGGGACAATGACAAAGTACTCACATTTGTGTCTAAGGGGAAAACACGAACAATCATTCTACAGGAAACCCATTCTGGTTACCCTGTGGAAATTGATCACCAAGGAGTGTCTTCCTTTCAGGGAAACATTAAACCTCCAATAAAGGACTGATGGCTCAAACCATCAGCTTATATTTTACAAGGGCTGGAGAATGGTTAGGGAAGAGCCTTCAACCCAGATATGCTCTTGGTTCATTCAGCTTTGCAGATTTTGAGCAAAGGGTTAGAAAAAGGGTAGCAGAGTTTCTAGGGATTTCGTGAATGAGTCAATTTCTGCCAGAGGTGCACTATTACTGAGATGCTTTCTTTCTTTGCCCATTCTATAAATGAAGGAAAGAAGAAAGGAAGAAAAATGATGGATTATATTTAATAGAGCATTGGTATCCATGGGGGGACATAATGTCACAAGGCAAGTATGCGAGGGTGAAGCTTGTGTTGTGATGTCACAACACTCATTTCATCATTTTGGTGTCATTGTGGTTAGCTAGGGATGGCTATGAGAATAAGATAAGAGAAAAAGGAGAGAGGAAGGAAAGGAAAAAGAGGAAATCAGGAAGGAAGGAAGGAAGGAAGGAAGGAAGGAAGGAAGGAAGGAAGGAAGGAAGGAAGGTTAAGAACTTGTACAATTAGGAGGGAAAAAGAGCTGTATTTAATAGATATGAAAGAACAAAGTAGAGGAAAAGGGGAAAAAAGGATTTCATTTCAATTGTTGAATGGAGAGGGAAGGACTATATTGAAGAAAGGAAACAAACTATGCTACTGACGTTACGTCATATGCAGGATCCAAAACCTCAATACCTCAGCTGCTTAAATTCCACCTCAGAACAAAGGTGTGACAGAAGGCTGAAGTAGAGGCCTTGCAATCCTTATCCCATAGATAATTCTCCAGGCAGTGAATTCATGACATTGCTATGTAAGACATCCAACCTGTATTGGAGCTTCTCATGGAAGACTTGAGCTTCAAGGTCAAGATGCCGTCTCCAAACTCACTAGGCAAAGCAATCCAATCCTGAGTTCAGGTCATTCTGACCTTGAAGTCATCTAGCAGGTAGAAATGAGGACAGCTGACAGCTGATGGGTCTGCTTTGTTACAATTGTTTTCCCCCATAGAAAGTCATGAAAGGTGAAGGGGAAAAAGATTTTGTTCAGGAAGCAATTCATCTAAATTCCACCTCAGAACAAAGGTGTGACAGAAGGCTGAAGTAGAGGCCTTGCAATCCATCAGATTCTGACCTGCTCCCATCACTCTTAGTCCAATCCATGAGACATTTCTGAAACAACCAGCAGGGAATCATTAGGAGAGACGAGACGTCAAATTCCTTCCTCTTCGGATGGACCGCTTCCTCTGATTTTGGAAGAGGAAAATGACATGCCCTTTCATTTTTAGGATCCACTGTTTTAGGAACCACAGCACTGTGCTCTTCTTATGTTTTCTGAGTCTCCTGGTTTGTCCTGAAAGGCACTTCCAAGCTTTCAACACTGAAAAGCTACCAAATATAAAATAAAAAGAATGCCACTGATAGAAACTTGATAGAAATAAAATTGACTCTAAAAGTGTTGTCAGTGCATTTTCATCATGGCCATAGTGACAGAGACAAACTATCAAAGCTTTGTGTTCTTGCTAGATATGGCATGTCCTGGCCTCCTTTTCCTCCTTTATGAGAAGGTAACTTTTATTATGTACAGCAAAGACTACTGTAGTTGGTCTCTTCTATATTGCCAGCTCATTTTCCATCTCTATTAAGGACAAAATTAGAGGAAAGCTCTTCAGAAAAGTGAGTGCATTGTCCGTTGACTCTGTGAATGGTGAAATAAAATTATGATTGATTTATTAATTAAGTTCCAGAGCTAATATCTTTACAGTAATGGGATAGTTAAGAGGCATAGTCAGGATTTTTTAAATTGTATCTTGAGGTTAAAGGAATAAAAAGGGGATGTGTGGAAGTCGTGTATTTTGACTCTGTACATAGGGGCATGACATAACATCTGTATTTCTCTGCTCTGAGAAGTTAAGAAAGTGGATTGTATATACCATTCTAACACAGATTCTCTATATATCTTCCTGCAACCACTGAGCACCAGGACCTGGATAGTTCCTAAAGCTAATGCACTATATCAGAACTTTCCAAACTTTTCATGTTGGTGACACACTTTTACAGCAGGGCATCATTTTGCGACACACTTTTACAGCAGGGCATCATTTTGCGACACACTCTTACAGCAGGGCACAAGGCAGGCACTAGGACCTGTGCAGAATCATAGCAGGTTTGGAGGCAGCAAGGCACAAGGCAGGCACTAGGACCTGTGCGGAATCCTGGCAGGGCTTGGAGGCAGCAGCAGCCGCAACACACCCAGACACTGCAGCTGACACACTAACATGTCCCAACACACAGTTTGTAAAGCTCGCACTATATAGTCATCTAATGTGTGAAGGTCTGAGAGTTCAGTTCCTGGTAGGAAGAAGTTTGAACCCCATAAAATAACATCTGAGAAGTCCCAATGAGGATGAAACCAATAACATGGTGTCTTCTTGATGGTCAATGTAATTAATACTTACAGGTGACCTTTGTTATCTGTGGTCTCCAGGATTATGTGGTTTATAAATACAGACCACACCTGTTCTCTGCAGTAAAAGGTTTTGCATATTCACAGTTTCTGGTAGGTGGCTCTGTCCCATTCATTATTTTGCATAGGCATAAAATCATACATTGCACCTCAACTCCCCCACCTTGTCAATGATCTTCTTCCCTCAGCTTGGCCAGCCCTGGTCTTCCTGCCACATACCTGCCAACCTTTCCAGTACCTTTTTGGTAATTTTCCAGGAACCTAACTCTAGTCCCTAGAGATTTGAGATCTTGTCATTCATGATTCATTATTTGGGGTTATACACTGGAATGGAACCCCTGTGAATAATCCCCATTATTAAACAATTGTGGTTTTTGTCTCCCTGACTGTATTTTGTAAAAAAAACAGCAACCAGAACTGCCATTGCAACCTGTACAAGCTCTTATACTGTTTGCAAGATAAATACCATTCATCTATAGACATTTCTGTGCTAAAGGCATTGTAAGGGAATAGAGACAATTGAGTTGTCACTTGTCTGTCTCACCCACTCTTCTGCAAGTACTTGAAACAGTAACAAAACAGAGATATATGTCTGAGCACAACTTAAAAAATATAAGAAGAGCCCTCTAGGTTTAGTCATTGGAATCAAGAGATAGATGTTTAACTATCTTAGCTTTACATTATTCACATTAAGAAAAATGAAAGTTTGAATAAGTTCTTTTAAAAAGAATGAATCACTATTCTCAGGCAGCTGCCACATTCAGTAAGCTCAGCTGATCCCAACATCGAGAAGATCATGCTGTAAGTGTCTGCTCTAGAGATGTAAAATATTAGGAACATCTCAGAAAAGAAACAGTCGGTAGCAAACTTATCACACACATGTGGCTATCTAGTGATTTAAAGCCAGAGTTCATAGAGCTACGCATACAAAAGTCCTCAGCCAGATGGACAAATCACTCAATTTCGTCATCTCCATATCTGGATTTCATCCTAATTTTACATTTTTAAAATCCTATTGATGAAAAAGTTCACACATTTGGATAATCAAATATTTTGTTGAAGTGAACCAGGCTGAGACACAATTATGGGCACAGAATAGAGATGCAAAAGAATTTCACATTGGAAAGAATTTGGACTGTTGCAACATGTTCTACATGGGGCTGCCCTTGAAGAGCATTCAGAAGCTTCAGCTGGTGCAGAATGCAGCTGCCCAGGTTGTAAGTGGTGTCGGCTACTCGGCACTGCTTCGGGAGCTGCATTGGTTGCCAGTGTGTTTATGGGTGTAATTCAAGGTGCTGGTTGTCACCTTTAAAGCCCTTCATGGCTTGGGACTGGGTTACCTGAGGGACCGTTTTTCCCCAGTTGTTTCTACTCACTCAATCCGGTCCAGCAGGATAGGCATGCTCTGGGTCCCATCAGCCAAGGAATGTTGGCTGGCGGGGACCAGAAGATGTGACCCTTTTGGCTTTTTGGAAAGCCTTGAAGACCCGGCTTTGTACCCAGGCCTGGGGCCCCAAGGGTGCGAAGGGCCCCGTTTCATGGTTATACTGACACCAACGGATTTTAATATCTCTTGGCTGTATTTATATTTAATTTTCTGTATTGCTTTAATTGTTTGACTGTTTTTTATTATTGTTAGCCACCCGGAGTCAGTGGTATGAGACGGGTGGCTATATAAATTAAATAAATAAATTGATCCCATGTTTCTGATTTATGATCTTTTAGCATGAAGTTTACAACTTCATGCCTTACTGGCTATACATGATCTCAAGCCTTTGGTGATGTAATGAGCTGTGAGAATAACCTTGGGAGACAGGAGAAAGAGCCACAGTCTAGACAGTGGTCTGATAAGAGAAATCTGAGTCCAAAGGAGGAATGGGGGTAGAGAAACCGTCTCAGAAAGGACCCTCCCTAGTTCTCTGGAAAGTAAAGGCAGGGGAGGGGGGAAGCACTTTCAGACTTGCAAGATTCTGTTACTGTAACCTTACAATAAAGGTAGTGTTAGTACTCATGGTTGTGGTTTCCTGTCTGGACTACCTTGAAGGGCTGACAGGTAGGTAATGGTTGCTGTTGTTTTAAAGACAGTTTTCAAATGTTGCATTCTGTCTAGCAGTATTGTAAATCATTGATTATGCAAATTCTTTATAGCTACATAATATCAAACACATTACTACACAAAATGACTATTTTTCCTTGTTGGCTCATGATGTAGTTGCACACCTGGAAAAGTATGTAAATATCTGTGATTTGCAAATGAGTGTCAGATCATGAGTAAACCACAAGGTAGTTTAGATAACTTTTTTAATATAAGCTTTTACGTAACTTTTCTGGCAAGTTGCAAGTGAAAGGAGGGAGTGTAGATTAATGTAGAACTCTGCAGGAACGTTAAAATAAAATACTTGACTGGAATGCTGCATAACTAATACAAGCATTTAAGCAAATAAGATTTTTTATGCTGTGATCATTCCTATCCTGAAGTCATACAATGAGTTTCATCGTAGTTCAGTGACCATGATGAAGCTCACAGATTGGGAAACATGAGCTATTTTTGAATGAAGCTTTGAACCTATGTCTTCTGAATCTTAGTCCAACACTCTGACCACAGTGGTGTTAAATACTCTACAGTGGCTGGATTCACATAATACACCTAGCTGTGATTGGTTTAAATATAATTTGTTGGAAAAAACCCACTATTGTCTGGGTTCTCATTACAAGGTAAAGATAAACTGTGGTGTACAATTCACAATAGTGGGTTCATCCAAGAAGCTAAGGTCAAACAGACAAACCCAATTATGGCTTAAAATAAGACTACCATACATGGACTGGAAAAAATCTAGATGATCACTAGATAACATCAAGGAGTTAAGAACACCTTTAACTCTTTCTACCACTTGATCTGGATTTTTATTGCCTAGACATCATAGTCCTCCTCTAGTCCCCCATTGTCATTATTATCACAATATTGGGAGCTCTTCTTACTGTAACTATGTGTTGTGAAAAAAAGACTTCCCAAACATTGTTCTTTCACCATTTTTCAAAGTCTTTGAAATGCAATAGGTCTACATTAAATTTTGCCTTTCTCCGGCCCCTTGGGTATCCATCAATATAATTCTATAAGAGTTTGGATTTCAATACTTAGTTCTACAAGAGTTAGGCAAATTCAATCACTCCTGGTGATGAAATGATTATTTAATTACTGTCAAGTTGCTTTCCAATATTACAAAGGAGGAAGGCAAGAACATCCCCAATCAATGTTAATGTGCTAATCAATTGAGAACAGTAGTGCCTGTATAAGCATAATTTGCATGGGGAAATTACATTATTTATCTCAGATGTGCACTCTCCTGCCTCCAATGGAAAATGTGTGATGGTGGATATTAAGGAATCTTGGAAGGTAAGGCTAATTCATATAAAGTATCATTTAGGAATCTAAACAAAGAAAGGGGCTTCAAACTGGATAATAGGAAAACTTATGCACACATCCTGGAAAAGGATGCCAACTAGAATTAGAAGAAGTTCTAGTCAAATCAAGTCTCCTTCTAGTTTGACTGAGGTGATTACATGGACATATCAATGTTCTTGCCAAAAGTATGGAAGTGATTTGTTACTGCAGACTTCTGGAATGTTTTTGTTGGCTTTCTAGTTTCCCGAATCCATGGAATTCCCTTGTCCTTTCCCATCTGAGTACTAACCAAATCCAACCCACCTTGGCTTTTATGAGAACAGCCAAGGTCAGCTAGATGCTGCCACCTGCTGTGATGCTGGAGTTCTAGGGAAATTTAATTGAAAGCCAGATTTATGAGCAGGTGTACATTGAGCCAAAAAGTCTATCAGAAAGAAGATGAGAGAAGGACAGGGGTAAAAACAAGCAGAAAGGAACGTGATGTTGGATGACCTGTCTTATTCTACCAAGAGTCAGGGTAAGGGTTGAATTTCTGGCTGCTGTCAGCTTAATGTCTAGGAGCACAGCAGGCAAAATGAAGAAGACAAGAAGTCTTGGCAAGAGGGCTGGACCAGGCTAGGAAAAGTAAGGGAAAACAGAACTAGTGCTCCAGAGGAATTGCAGCAACATCTTTGCTGTTCCTATTCTAAATCTCATCTGTAGCAGCTAGAGCTAAAATTATATTATTGCTTTCCCCATCCTTGGGACCTTTAAAAGTTTTGAGACTATAATTTTAAAAATTGTAACAGGATGGCTTGGAGTTATAATCCTAAAACACTGAAAAGTATCTCCTTGGTAAAGTTGTTTATCTAAAACCAAAAGCTCCTGAAACACTGGTCCACGTCCATCAGTCTTGATTGGTAATGAACATGGTGCTCAGATTCCCTTGCTTTTTAAAAAAGTGCTCCCCTTCAATTGTATTCTTGCATCTTCCAGTAGGTCCATTTGTCCTCTCTTCTTCACCAGCAATCTTCTAAAGAAGAGAAGAAACATAGTTCACCAGCCAAATGCAGCATGAACAGTTACTAGATTCCATGGAGCTGAAAGCAAGGTGAACAATGGGCCTTGTGGTAAGAAGGTCTTTACTCTCAATTCAATGGTGATGGAAGTTCAAAGCAGATGGGCTATTTCAGTGGCCAAAGAGTAGTGCTTCGAAATTACAGTAAAACATTGGGTTGTCATGTGAATGTCACAGAGCACTTTTCTTCTTATTAAATTCCTGAGAGTTTTTTTTCTTTTTTCAAAGGGATTGGAGAACTTCACATGAAAGGATAGTTGAGGACAAAGCAAATGATGTTGCTCTTCACTTCTCCAAGAAAAAAAAAACAGTGGGTAAGAGATGCTCCTCAAAATTAAAGCAGTGTTGTTCTCAACTGACATCTTAAGAAAAGGACAGTTATACCAGAACATATTCTTTTCATGTTTGTTCTGTTTATATCTTACTTTTTTCAGTAAGCTCAAATCAGCATACTTTGGGGTCTCACTTCACTGTACCCCACAACAATGTTGTGAGATAGCTAGGACTGAGATAGAATGACTAACCCCAGACAGTTCTGTGGTCAAGTGGCTTTTAAAAACTTGTGTCTCCATGGTCCAAGCCCAACAACACCATAGTGGCTTCCATTTGATGTAAGGTGGGGTGGCAAGCAGAACCATTTCAAAGGCAGTATTGTATTTGAAGATGTTCAAAGATGTTTTGCTTTGTTCAAGAGCAAAGCAAAAATAAGAGCTCAGGGCCCCGAGAGAAAGTTGTGCCTGGGCTATCTTTTCCAGCTCTAGAACTCAGGCTGTAAAGCTCAATCCAAAGATGGAGATGTCCTCAAGTCCCTAAGATGAGAAAGTCTAAAGATTCAGAGCCATACGACTTAGAGATGCAGAAGGTTCAAGTACATGTTTTACAGGTGCCATGGTCTACTTATTCATATGTTTACATGTAATGTCAGCAAGTCCAAGGACTCTAGGAAGTGTAGAAAGAGAGAGAGAGAGAGAGAGAGACAGTCAGAGAGAGAGAGAGAGACAGACAGACAGACAGCATGCTGCCATTGAGTCTGTGTTGACTTCAAAGGCTTGCAAATTTAAACTGGCATCTGTTTGGGTGATGATCACTTCCTTCTGCTCAAATACGTACCTGGCTTCACAAATTCTTGGCCCACCAATAGGGGCAGGCACTTTGACAGGAAGAGACCTTTAATTTTGCAAATCCAGAAGTGATACAGTGACAGTTTTGTCATGCAAACCTGGCCCTTCCCACTTTTTCTGCCTGCAGTGAGGCTCAGCCAATTACCTGAAGTGGTGGCTAGTTTTTCAATGGGGAAAGGCTCAGGCATTTATTTGCAAAGATGAGATACCAATAGGGACATTACTGACATGTCCATGAAAAGAACGGAGCGGGGGCGGGGGGGGGAGGCTCAATCACTGATTCCATCTCAGAGTAATTTGAAAAGAGCAGCCCTTAGTAGGGAACAAAAATTACACTGGTCTGGGTTTAGAGGGCTCGAACACAGCCAGTCATATCTCTCCCTTTGCACCCAAAACTCTTCTTTCTTCAGAATCAAAGTTAACTCTCCACAGTCCAATTTTTCTCCCTTCACTTTTTGACTTAGAAACATTAATCCTCATTTTCTTCTTTAAAGAAGGAGCACTACTCTCAAAGTAATTTTCACTCTTGTCTTCTTTTTCAAGTTGTTGGTAGGCTTTAGACTCCACAAGTTCTAGGAGACGATCCAGGGCTTGGGTGACATCAGGATAGAGTTCTTTAAAGATCGCTTTCATTTCTTCCATGTCTCTCCACAGTCTGTTATCAGGAGAAAAAAGAAGTAAACAAGAGCCGTTCTCACAGGAAAGCAGAGGCAGATAGCTCAAGATTCAACCCCACAGATTCAACGTAGTAGATACATCTTTTATAATCCTCAAAACATTAAGAAAATGGCAAAAAAACAGCAAAAATCTTTAAATTCCAATATTAGAATTTAAATTTTAAAAAAGCCAACTTTCCAAATTAATAAATTCCAAAAATAATGAATATCACCAAGAGCTTCGCATTTCTTTGTTGCAAAAGGCCTCCCTTCAGTAATAAATAAACAGAAAAACAACCCTTGGTGTTTTAGAAATGGGGTGGCAAGATTTAGTGTCCGTTTTACAGCTTCGGTGCAGCCCTGAACTTGAGGACATCCGCGCCTCCCAGCATTCTCAATCATGGATTGATTGCAGGGACTCTGTTCCACAAGCCCCACGCAAGAAAATGCTGTCCGGAGAACGAAAGGGATGATTTCCTGGATTCTCTTTACCAGGATAATTCTTCAGGCTGCAGGGACCCAGTCTGTGTCCAGAAATGCTGCGCTGTCAGCGCTGCTTAAAAAAGCAGTACCGTTCAGTCTGCCATTCCCCACAGGAAGCCATAATTTAAAACATTTGGCCCCATTTGGTGCCCTCCAGATGTGTCAAACCGACTTCCACTCCTCAGCCAGTTGAAGTCTCATGTTGAGAATTACTTATTTGTATCATAACTAGTTGAAGTCAGCCAGCTGAACTTGAAAACAGTTTTCCTTGGAAAAGCTGGCAAGGGTGCAGAGGAGGGGATAGTAGAGAGTAGGGGAGATGACCTTGACAGAACTATGCAAGAACTATTACATAAGCATAGAGGGATGAAACATTCTTTAAGTCCTGAAAAGCGAGATAGTATTCAGAGGAGGCTCAGGCAGGCTCCTCCCTGATTCACTGGGGTGCCAGAAGGAGGGGAGGTAAAGCACAATGAGGTTTGCAAGATTGATGTGAGCCTCACCAGGTAGACCAGACCAGAAAATCAACTCCACAGGAAGACTAGAACTATACTTAATTGAGATAGGCTATAATAACAGAATCCTGCAACTCTTCGCATTCTTTCTCCAAGCTCAACTCTGTAGGTTTCTATGCCTGTTGATCAATAATACTTTCAAGTGACTCCTAATGATACCTTATGATCAGATGTAATGGGATGTGAATCACTTTGAGGAACAGGAGGAAGAGCCACAACCAAGACAACGGTCAGATAAAAGAAATGAGTCCAAAGCAGGAATGGAATTTGAGAAAGCATCCCAGACTTGATCCTCTCTAGTTTTCTTAAAGATAAAGGCAGGGAGGGGAGAGGCACTTTCAGACTTACAAGATTCTGTTACTGTAACCCTATAATAAAAGTAGTATTAGTATTCATAACTTTGGCTTCCAAGTCTGATATCAGCTCAGGAAGAGGAATGCATGAATAAAACCTTAAATATGTCTTAAAATGTACAATTAGTTCAGAAAGAAACCATAATATTTTAAACAAATTTCAGCTGTGGAACAATAACCAGGCAAAGTGCTGGACTACCTTGTCTCTGGATGGGTTCACACCAAGGCTGGACATCCATCTCTCAGGGATAATTTAATTGAAATACGGCATGGGCTTGATGACTAAAATAGTTCCTTCCTGTTCCATCATTCTCTGAAAACTAATAAACTAGACATAAACCCAGATATACATGAGTGTGTATGAACACTATGTCCTGGAGCTAATAGATACATGTGTGCATGCCTATTAGAAGTATGTAAACTGATTCCGGTATGATTTAGGGAACCAGTTCTTTTTAGAGAATTAGACTGAGACCAGATTGATCTGGAAAGTTGAATCAAATACTCTGTTCCATTTTTTCAACTATTTTGACAATTCAATTTGATGAAGCAATTCAACTCATTGACGCTAAGGCAATGAAACTTTACATAATCCTATCATTTATGCACATGTGTATAAACCTAGACAATTCCAAATATAAATATGAAGCAGTTTCCCCCCTTGTATTTTTAAAATTATTACTATTCATATGGCCTAGAAAATATTTTAAAGGATCTTTCTTGCCCAGATGTTAAAGGGGGTGGGTGGGAAGGGAGGATAAACTGTAAGAAAGGTTTACTCCATTATTTTGAAAGATAGATTTGTTTCACAGAGTTTTGCTTTAAAATTACTTCTAATTTATCTACTTCTTAGGCATGCATTGAGGTAATATGATCAGCAGTAATGTGCAGAAGGAAGATATATACTTTTTTAATTGTAGCCAGGAGGAAAAAAAACAGCATGGAATAACTTAATCGTTGCTAATTATAATATCACTGTGGTAATTACAATAGATTTTGATTGTCTCATTTTCACACCAGAGGAGGGAGCTTGGGTAGCTTTTCCTTTAATACATATTTGTTTTTAAGAGAGGAACTGACAATTACACTAATTGTAGTCACAGCGTGAAACTTTGTTTTTAAAGAAAAATTTGTCTACATGTCACACAGCATAAATGCCTACTTTCTGTTTCGTTAGGTGCAAATTAAAGACACATTAATTGCTTTGTTCAGCATGACAATGCTAAAATTGACAAAGGTAAATCAGGATGAAGTCTATCAGAGTCCCATCAGCTGGGAAATCATGGTGGGTCCCAAAATGCTTTGTGTGGGACTAACAAGGATCCTTCACACGGCTCATTGGTTGGAGAACAGAAGTGGAAAGAAGAACACCAAAACAGAAAGGAGAAGGAATGAGTGGGTGGGCAAAACTCCATCGCTCATTTGCTTTCATAAGTAAAGGTGGGCCTTCTTTGGCTCCAGTACCAGAGCTGCAGTACAGGAATTTGGAGGAAACAGATGCTTTATACCCCAGGAGAAATTCATACATCCACAGGAAAATAATCATCTCAGATTGGTACAGGCATAGAAATTCTCATGCAAGTTTTAAAAGCCATTTCTCATCCAACTGGGTTTAGAAATTCCATCCAAGGAGAAGAACATTTGAGAAATGTTCTCCCATGGTAGAAACACCTGTAGGACCAGTCAAGAGGGGACATGTTATAAAAGAAGGTTTGTGCCATTGCGATGTGAGCTCTGCCTCGTTTGTATGGACATGCATGGTCATTCTGAAGAAAGCATCAGATCCTGCAGACACCTCTGTTTGGGGGAAAGAGAATTCCTGCACTTCTTCAGTTTGATGAGTCAAGTGTGTCTGTTTGTGGGGAGGGGTAGATGAGAAGAGGATCCTCTCTTTCCTTGTACAAGCATTTCTCCACTGGAGTTGCCGCTTCCCATGCCTCAAGGAGGGACTTCACATGGGTTTCTTTCAGCAGCAGGGCTCCTGTACCCACTTCAGAGGGAGTTCTGCCCTTCAGACATTGATTGATTGATTGATTATGTGCCATCAAGTTTTCCGAATTCCTAGCGATCTCATAATTCAATTTTCTCCATGACGATCTGAAAGACCCAACCTGGTCTTTCAGGTCTTCCAATGGTGCACTCATCACCACTGTAACTGAGTTCATCCACCTAGCTGCTGGTGGATGGACTCAGACATAGCTGGAAAATATTTCCTTTCCCTGGAAAAATAGGGATGTCCACCCAGTTGCTCTAGCCTCACCTTCAGGGGAGAATTCTGAAAGGCTGTTTGTAACCTAGTTCTAACTCTGCTTTAGTAAGGGCTGGTCTTTGGCCGTAATAAAGATTTTATTTGATTAGCAAGGGCTGTTTGCTATTCTGTCTATGGCAGAAAGAGGAAGAATGAGTGGATCCTAACAGTGCATCCTCAGAAATTGAGGCCCTTGGCTGACAGTAATGTTGCCTGTCAACTTTAACCCATTAAAGTGAGTTCACAACCAATGACTCACACAGAGTTGCTACAGGCAATATCCTTTTAGGGAGAATGGTTTAATTCTGCTACATCTTTGCTTTGGAATCCAGGGGCAGCCAACCTGATTTCCTCCAGATGTTTCTGCCTCTAACTCCCACAAACTCTTGAGATTAGTTTTGTGGAGTATTATTGCAAAGAGCTGAAGCTGCTGTGATTTGGTGCTGTGGCTTCTGTTGGGGTTTGTATATACCCAGGAATTTACAGTTAGATAAATTATACTGGAGAGGCTTGATATCTAGGTGAGAGGGGAATTATTCTGCAAGTCACCCAATTAGCAGCCATTGTTGTAGGGATGATGTGGCAGTGTATGACTCATACTACAGGTGCTAATAGTTTAGTTGGGTGTGGCAGATGATGAGAGTGACCTATAATGTGATTGGTCAGTTTATGTATATATACAGAGAAGTCTGGTGTTCTTTCTTCTCCTTGCTGTTGAAACTTCTCATAGCTGTCTTTCATCGCTGTATTGCTGTATCATTTTGTTACTGCTGTTGGATGTATTTGGACTACGTATGTATATAAAGTAAATAGGCTATTTTATCTAATCTCTGCTTGAGCGTCTATTTACTGCATAGAACGTGGATCACTGGTGTCTTGGAAAAAGGAGCAGGCCGCTCCACCGTGCGCACTCTGACAGCTTCTCACAAGCCTGAAGTCATTTGTGGCAATTCTAAAGGCAGGAGATGCATGTGGATCCTTAGGTAGCCAAGAATTCACAATCTTCAGAAGAGGGCAGGCTTAGGGAAAATGCTGGATTTCCAGAAAATTATAAAAACGAGGAGGAGGAGAAGGAGAAGGAGAGGAGGAGAAGAAGAGGAGGAGGAAGAGGAGGAGGAGGAGAAGGAAAGAAGGAGAAGGAGAAATTCTACATGGAATGCAAAATAGCCCAATGTAATTGAGTGTGCCCACAGAATGCTGTCTGGAAAACCAAATGGAATGAGGTCCCCTAGAAAAGAGAATAATTGCCTGATCAGGGGAATGGCACCAACTCTGCAACATTTTATGGCAGGCCCCACTTGCTATTAAAATCAGCATTGATTTCTGATTGGAAAACAATTTGCCCTTGCACAAAGTTTTGATCTAAACTGATTGCAGGTTTGAGAAAACAGGTTGGCTAAACTGGGGAGGGGGGCTGAGCAAGGAGGGCTGTGAAGTGCAGCAAATCACCACAGCCTCTTAAGAGGTGAGTTGTGGTTGCCAAGGCTGACAGCACCTCTCTGCTCAGAGATGACTCTAAATTTTCCAGCAGAAGGGAACCAGTGATTTGCCACTTTATCACATCATATCATTACTCTGTCTAATGGCACCTTGCCAAGTGACCTGCTTATATGTCAAAACATCAGGCACCCTTCAAGGAATGTTAAGTGGTATTACCTGTTTTCTGATGAGGAACTTGCCAGCAGTTAACAAGCCGCTGGAACTGAATGATCTCTGCAAAAAAAAAAAAGAACTGATTTCTTTGCTCTTGGTTCATGATCTTTAGGCTTCCCTCCTCCTATTTTCAGAGCAAAACCAAAAGGGGAAGATTAGTGGGCAGAAAATTCTTCGTAAGCTTTCAGAACAGAGTGATGTGAATTTTTATTTTTATTTTTTGGTTTTGGTGACATTTGCATCTTCCAGTATAAGGCCATTACATATTTGGAAACTTACTTCCCGAAGCAGACAGTGCTGTTTTAAAGTACCTTGTGCATATGATTATTATCTGTGATAGGGCTTAATTTAGGGATGAATTGAGCAGTTGGAATCAGGTTTGCACATGATTAATCCTAAATACATTTTTTCCTCTGTGTTCATCTATCTGAGTTTTTTTATTTTTTTAAAAAAATTGTGAAAACATGCATCAGAATGTTTCAAATACATGTTCCTAAAAGCATTTTCTTATATACATATAGATATACATATACATCTGTTGAAGTCCTTAATTTTAATTAAAATTAAATTTTATCCCCAAAACATTCCTTTTGTATGCATTTCTAATAATAATTCTGCATTTTTTCCCCCTTGCAAATATCTCCAGAGGAAAGGAATTGCTGAATCATTTTCTCCCCCATTCTTTGTTTGAGACAGATATTTCTGTCTTAAAAACATTGGGGCTCCATCTAGGATAGTTTGCATTCAGATCCTGGGCTTAATTATTAAACTGTTGCTTCAGGTTATGGTGCATTTCAGTATGAGTTTAGATTTCAAAAACCTATGATAATGACTTGCGTTTTGCTATAAGGTGGGGGCATGGCTTGTAAAAGACATACAACTGTAAATCTGTTTCAGGGCAAAAGGCTTGGGCATTCAGAATTTGCACAAGTTCTCATTACAGCCAGAATACGCAAAGCTACGGGTTTTACATACTTCATTAATTAGCAATTCTTACCAAACCAAGTATCTCTTGCTTTTTCAGGGTTCAGCCGGCTCTAGATAAGATATATTTACGGGAAAAGTCAATGGATGAGACATTAGAGGCCAACCTCAAAAGTCAGAATCAAGGAACCATGGACCTTAGAGAAGTACTTCATTAGCCAAGGATTGGTTGCTTATTGATCTTGGTCTCTTGCTTTCGGTTGCAACAGCACTTACCCTCATTTCTTCCTTTCGAGTGTAAATATAAGTAAAATTGAATGGGTGTTGCTGAAAACAATCTGTAAATCTCCATTTTGTGGTTAATAATGTAATTGCAGTTACGGGAAAGTTCAATATCTGGGGCACGCAAGAGGAGACAGGGTTGTGGCAGAAGTAACCTCAGCTCTGCAGAGAGGGCCTGATGCAGTTTCTCGGAGGTCATTAAAGTGACTCGGAGTCATCGCTCTGCTGAGAAGCAGAAAAACCGCACAGGCTCTCTTAAAAAAGAACCAGGAAAGAAGGGAGGGGAAAGGGGAGCCTCTTTGCATCAAGGAGCCTTTTGCCTCCAGCTTTTAGCTAGTGCTGTTCCACTGAGGTCAACCAGACAATTAAGGAAAACAGAAGGGAAACTTTCTTTACTTTTCTGCAGACAAACCTTTATAAATGACTCTAGGGCTTAAATTCAGCTCAGGCTCATCCTGGGATCTAAGAGGGCCGGTTGTAACTGTAGTGTAGATCTGGAGGAGCAGAAAGGGCTTTGAGGGTTAGGGAGAGCAGTATTGCTAGGACAACCCAGAGTTCTTTTTCCAGGGATTACCCTGATTTAGTCAGGAGGAGGAGGAGGACAAGTACTCTAATCATTACTATGCAGATGATGCATGTCGCTGTGTTTATCCTGGCAAAACAAATATGTAACCCAATGGAAATTTATTATGGTGTACCGATATCATATGGATGCAATCTGGAGCCCTTCAGATCATCTCCTCCTCCTCCTCCTCCTCCTCCTCCTCCTCCTCCTCCTCCTCCTCCTCCTCCTCCAGCTCCAGCTCCAGCTCCAGCTCCAGCTCCAGCCAGATCAACCAGCATGGACAGAACATCTCATGTGCATCCGATTTTAAATATCTGATACTGGATTCTCATTTTCCAAACCCATATAAGAAGGAAATTCTCCAATGAAGTTCACACTTGCTCAGTTTCTGCAATGCAGTGTTTAAAAAATAATCCATGTATGAACACACACACACTTGCACACAGTGTGTGTGAGTTTGAAAATCAATATTCAAAAGGTGTTACGTTAGAGAAATTGGGAATCAATAGTGGGTTAGGGTTAGTTGTTCTCTCTGACATCATCTTCTCTGTGTCTCCATCTCTCTTTTTTCTCACACCTGTTTCTAAGTCCTTCTCTTCTTTCCTTTGAGGGGACTTCTGGGCCAGGAATCAATTTTCTCAGACATCATAATACTTGCCACAATACTTTGGTAATAGAAGCCTTCTCCTTCCTTTCATTTCAGCAAAAAGGAATTGTAACATTGACATGCACCCTTATACAAACATTCCGTTGGGTGAGTCAATAGTGAGCTGACCAATTCAAGAACAAAGCAAATTTATTTTTATTTTATTTTATTTATTTAATTTATATGACCGCCCATCTCCCCTCATGGGGAACTCTGGGCGGTTCACAATAAATAAGCAGTTAAAATAGAATCTAAAATATATAAAAACCACAATACTATAATACAATGAGTAATTATAAAATCCAGATGGACGAAGACATTCATTAAAAGGAGGACATTAAAATTAGGGGATTAGCCATCCCCATGAGGAGCTATCCCTTCCTCCTTCCCATGCCAGGCAGCAGAACCAGGTCTTCAGCTCTTTCCTAAAGGTCGGGAGGGAGGAGATCTGTCTCAACTCTGGGGGCAAGATGTTCCATAGAGTGGGCGCTGTCACAAATGCTGGAAGCACCTGCTTCACAGTCTTCAGAAAAGATGCAGCTGCTTTAAAGAGTTGCAGAAAGTGCTTTGTTGCTCCCATGCACTCTGAAGCATTTTTTTTTGGGGGGGAGGAGGGAATCTAATTCAAAGTGCTATCCAACCCTGGTGTCTGAACAGGGAACACAATACATATTAGCTGTGCAGTACATGATGTACATGGAGGAGTACATGCGTGCCTCCTCCCAGATAATTCTCTCTCCTAGAGTCTGCAGTCTCCTTGCCTTCCCATGCTTCCCTTAAATCCAAAGAGAAGACAATAGGAGAAAATTCCTCTATGGGCAGCCAGGGTGGCTACATAAAGATGGAGGGATATGCTGTTGGGTGTCCAAATCAAATGACAATGACTCTTCAGTGCTTTATGAGCTACTGACCACAAGGAAATGGGCGATATATAAATAATTGCATGAACAAGCAACTAAATCAAGCAAATATTTGTTCACCGATCCAGAATATTTCTATGCCATCTTTCTATTAAAAAGAGAGGAGGTTGCTACCAGCTCAGGGCTTCAAATATCTGGTGGACCACTAGATGGCAGCTATGAGATCTATCACTGCAGTTACCAGGGGGTTATCTGGATTTGGCAGATCTGGTAGCCCTAAAAAACCAGAAGGACAAAAACATTGAGTTGAGTGCTTTAACTAATAGCAGAGAGATATTGTACTCACACCAGGCCAAAGCACTTCTTACTAATCCTTTTTCGATCACGCAAAGTGCAGCAACTATCATGTTAGTTTTGAACTAGAGACCAGGTTTAAATCCCTCCTTAGCTATAAAATTTGGAACTATTTTTAGGTCAGTTGCCTTGTCTTAATCTAAGTTCCCTCACAGGGTTGTTGTTTTGAGTATAAATTGGAGGCTGCTGAGCCATGTAAGATGTCTTTTGTTCATGGAAGGCACGGGAAGTTAATCATAATTACAAATTATAATTGTAATTATATTGATAAATTGCCCTGAGCTTCATCCACTGGCCAAAAAGCAGGATATAAATCCTGCAAATAAATGAATTAAATAACTAGAGTGCTCTCAATTTCAATGGGGTCTAAATGCAGCTAATTTAGTCTGGATGAAACCCCATATCAGGCCATTAATAAACCACAGAAGAAAAACAACATTTGGAACAGTTCAAATAGAACTGAAAACAGCAACCAATTACGACATAGGAATGAAACTACAATATGACCACAAAACAACACAAAAGCAATTAACACACACAAAAGATGCATTAATCACTGAAAGTGTTGATGGAAATGAAGATTTGGCTAGTGCAGGCTGATTCTATATACCTCTAATGGTCAGAAAGACCATTCATTCTCTACCTCTGGACAAATTTTGAAGATCAGCAAATGGCTAATTTATAGTAAGAAAAGCTGTGCTATATTAACAAAGATCTTCCCAACACATAACCTTTGTTTCATTTATACAAATGTTTTTGTTTGGATGAATCTTGAATGTTTGAAATGTTTCTCTTAAAGAAATCCACATATACATATACATAGGGTGTCCGTATATGTATATCTGTACAAACACACACACATTATTTTTCTTTTACCTTTTTCATTTCCTTTTTCTTTCATCCCCCCATACTTTTTACTTTTTATCATGTGTTTAATTGCATTTAATTGAAAGAAATAATCAGTTTTGAATTGCCATGCTGACCATTGTCAAGGTACAGTATTTCTGAAGAATATTCCTATATGCTTTGAAAACATTTTAATAAGATGATGATGAGGATGAGGATGAGGATGATATTCCCCCTTTTTCAAGTACAGGTGTAAGAAATCTTCATAGATTTAAAGGCTGGGAAGAAGCACTGGAATGATTTCAGAGCAAAAGCAGAAGGTTCTCCAAAGGAGCTATAATCATAGAGAGGCTTAATGCATCAATAATTGCTGGGTCTTAACTAAGGATTTAAAGCAGTATTACCAGGTTTCACCCTTTCCTTGTCTGATCAAATGATGATTGAAGAGGGAGGGAAGTAAATATAGGACTACAAATTGGGCTGAAGAATCTGGATGATCACTAGATGGTAGTTAAGAGATCGTCACTCTTTGAACCCATCTGCATTTTTGTTGCCCTAGCTAAATAACTCTGCCAAAATGTATAGAATTTGCAGGGAAGTACACTTACTGAAGCAGGCAAATCCTTCTAAATCCTAAATTCTTAATCATAGAACTATCCTCTTACAGCTACTGAAACATCCTATGGACGATTCCAGGGATAAGTCTACTCAGTCCAAGCAGCTACAGAGTGACAAGGGAGCCAATTAATATCTTCCATTTTCCTATGGGAATTTGTAATCACCCCAGATCAGGTTAACTTGAGCTCAGTGAACGTCAGGCTCCCGATTATCTGGATCTGCATCCTATGCTATTGACTTTTCACCTAAGCATTTTAGAAGTAGAGGTGTTGACTCTCGGTGACCACATAGGTAGATTTTCTCCAAGATGATCTGCCCTCAACCTGGTCCTTCAGGCAGGGATGGAACTAGGGTCTGTGTCACCCGGGGCAAACATGAATTCCGCGCCCCCCATGGGTTATTTTGTCATTTTGTCACCCCCAGGCATCATTTTGGCCCCCCCAGCCATCATTTTGGGGTCCCCCCAGCGCGACGCCCAGGGCACATGCCCCGCTTACCCCCCCCCTCCCAGTTGCAGCCCTGCCTTCAGGTGCTCCATTGGTGCACATATTGCCACTGTATTTGTAATGGTATCTGGGAAAGACCTTGGGAGACGGGGCAAGGAGATGCTGCCTAGGGAATGGTCAGATACGAGAGGGCATAGCCTGCAGCTGGATAGTGGGTGGGGCAAGAGGCTCAGAAGGGACTCTCCCTAACTTCTCAGACTATAAAGGAGATGGCAGGATTTTTGTACCTTCAGACTTGCAAGACTGATGTCAGCCTTACCAGGTAGACCAGACAGGAAATATGACCAGATAAACGAATTCTACTTTATTGTAAAGCTACATTAACAGAATCTTGCAAGTCTGAAAGTACAATTGTCCTGCTGTCTCCTTTACGGCCCAAGAAACTAGGGAGAGTCCCTTCTGAGCCTCTTGCCCTGCCTACTGCCCAGCTGCAGGCTATGCCCTCTTGTATCTGACCATTCCCTAGGCAGCATCTCCTTGCCCCATCTCCCAAGGTCTTTCCCAAATACTATTACAGTAATTGAGTCCATCCCCCCCTTGCTTCTGATTGTCTTCCTTTTCTCTTTCCATTTTTCCCAGCATTATAGCTTTCTCAGGAGAGCTTAGTCTTTGTATAACGTACTCAAAATATGATATTTTAAGCCTAGTCATTTGTGCCTTGAATGAGTTCTGTGTGCCTTGAGTAAGTTCTAAGATCCATCTATCTGTTTTCTTGTCTACCCATGGTATTCTCAGAAATCTTCTCCAATACCAAAGTTCAAAAGCATCAATACTCTTTCTATCCTGCTGCTTCAAATTCCAACATTCTCATTCATTGAGTGTCACAGGGAAAACCATTGCGTGCATGATTCTGATCTATGTCGATATACTGTAGATACTACATATTATCTGACAATCATTTCCTTCTACCTTACCATGTGCTAGTCTGCAGTGTATTTCTTGACTTCTTCCATTACCATTGAATTTCGATCCTAAAAGGCAGAATCTATCCACCATTTCAGTGTCCTCATTGTCAATTCTAAGGCTGGTTGCTGTATCTATTGTCATTAGTTTGGCCTCCTTTGTTTTAGCTCATATTTCTCTGTTCTCCTTAACATCCAATGATTCCTGCACATCATTTGCATTTTCAGCCATCATTACTATGGCATAACTACCATCACCATGGCTGGGATCATCCCTTGAATTAAGCTAAAATAGAATTAGTAGACTTCTCTAATTAGAATGAGTAAGAATTTCTTTTGATGTGATTTGTGAGCATACTCAATTTGTAGAAGGTTCTCTTGCCTTTTCTCCCCTTCTTGTTCATCTCTTGATCACTCCATAACTTCCGTGGCGTCCCTTCTTTCACAATTTGAAAAAAACCTCACATGATTCCTTCTCTTGGAATTAAATGAACTAGGGAAGCAATGACAACTGCAAACTTCTGGACAAAGGATTGGCCCCCCACCCCTCAAAAAAGACAAAACATTCACATACCCCCAACTCCACACACATCTTGACCTCCTCATAACGCCAAAAGTTCAAGAACAGGGTTGGACTAGAAGACCTCCAAGGTCCCTTCCAACCCTATGATTCTATGATTTCAATTCCATATATTGGAACTTCATTGAACTCTTCTCCTCCTACAGGGGAGCAGAAGGTGTGTGTGTGGGGGGGGGGGGGAGACCTGGAAGCAAAATCTCTTTCATGTAATTGAAAGATACAATTCAAGTGATAGAAAATAATGAGGATTTTTTTCCCTGCATGCCATTAGACCTATTTATTTATTTAGTAAATGTATATAGCCACCCATCTCCCATGCGTGACTCTGGGCAGTGTACAAAGTTAAAAACACAAAGAACAGTACAGCAAATAACAAAACAAGAAAACACAACAACACAACAGGAAAAAGCATTAAAAGCAGAAAAAGAATAAAACCATAAAACATAATTCGACACTGTTTCCTTAAAAGGGGCAAGAAATGACTGGCATATGATTCTCCATGAGCTCTGTAACATACAATGCCAGAGGATGCAGTTAGGGGAGAGGCCCCAGGGGTGATCAGATATGAATTGGTTGCACTTAAGGCAGCTTGTTAGAAAGCTCGGTCATGTAGACACTTTGGCTCCGATTGTGTCTCCAATACTTTTAAAATGCCACTTGCTAACCATATCTGGGCAGGGAGAGAAAACCCAACATATCCTGCTCAGTGCATACCAAACATTACCATTAAGCATATGCTGCTGTCCTGGGTGAAAAGTTGCACAAACAAAACTCTGGGTAGGAAAGAGCCAATAACCCATTTTCATCACTTCCTTGCACTTCCAAGACATTATATGTTATTTTTAATGACCAAGGTATTTATCAAGGAAAAGGAAGAAGAGAAAAGCTTATTGAGAATTTAGTTCTTTGGGGGAAATAATGATTTAATTACATTTAAGGGGGAAAATATCCATTAGGATGTTTGTTGGTTTATTGAATATATATGGCCACCAAGAATGACTCTGAGTGACTTACAACAAATTTAAAATCAGATGAAAACCTCAAACCTTAAAACAACTAGCACCAAAGACAATCACTCTATAACACATCTGTTAAAAATATATCCAAGAGTCAGACTCATTCAGTGCCTTAGCCCAGCACTTAGCCAGGACTTTGTGCCTTTTAAAAGGCCAACAGGATTGGGTGGGGCCATCTGAATTGAGGGGGGCAGTGTACACTGTTCCATTGGGCAGGCACCATGCCAGAGATGGCACAGAATAGCCCAACAGTGACAGTTGCCAGTTTGGATGACTTACGGGTATTAATAGGAATATATTTCTGCTGCTGTGTTCATGCAACATATAATTCTGTTTACTGAATTAACCTCCTTTCTGTGTTTGTATTACACACAGAACTATGAACCAACTAAACAGAGCTACAGTAGGCGTGCTTAACACACAATGGCAAAATCGAACAAATCAAGTTAAAACCTGCCAGATGTAGCATGCTACTGTATTTCTTTAACTGGCTTAACTAAATGTCTTGTGTGCATATAGCCAATGCCATTTTTATCTGGAATGGGGTCCAGAAGGAAGAAATTTGGGGTTATTATCCTTTTTTTTTTTTGATAAATTTTTATTAGAATTTTACAATACATAATTAAAAGTTAGAAATGGAAATAATAGAAATAGAAATAGAAATAGAAATAGAAATAGAAATAGAAATAGAAATAGAAATACAAAATGAAAGGAAAGGAAAGGAAAGGAAAGGAAAGGAAAGGAAAGGAAAGGAAAAGTGTAGTAAAGTAAAAGAAAAAGAAAAGAATGAAACACAGGTAACTTCCAATCTATCCCTGGTCATGAAAACAAAAAAAATCCATCCAAACATAGTTTTTCATGCAATAGATAAGAATAATTCTTTGTCTAATATACCCTATTATATTTATAGCCTAATCTTCAAATCCCCATGTAAGCTTCGCCCCTCCTGAATTTCGCAAATAGTTATTATGGAACATCTTGCCCCCAGAGTTGAGACAGATCCCCTCCCTCCCGACGTTTAGAAAAGAACTGAAAACCTGGTTCTGCCGCCTGGCATGGGAGGGAGGAAACGATAGTTCCTCATGGGGGTGGTTAATCCCGTAATTTTATAATGCCCTCCTTTTATTAATACTATCTCCCACTTGGATTTTTATTTTATTTTATTTATAACATATTAATTGTATAAATTGTTAGTTTACATATTTTATATTTTATGCTTTTATCTAATTTTATTTATTGTAAACCACCCAGAGTTCCCCGTTGGGGGAGATGGGCGGTTATATAAATTAATTAAATAAATAAATAAATAAAATTATCCTTGAATCCCAAAGAGGCTGGCACTGTTGCTTTGTGACCTGTTGTCCTGTTCAATAATCGTTTGAATGGTCACCTTACTGGAGGCCTAAATCATTTCAAACTGGAAAGGACAGTTTGGATTAGGATGCAAAAGGGAGAAGATTACTACAAAAATGAGGGGTCACTGCAATTTTGGTTTCTGATCATTCATAAGGAATCTCTCGAATGGTTGAACAAATAAGTTTAAAGTTGCCATGCAGAGTTCATACGATGATGATGATGATGATGATGATGATGATGATGATGATGATTTATTAATACAATGAATATGACAAACTTTAGACTGGGTATTTTCTGGTGATTCAGGTCATAACCAAGAACCAAGGAATCATGGAGGTGTCATAATAAGTAGGAGGTTCTGAGCCAAGTGTCCTCTCCTCTCCTCTCCTCTCCTCTCCTCTCCTGTCCTCTCCTCTCCTCCCCTTCCCCTTCCCCTTCCCCTTCCCCTTCCCCTTCCCCTTCCCCTTCCCCTTCCCCTTCCTTTTTTTTGTAAAGTCCATGGTGTAAAGTCCATTCAATTTAAAACCTCCAAATATTTGACAAATTCCCTTGGCATGGGCTGCAAGCCTCTTCCTTTTATTTTTGGGGGAGATGGGCGGTCATATAAATTTAAATAATAAATAAATATCTTTTTCATTCCTCCTTTCTTTCCTTTTTCTATCAGAATTAGCTAACAATATGGTTTCATTACAGCCGAAAAGCTTCTGATCTTACTTGCTTGTTTTAGTACCCCCCCCTTTATTTATTTGTGCAATTCCATCCCTCAGAATATCTGGTGGCACCCCTATTCTAATTTAGATTGAAGAATTTTTGAAGGCCACGTTTGCTATGGCAGCCTGAGAGTTTACGTCTTCTCCTTCTTTCTTCCTCTCTTTTTAAAACTTCCAAATCCTTTTTCAGTCTTCTGCTCTGAAACATCCTCCCTCCACCCTAGTGAGGTTGCTAGCATTCCCTTCCTTCATGCTGTTTTCATGGTGAGAAGAACAAGACAGATAGAAACATTAAGAGGAACCTGAGGCTGGAGGAGAGCAAGAAGACCCAATAAGTTAAGACATAATTCCCCGTGGGGCATCTGAACCAGAATTTGCTGTCAAAATGAGTCTGAGTTTCTATAAGTATCTCTATTTTGTGTAGATCTAAAGCATAAATCCAGATTCATCTTAATCTTCTGAAGAATCAACCCACCCTCCCTCAGAAGGTTGAGACAACAACATATGAAGATTGCAAAAACAAAGAAGAAGATGGAAACAGAGTTGAATAAAGTAAGACATCAAACACATGGACTTAAACAGAGCTGTAGTGGAACTTCAAAATGAAGCAAGCTTCATTTATGCTTAGTGGCAACCAGGCCTTGTTGGCCAAGTTTCTGCCACAGGTACCTGATGACATTCTGCCTCCAAACTAAATAGATGTTGGCTTAGCCAACATTTAAACAGGTTGACTTGGCTGTGCCATTTTGGAACCTTTCAGAGGAATAAATCATGTAATATGTATATTTTTAACAGAACCAATGCATTTGCCTGCCTCTATTCCGGAAGCAATGTTGCTCACAGACAGCATCATGCTCAGGAAAACAATGGGAAGAAAAAGACACAACAAATCAGAAACACTCATATATCACACCTACAAAGTGCATGAGAATTTCACCTTCTGTGAAGAGCAAGAATCTTGTTTGCTTTCCCTTTTCATAAGAAGTCAACCAACTTTGAAAATTCCTCCTTGAAAAATCTAAGGGCAGTGTGTATGTGGCAAAATGTGAAACATAGCCTATCCAAGCAGAAATCTTGTAAGTTTGAAACACTGTGGATTTATCATGGCAATAGTACCGAAAAAGTGGCCTGAAATACTGCTCTTTCTTTCATGGCAAGAACTGCAGTTACTGGATTTGGGTGAACATTTTGTTTGTTTCATAACACAAAATGGAAAGAACTTTAAATGTTCATACATGGAAAACAGCAAATATACCAGGTCTGAACATCCCTAGTAGTAATTATAACACAACACTTATTTTAAAAATATATGATTCATATCAAAACATATCTAAATGTGGCAAGCATATGGAGAAGATTAAATGTACAGTAGACTTTTAATTTATTTCTACTTCATTTAGCTGCTCTCATTTTTATTGGGACAGGTTGAATAAAAGAGGATCAAACTGCAAATCACAAATATATATACATATAAATATACAGTACATATACATATACATATACTGTACATGTTGTTGTTGTTCAGTTGTTTAGTCGTGTCCGACTCTTCGTGACCTCATGGACCATAGCACGCCAGGCCTTCCTGTCCTCCACTGTCTCCCGGAGTTTACTCAAATTCATGTTCATTACATCGGTGATGCTATCTAACCATCTCATCCTCTGGCGTCCCCTTCTCCTTTTGCCTTCAGTCTTTCCCAGCATCAGGGTCTTTTCCAGTGAGTCCTCTCTCCGCATTAGGTGGCCAAAGTATTTGAGCTTCAGCTTCAGTATCTGTCCTTCCAATGAGCAGTCAGGGTTGATTTCCTTTAGGGTTGACTGGTTTGACCTCCTTGCAGTCCAAGGGACTCTCAAGAGTCTTCTCCAGCACCACAGTTCGAAAGCATCAATTCTTCGGCACTCAGCCTTCCTTATGGTCCAACTCTCACAGCCATACATTACTACTGGGAAAACCATAGCTTTAACTATACGGACCTTTGTCGGCAAGGTGATGTCTCTGCTTTTTAATATGCTGTCTAGGCTTGCCATAGCTTTCCTCCCAAGGAGCAAGCGTCTTTTAATTTCATGGCTGCAGTCACCGTCTGCGGTGATCTTGGAGCCCAAGGAAATAAAATCTGTCACTGCTTCCATTTCTTCCCCTTCTATTTGCCAGGAAGTGATGGGACCAGATGCCATGATCTGAGTTTTTTTAATGTTGAGTTTCAAGCCAGCTTTTGCACTCTCCTCTTTCACCCTCATCAAGAGGCTCTTTAGTTCCTCTTCACTTTCTGCCATTAGGGTGGTATCGTCTGCATATCTGAGGTTGTTGATATTTCTCCCGGCAATCATAACTCCGGCTTGTGATTCATCCAGTCCGGCATTTCTCATGATGTACTCTGCATATAAGTTAAATGAGCAGGGTGATAATATACAGCCTTGTCGTACTCCTTTCCCAATTTTGAACCAGTCGGTTGTTCCATGTCCGGTTCTAACTGTTGCTTCTTGACCCGCATACAGGTTTCTCAGGAGACAGGTAAGGTGGTCTGGTACTCCCATCTCTTTAAGACTTTGCCACAGTTTGTTGTGATCCACACAATCAAAGGCCTTAGCGTAGTCAATGAAGCAGAAGTAGATGTTTTTCTGGAACTCTCTTGCTTTTTCCATGATCCAGCGAATGTTGGCAATCTGATCTCTAGTTCCTCTGCCTCTTTGAAACCCAGCTTGCACTTCTGGTAGTTCTCAGTTCACATGCTCCTGAAGCCTAGCTTGTAGGATTTTGAGCATAACCTTGCTAGCATGTGAAATGAGTGCAATTGTACGGTAGTTTGCACATTATTTGGCATTGCCCTTCTTTGGAATTGGAACGTAAACTGACCTTTTTTAAAGGTGTGTCACTAGAAAATGTCGACCACTTTTCTTATCTCGGCAGCCATCTATCTACAAAAGCCGACATCGACGCTGAAATTCAGCATCGCCTGAGCTCTGTGAGTGTAGCTTTCTCCCGAATGAAGCGTAGAGTGTTTGAGGATCGGGACATTCGCAGGGAGACCAAAATGCTTGTTTACAAAGCCATTGTACTACCAACCCTTCTGTACGCCTGTGAATCATGGACCCTATACAAACGCCACCTCCAACTTCTTGAAAGATTCCATCAACACTGCCTCCGAAAAATTCTGCAAATTACTTGGGAAGATAGGCGGACTAATGTTAGAGTATTAGAAGAAGCGAAAACCACCAGCATTGAAACAATGATCATCCAACATCAACTTCGCTGGACCGGTCATGTTGTTCGAATGCCTGACCATCGTCTTCCAAAGCAGCTACTTTACTCCCAACTTAAGAATGGAAAACGGAATATTGGTGGACAGCAAAAGAGATTCAAAGATACTCTCAAAGCTAATTTTAAAAAATGTAATATCAGCATTGAGAACTGGGAAGCCCTAACTCATGAGCGTTTCAATTGGAGGTCATCCTTTATTAATGGCGCTATGGACTTTGAAGAAGCACGAGTACAGGGCGAAAGGGAGAAAAGAGCTAAAAGGAAGGCACGTCAGGCAGACCCTCATCATGACCGTCTCCCACCCGGAAACCTATGCCCTCATTGTGGGAGGTTGTGCGGATCCAGAATTGGCCTTTATAGCCACTTACGGATCCACCGTTAAAATTTTACCTTTGGAAGACAATTTTACTCGGCTACGAGTGATCGCCAATGAATGAATGAATGATATAGTGTATTATATTATATTATATAGTGTATATTCATAAGGGATATGATTTAGGTCATACCTGAGTGGTCTAGTGGTTTTCCCTATGTTCTTCAATTTAAGCCTAAATTTTGCAATAAGAAGCTCATGATCTGAGCCACAGTCAGCTCCAGGTCTTGTTTTTGCTGATTGTATAGAGCTTCTCCATCTTTGGCTGCAAAGTATATAATCAATCTGATTTCGGTATTGACCATCTGGTGATGTCCATGTTTAGAGTCGTCTCTTGTGTTGCTGGAAAAGAGTGTTTGCTATGACCAGCTTGTTCTCTTGACAAAACTCTATTAGCCTTTGCCCTGCTTCATTTTGTACTCCGAGGCCGAACTTGCCTGTTATTCCAGTTATTTTTTGACTTCCTACTTTAGCATTCCAGTCCCCTATGATGAAAAGGACATCTTTTTTGGTGTTAGTTCTAGAAGGTGTTGTAGGTCTTCATAGAACTGGTCAACTTCAGCGTCTTCGGCATCAGTGGTTGGGGCATAGACTTGGATTACTGTGATGTTGAATGGTTTGCCTTGGATTCGAACTGAAAGCATTCTGTCGTTTTTGAGGTTGTACCCCAGTACTGCCTTTCCCACTCTTTTATTGACTATGAGAGCTACTCCATTTTTTCTAAGGGATTCTTGCCCACAGTAGTATATATAATGGTCTCCTGAATTAAATTCGCCCATTCCTGTCCATTTTAGTTCGCTGATTCCCAAGATGTCGATGTTCAATCTTGTCATCTCATGTTTGACCACATCCAGCTTACCTTGATTCATTGATCTTACATTCCAGGTTCCTATGCAATATTGTTCTTTACAGCATCGGACTTTCCTTCCACTTCCAGACACATCCACAACTGAGCGTCCTTTCGGCTTTGGCCCAGCCGCTTCACTATTTTTGGAGCTACTCGGAATTGCCCTCCGCTCTTCCCCAGTAGCATATTGGACACCTTCCGACCTGAGGGGCTCATCTTCTGGCGTCATATCTTTTAGCCTTTTGATACTGTCCATGGGTTTTCTTGGCAAGGATACTGGAGTGGTTTGCCATTCCCTCCTCCAGTGGACCACGTTTTGTCAGAACTCTCTGTCATGACCTCTCCGTCTTGACCTGACTTCATTGAGTTACGCAAGCCCCTTCGCCACAACAAGGCAGTGATCCATGAAGGGGATACTGTACATATACATGTATATATAAAAGAAGAGTGAATGGGTTGAAAGGAAAGAGAAATCTGAGGAAGTTGTGGTTGGATGGAGATGAGATCCTCAAAAAGAGAGGAGCAAGAAGTATTAAAGGACAGAAGAAATTGTCTGAAGCATGAGCAGTGGAAGAAAAACTGTTTTGCAAAGATAGAAAGGGGGGTATAATGAATGGCAATTGTATAAACCAGTGCTTGGTAGAAGAAACTAAGTTCCCCATTACTGCTGGGCACATTTTTTTCAGTCTTTAGTACTGTCAGGATGAGGGTAAGAAACTTTGTTTGCAAATTGGTTTTGCTTCATGTCTTCACATAGCTAGGTCTGAAGTCCAGAAAGCCAAATCTGAGTGAGCAAAATGCTCCTTGCCATTGCTCCAAACTGGCTTTGTGATATTGTCATGTAGATAAAGTAAAGCTTTATTTCTCTGTCAGCTGAAAGAGAAGAATAGAAAACTCTGCTTGGCACAGGTGCCCTAGCATGCTGGCTGGGGAATTCTGGGATTTGAAGTCCCCACATCTTAAAGTTTCTGAAGTTGAGAAACACTGGTATAAACTATTTTGTTTGCTTTTATTTTTCTTATCATATGCCTTTGATTTCTTTGGCTTATTATTTCTTACTTCCTTTTTTGCACCCTGCATAAAGTTACTTACCATGAATTTGAAAAGGGAGTGATGGGTGTCTATGTATGTATGCATGTAATAACCAGGGTGAAGAATGAATGCACAATGTCACCATCAAATTTTGAAGAGGTATTTATGCTTGTTGGCAGCTGCTTTGGCAGGCACTATGAAATATTACAAGCCATCAACTATTGCTAAAGACCTTTTCATGCCCACCATCAAGAGACATCAGACAATATTTCTGCTTGGTCTCAAAAATACTACTGCAGATCAATGATAACATGCCATTTTACTATTTTGTGATTATGTTCAGAAAGATTATGTTTCAACTGTTAAGTACAGTTGAAGGCCAGCAAATGAATATCCAATATTAAAGTAAAATATCAGATGTTCTGATTTTAAATGTTTAAATGTTTCCTTACTTAAAACTTTCCTTTGGTTTATATGCAATATCAGTAATGGATTTCAAGACTATGTGTACTACAAAAAAGGACAAAGAAGGCTTAAATAGTTTTGAAAATAACTATTGGCATTAAAGTTCACCACTTCTTAAAAATTGTAAAAATAAAGGAGTCCAAATTCATACTGAGGTAATAACTGTATTAGGCCAACTGAAGATTTACAAGATTTATTTTAAAGTAATATGTGATTTATTGTTCCACCTCCGTTTCCTTAACTTGGGATGGAGAACATCAGCCATGGTGCTAGGAATTCAAAATGGTAAATCTTCTCTAATTCCTTGGCTGGCCTCAATGTTCTGGGTATTAGGATTCTGAAGGCAGATTTATTCATGGCCACTACACCTGACTTAAATTTTGGAAGTCTCTGCTTCACCCTGCCTTTGTTGTACACAGCATTGTAAGGAGTTTTGAAGAACCGAAGAGCTTGTACATTTTTATGGCAATTTTGTTGGTCCAAAACTCATTGTCCAATGGTGGATTATGCTTTCCTTTATTTCCTCACTAGCTAATATATTCCCTTTCTGGAATCTGTTTTTATACAATAGCATGCAAGGGCTTCCAAAATGGAAAATCCCTGATTTGAATCTTGATTGATGTGTTCATTTGCAAGGTGATCCTCCTTGGCAAGCCACTCTTTCCCTCTGTTTCAGCCACATCTACAGCAAAGCAAAAAGCTAAATGATGTATACTAAATCCACTGAGTACTTAAGAATGTGTTATGTAATGTAATACACTGCGCTTTAAATAGTTTAAAAACTACTTATCATATTCATGATTATACACTACTGGATTAAACATGGAATGGCGAATCACAGGATAAAAAGGAGAACAAAATGTTATTGATACAGTAGTTTTTAGGACTAATTTGAGTGGAAACCTCTAAGGAAAACATTTTGGATATTCAAACAAGACAGTTGATGGGAGAAAATACTTTGTAAATGGCTTGATTTCTTTGTGTGTTTCTTATTTGCCATGTGCTTGGTAGAAGAAACTAAATTCCCCATTGCTGCTGAGCACATTTTTCCCCTGTTTAGTCAGGATGAGGGTAAGAAACTTTGTTTGCAAATTGGTTTTGCTTCATGTCTTCACATAGCTAGGTCTGAAGTCCACAAAGCCAAATCAGAATGAGCAAAATGCTCCTTGCCATTGCTCCAAACTGGCTTTGTGATATTGTCATGTAGATAAAGTAAAGCTTTATTTCACTGTGAGCTGAAAGACGAATAGAAAACTATGGTTGTCACAGCTGCCCTGATAGCTGTAAAAAATAATAAATTGGATGAATGAAAAGAACTTTAATCAATTGCCAGAATAAAAAGGGGGGGGGAAAGCATCAGAGCTGCTTTGTAGGCTCCTGCCTGTTCTGGGGTATAAAGATCATAGAATAGTAGAATTGAATGCCATAAATATGGTGTCTCATTTGTGTGATGAGATAATTAAATATCATTTAAAAAGGTAAAGGTTCCCCCACACAGTCGTGTCCGACTCTAGGAGCCGGTGCTCATCTCCATTTGTTAGCCGAAGAGCCAGCGTTGTCCGAAGACGCTTCCGTGGTCATGTGGCCAGCATGATGCATGCAGAACACTGTTACCATACCATCCCGCCAAAGTGGTACCTATTTATCTACTTGCATTTGCATGCTTTCAAATTGCTAGGTTGGCAAGAGCTGGGGCGAGTACGGGAGTTCACTCCGTCACGCGGCGCTCGGGTCTCGAACTTCCGACCTTCCAATCGACAAGCCTGGCATCTTAACCGCTGAGCCACTGAGCCCCCCAAATATAATTTAATTTAAATAAATTTAAATAAATATCATTTATTTGCTATATTTTTATCCCACGCTTCCTCCAAAATATGCAGTGTTGTGCAGAGTTCACTGTTCCCTCCTTCCAGCTTTATTTTCATAACTCGTCAAGGTAGATTGAAGAAGTACTGAAGAAGTATTACTGAACCAAAGCCACCCTCTGATGACAACTTTAAGCTGAGATCTTCTTGGTCCTAGTCTGAAACTCGCAGTCATTGCACCATAGGACCTAATGTTTATGTTGATTAAGACTTTCTCATTGATTGGGTTCACACAAAATGCTAAACACTAAGCTAAGATTATCAACACACACTGTTTATATAGCATGCTTTGCCCAAACTAATCATATTTTGGCTTGATAGGATGACCTGGTTCTCAGAATCCAGTCAAACCAGAGCTTGGTCACCACTACAACCACAAACTCCCGAACTCCATTTTAGCCTGGTATACTGTGCTGTGCAAACTCATCCAATTCTATAGAATTCTGAGGTTCTGAGAATTCTCAGACACTCTTCGTGAAGAAGATATAAGAAGAGTTCAGGGTTATCTAATTCAGCATTTTATTTCCTAGTGAGGTCAACCAGGTGCTACTGGGATGCAAAAAAATAGGACATGAGCTTGGTTGCTGTCATAATACATGCATGTTGTTTCTGATCTCAGAGATGTTTGGCCATCAGAAGTACATGGAAACTATGGGAAATTTAGCAATGGCTTTCCTTGGGGAAAAATAACATTGCAAACACCTACTGAGCTCCTCCCACATGGTACAGATGATTGGGTCAGATGTCTAGCAGGACACAAGCTGGGCACATGTGCTAAGCTAAGCTAAGCATTGCAGAGGAATTGGGTCTACATTCAAGAATATGCCACCAGACTTTTCCCCAGCTGATTGTGAAAGGATGCCGCAGAAACAATGAGGAAGGGTCTTCTAGTTTGAGATAATGATTAAGGATCCTTTGCAGCAGGGGGTACCTTGGTTAAAGTCTCCTTGCAAATACAGCTGGGGATATTACCCTGCCTTTACACAATATCCCAGAAGGAGTTGCTGGTAGCTGCCAAAGGGATTGCTTTGATAATGGCTTGCTGCCAAGTTAAGTAGGGGTGGCACCTGTGAATCTTAAACAGCCTGCCAGACCACTTTCCCCCCAGTCAGCAGCAGAGGTGAACCACCCTGTACTTTATGCCAAAATCTCACAGAATGCCCAAGAGACAGAGGTGGAACCGGGTTAGGCTTGAAGTGGAGCTGTAAAAGAGACTTTAATAAGAAAATTTAAATGTGAATGATGATGAATGGCATTTGCAATGAGAGGTAATGTTGGAAATGTTGGAAAGAAACAGAGTTGGTTATACAGTATCTTTCGCAGACTATACAGAAGGATGGCTTTCTAAAGTGTTTCCAAGAAGTTCTCTAGAAAAAAAAACCCAGCAGACAGGCATGTTGTGTGCAACAAGATAATAAGAAAAAAACAACATCCAGACTCATCCTGGAAAAGATATATCTATGTGATCTCTAAGAGTTGACACTGACTTGATGGCACATAATCAAACAATTAATCAATATCCAAACAATACAGTATATTTTGTTGAGCTGTCTTATTGGTGTTTAAACTTTGGAGCATTTATCAAGTACTCTCATGTTAGGGTCCTAATTCAGATTTTAGTACACAGAGAAGGTAAATTACATTCATACAGAAAAGAGATCTGTGCTTTCTCTGGATAGCAGCACCAAGAATTGGGAATCTTCTTGGCAAGGATGGGACAACTCAATTAGAATCACGTTTCAGCATTCTATGTTCCTTTATGCTAAGGAAGAGGACCACACTTTCTGTGCCGTTGGAAATGATGCATCTGTGGTTCTTCAGTACTGGGACAGGTGATCCTGGTATACACTACCTACAGTACAGGTAGTCCTTGCTTAATGACCACAATTGGGACTGGCAACTCCATTGCTAAGCAATGTGGTAGTTAAGCAAGAGATCACATGACCCCAATGGGTTTATGACCTCACTTCCACTTCAGTCATTAAGTGAATCACCCATGGTCATTAAGCAAGACATCACATAATCATGACTTGCAATTTTACCACTAATTTTACCACATTTTGGTCTAGTGGTTAAGGTGCTGGGCTAGAAACCTGGAGACTGTGAGTTCTAGTCCCGCCTTAGGCATGAAAGCCAGCTGGGTGACCTTGGGCCAGTCACTCTCTCTCAGCCCAACTCACCTCACAGGGTTGTTGTTGTGGGGAAAATAGGAGGAGGAAGGAGTATTAGGTATGTTCGCTGCCTTGAGTTATTTATAAAAATAATAAAGGTGGGATAAAAATTAAAAACAATTAAAAAATTAAAAATTAAATTAAAATTTACTGCCGGCTTCTCCATTGACTCTGCTTGTTGGAAGCCGTCTGTGAAGTGTGCAAATTGTGATCACATGACCGCAGGACACTGCAACAGCTATAAGTGCAAGGACTGGTTGTAAAGTTACGTTTTCAGCACCGTCATAACTTCAAACGGTCACTAAACAGGGCAGTTGTTAAGTGAGGACTACCTGTATATACTAGGGAGAATGACCATTTGGGGCTAAAAACACCCCTTTAAGTGTTGTGCTAGAGCCATCCTCCAGAAGGTGAAAAGAGGCAGTATTGGCTAGACCATGACAAAAAATGAATTTATGTTTAAAAAATTAATTTAGTTAATTAAATACTAAACACAGTTAACCTGATTCCTCTGCACAGAGAGTTACTTTCTCTTCCGGTCATACTTAGGTCATACTTAAAAACATAGTTCAGTGGCAACTTTTTGTGGGGACTGTGGAAAGTATAACCATACTTTTCTTGGGGGGAAAGCTGCTAGTTGTGCTATACCAATGGTGGCATCCATGTTTATCAAACTTATGGAGACCTCCCTCACTCTGCATCAAGGTGGACAGCATGGGAGTGCTTCCACCAACACACAGTCTTTGTAGATTATTGCATGGGAACCATGTGTTGCAACAGCCCGTTTAAGCTGCCCCATAGGTGACAAATGCAGAATCCTCTGTTCTAGCAAATCTTTCAAATGGGCCAGCTTCATTTTGCTAGCTTAATAACAATTCTCATTATGTATTCTCTTGCACCTGTTTGGTACAAACCAGCCACATGGCACACATACTGAGGAATCATTACCTGTTAAGTAGGATCAATTGGAAGAGTGCAAATTCTCCAGATGAGGTTCTGCTCTCCACCGAGAAGCCAGAAGCTCTGAAATTTAATGCTGCAGAAATACCAGGATATTTCAAAAGACCAGCCTGCGTGCTAGCGTCAGTCACTATCTACACACTAACATTCACCTGCCTTTCTCCCCTTCCCACTCCCCAAAGCCCACCCCTTTCAATTGTCCCTTTAGCTAGCAATAACATGGAAGATTCCTCTAAGGAGCTTGAATAGTTAAGCCTTGTACCGTTCTGTTCTGATTAGCATTTCAAAATCAAATGTTTTAACAAAAGTTTCTAAAGGAAGCTAAAGATTGCTTGCCCCTGAAAAGATGATGGAAATGATGTGCATCAGCTTAGTATGCTCTCCTATCCCTCTCTCTCTCTCTCTCTTAATTATTATATTGCTGCTCTTGATAACTCCATATTCCTTGTCCACAGCTCAATGACCCACAAATCTTCTTTGATAAGAAAGCCAAGCTGAACTGATCAGAAGGAAAGGGGGGGAGGAGGAGGAGGAGGGGGGGGGGAAAGCTATCACGGGTAGTAAAGATGCCCACAATGAGAAGATCATGTGACAAGAATCCTAAGAACATGCTGCAAAAAAGAGAGAGAGAGAGAAAGAGCCATGGATGGGTGGTGGGGGAGAGCAATGAAGAAAAGCTATTGTAGTGGTGCAAAGTGATAGAGTCGTCAGAGCCGCTTCAGTAATCTTATGAAGGCCGGGCCCAGTATGGGGGCAAACACAGCCCATATTGAGCCTGTCGTGATGGCAAGGACCACCGTGAGGAAGCTGAGAGAGGGCAGGCAGCTGGACAAATCAAAGCAGAAGAAAGTAATTTTCAATAAATTAAAGAAATCTCCATGGAAATTAGCATGAAACATTTTCTAATCTCTGGCTTTTCACTGCTGACATGGGTCAATGGTTTAACTTCGCTCTCTTATTTTATTACCGCGAGCTGCATTCTCTTGCTTTTTCTTTTCTTAAAGGGGAAAAAAATCCTTAATTTTATCCCCCCAAATCTTTTCTCCCTTCTTCCTCCAGCATACTACTTTTAAAAAAACCTCTTTGCTGTTGTGAACTGTTTTAGCATGTCTTGTCTCAGAATTATTGCAGAAAATGAGGTTGTTGAATGCAGTTTAACAGAAAATTTGGGGCAGAAAATTTGAGTAGTCCTTCAAACAGGAAGCTGTTTCAACTGTGAGCAAAGTCAACATCCAAAAACCTGTTTTATCCACCCACCCACCCACTTTGTCAAAAGTAACATTAGTCTGTTTATTTTCATGAAAGTGTAGAAATAGCCTTGGTAGAGTGGCAAACACCATCATTTTTAAGATAGCCTTGTGTTAACATTTTTAAATAGCTCCTATTTTCCTACTGCCCTTGTCATTAGAAGGGAATTTTGTTCAACTCCTTTGTGCCTTCATTAAATTCTTGGAGTTGATTAATAGCATTGGCTCTAAGATTTGGAAAGGAAATGAATATCACTCCAGGATTTAGAGGAGGTGGGGGGAAAAAACGAAAAGCATTCTTGGAGCCCACATTAACCTGAAGATGACTGAGAATCTTCATTGACATATTAACCTGAAGAATTTTATTCAATCAATATTTGTTAAGTGAACTAATTTTTAAGTGAAGCGGTGTTTGGCCTGGATTTCAACTTGGAATACAATTATTGCTTGAATTGCCCACTTATTGAAATCTTCAGGTACACTTCTCTGCTTTACAAATGTCTACAGATCTATGCAGTGGGAAAAATGTCTTACCTTAGGGGAAAGCACAGTCATTTCATCAGTAAACTTAAATATATACACTTGTATAAGTTCTCCATTTTTTAGAGCTGCCAAAAAGGAATATAGTTTAATTGTAAATGTAAAATTTCCTTGACCTTCTAAACTTATCCTAATCCTACCTTGACCAAATCCAGTGAATCTTCCATTGCTATTAGCTAAGTAAGATAGGATTACTACCTAGAAGCTGACAAAATGTTTTCTTATTTGAATTGGCCACCACCCAAAATTTGGTCCCTTTACAAGACTATTTGTTTGTTTGTTTGTTTGTTTGTTTGTTATTTAAATTTATGTCACCGCCCATCTCCCCCAATCGGGGGACTCTGAGCGCTACATCCATTTTTAATATTTAGCTTGATGGAAGTTGAAGAGGCTAAACACAGATTTAGAAGTTGCCCTCATTGGCTTGTTTAGAGGGGCCTACTCCCCACTGCCACCATCTTTACCCACCACTACAATGACACCCCTTAAGTTATCACTACTAACATGGCTCCTCAAACCTTAAGTGATTAAAACAGCTCTGAGAAGGAACAGCTACTGTATTAGGCAGATAAGTTTGGATAATCAGGGAAAACACTGAAATGTAGAGGAATATCTGCTGTCAAGAATTCAATTCTTTATATTTTTGGAAACATTTGCAGTGATTATGACAAATTGCAACAAAGGTTTGGTACTTCTGTGGATTGCAACAGGAAGGATTTCTGTAAGGTTGCAATCTCTATACCTGTTTATCTAGGAGGAAGCTCCAGCAAAGTTTTATAGCATGCCAAGGATTGCTGTATAACTCTCATAGAAATCACCAACAAGGAAGTAGTTCACTGGAGTTCTTAACTGAGAAACTAAAGATATTGGATTTCAGTTCTCTAACCTTAACTCTACTCCCTCAACATACTCTTTGAAGTTTAATTTTGCTAGCAATACCTTAAATCCCACTAAGTCCATGATAGGGGCTAGAAACACCTCATGCCAGCTAAGAAACAGTCCCAATCTGCCATTTGTGATTGCTGAGAAAAAAGCAATCTATTTAGAATGATCCCTGGGATTGTTCTTCCATTTGCCTGCTTGCTCACACAGTGGCTGTACACATCTCTCCTTCTCCCGGGGAAGACATTTGCCTCTGGTGTGAAAAAATACAGATGTTGAGGCACACAGCAGACAACTGTGGTTTATCAAAATTCTACTACTGGCACTGACGGATGTCAGATTAGATCATTCAGGGTTTGAGGAAGAGCAAAGGAACGATTGGGCCTGAGTCGTGTGTGGTTTGCGTTTTAAGAAGTAAGACGTCACCTTGTTTCTTTGTTAGAGGGACTTGGGACTACAGAGAGACAGGCATGCCTTAGGCTGTTGGTAAAAACCTTTCCTAAACCTTGTCACTAAGGTAGATAATAAGAGGTGGATTTCAACAGAAAAAAAAAGAAAGCGGGGTGGGGAGGAACCAGATTATAACTCCGGGAAAACCATATGGAGCACCAAGAGGTCTTGGAGAAGGGGAGACTGACTGACTCTTCATGTGATGTTCATGCACTTACTGGGTGACAATATGGCCTTGCCTTGCACTGTACAATCCTCTCTCCAAGTGTCTGGAGCCTCTTTGGTTTCCTGTTTCTATTCAATGCCAGGAAGGAGAGCCAAAAGGATTTCTCCCAGTGTAATGGTGTTTGGGAAAGACCTTGAGAGACAGGGAGAAGAGACCTAGCCAAGGGGACAGTCAGATAAAAGGCAACTTAGCCTGCAGCTGGATAGTGGGTGGGGCAAGAGGCTCAGAAGGGACCCTCCCTAGTTTCTCAGGCTGTAAAGGAGACGGGGGGGGGGGGGGAATTGTACTTTCAGACTTGCCAGATTATGTCAATGTAGCTTTACAATAAAGTAGAATTAGCTCATCTGATTGTGCTTCCTGTCTGGTCTACCTGGGAAGGCTGACAGCTGCTCATTTGTTCCCCTGCACATGTAGATAGATAGATTCAAATTTCATGGGCTGTGTTTTCAAAGATGGGGTTCTCTGACCTGGCTCTCTGGTGTAATCTCTGATTTGTCTGCAAATGAATTTCAACGCTACATTAGACCCAATTCAAGTTTTGTCCTGGCTTCACCTCCTTTCTTTTTCTACCTCTGCCCACTTCGGGGAGCACCTTAAAAGGCTCACTGCTCAGCCACCCTGTGTGAAAAATCTCTGTTATAAACAATGGCAGGGCTGATTTTGCATGGCAAAGTCGCAAATAATGTCTAAGGATGTTACCTAATGGTTTGCTTGTTTGTTTGCTGTGCTTTGACACTACTGAAAAACACAGCTTAGTAAGTCCAACATTACAACAATGGCATAATTACGTGCATTGTTTATTTTGTAAAAGTAAACATTCTTAAAGTAAGCCATCGTAGTCTGAATATGATTAGATATGGGACTCACAAAATGATTTTCTCCTGTTCTGACTTCCCATCAAAATCGTTTTGCCTTCACCCAACTGAACTGATTAAATTAAAAAAAATAATAATAAAATAGAGTCCAGTAACTCAAATGCCCTGAGCTAATGAGAAACCCTTGAGAGTACAAGTCAGTGAATCTTTCAGAAAAAGAAGGAGAAAGAGTAAGCTTTGCCACTGAAAAGGATGGTCAAGAATCTGTGATTGGTTGCATTAATAGCATAATTTTTTCCTCTCTCCCCAAGAGACTCGTTATCCAATGATTGAAAAGCCTTGGCATCAAATGGGCTTTGGAGGGTTCCAGATACTCTGTTTCTCCTGGGGCAGAAATCTGTATTAGAGGCTGAATAAAGTTATCTTCAGTGGTATGAAAGAGATCTAACTCACATCTTCAGAGATTGCACTTGTCCCTGCAGCCATACATGGGAACCAGCCTTTGTCATTGATCGTGCATAAAAAAACATGGCCACACTTTCATAGCCACGAGCAGGGGAGGAATACGTTTCCTGCTTTCAAGGAAAAGGCTGCAGAAAAGACCAGACCTTATGTCCCATCAAGTGGAATGCAACTATCCTTCTGAAAATGAAGCCAGGATTTGGCTTTGCAGTTGGACTTTGTGGTTGTATTTTTGGTAGGCCTGACTATCCAGGTTTCTAGCTGTTTACCATGAATAGCATCACCTGTTGAACTTAAGTACAGCATGTTGTAACTAAAGGTACAAAGCAGACCAGGGTGTTTTAATATCCTAACTCAGCAATTTAAAATTGTGTAGTTCTGAGTAAAATACTCTGTTGGACCCAGATTGATCAAGATGTTACAGCCAGAGGCACTTTCTCATTTAACTATACCTCTGTGGTGACCTCATCACTACTATCTTGGCCTTAACCATTCAGATGATCCCCCTCTCACCACATATATTTAAATATTATATAAGGAGAATATAGGCGACTATACCGACCTTCCCCAACCAGGGCACCTTCTGGATGTATGGATCTAAATTTTCAGAAATCTACAGCCAGCATAACAATTGCTGACAATTCTGGAAGTTTAAGTCCACCCCCCTAGAGGGTGCTTATGATGGAGAAGGTTGCTATATCTCTGATGATCTGTAGAGCTGGTCTGCACAGGGATTGGTCCAGGGTATCTATTGCTCTCAAAACCTCCTCATGAAATGAAAATTAAAGCAACCCAAGCTACAAATTAAAAAATAGCCCCAAATTTCCAGGATTGACAAATCAAATATTGTTTCAAACCATCTTCCAGTGACATCCCAAAATCACTTCAGATTTGGGGGCATTTTTCTAGTTGAGTGCCCAGACAACATTTCATGAGATTGCACAACAGTGCTCAAAGATTGCCAGTCTTGGGCCAGAGCATGAACTGACCATGCATGAACTAATATTTAAAACAGGATCCAATGAAGTCACGTTACAAAGCAAACAGAAGTAGCTGTGAGCATCAAATAATGTATTTTCCAAACACCATGGCTATAGCCATTATATGTTGGTTCCACTTGGGGCAATGGAATTGTTTCTCTATAACAGTTGGCAGAACAGAGCAATCTTCCTCCAGGACTTGCTCATCTCTCCTATAAACATTATCTGAAAATGCACCATATACACATAAACACTTATCAATATTTGAAACAAGAAAATATGGAAGGTGATGGAAACCCCAAATCTGGACAGCGAGCCACATTTGAATGAGGAATCATCAGCAGGACCCATATTCATATTGTAAACCAGCCTTCTCCAAGATAGATATAAAAACAGTTTTCAGCAGGAGGAAGAGGAGTCATTTTAGTTCCCACAATGCTACCAATGGAGGGGTATACCAAAACACTGTGGGTATTAAAATGATGCTTTTATTCCATGTCCCAGACAATTAATTAATCAATCAACTGTTTTATGGCTTTTATTGTTGTAAGCCGCCCAGAGTCACTTGTTCAGATGGGTGGCTATAGAAATTGATTGAATGAATGAATGAATGAATGAATGAATGAATAAATAAATAAATAAATAAATAAATAAATAAATAAATAATAGTTAGCCATTGAAAAGGTGGGTTTTTACGGGTGAAAAATGCTTGAAGCATGACTTTGCTCCCATAGCAAATAAAGTTAGGAAGCTGAGGAGGTAACAGCTTAGAGACACTGGAACCAAATGTTCCAGAATTGTATTTAATTGTGGTATCTTGGAAACACTGTACCCCTGAAACACTGTACTAATTCCTTCAGAGAAAACATGTACAGATGCTGACTCTATTAAAGACTGTTTATGTTGGGTTCACACAACATGCAAAGTCAGGGTTTGTTTAACCCTGGTATGCCAAATAAACCTCAGTTGGCTGCATTCATACAACATACAAACTCATAAATTCTGGTTTAACCTATCCTGCGTCCACCATTGGGGGCATGGTGGCTCAGCGGGTAAGACGCCAGGCTTGTTGATAGGAAGATCGCAAGTTCAGAGGTTTGAATCCCTAGCCCTGCGTGACGGAGTGAGCTCCCGCACTCACCCCAGCTCTTGCCAACCTAGCAATTCGAAAGCATGCAAATGCAAGAAGATGAATAGGTACCATTTCGGTGGGTAGGTAACAGTGTTCCGCGCACGTCATGCGGCCACATGACCGTGGAAGTGTCTGCGTCCACCATTCCTGATCTGCTCCAAACTAAGGGATTCACACAGATTTACAAATTAAGAATGATTAAAAGTTAAAATCCAATAAATTGGATTTAGCTTAGTCCACTGTGTGAATAAAACAAAAAGTGTGCCATTTGTCAACTGTATGATATCTGGTTTAGGAAACAGCCTGTTTCTCATTTTCCTTGACTTAACATAGTAGATATTTTAAAATTCAGATAGGTCATAGAAATAGGATACCCTCTTCCCCATGAACAATAACTTAATCGAGGTACACAGTTCTCCAGTCTACATCTGGCCGTGTTTAGCCCAGGTACATGAACCAAAGGTATAATTCTAACATTAACATGAATATAAATCAGAAAGATGGCTGCAAGGGGGAAAAAACTGTGAAGAGCTCCTGGGAGATTAAAAAATAGGCTACATGTCTATATGTAGCACACAACTGTATGTGTTTATGAGAAAATTAATTGAAATAGAATTATATTACTTAGCACAGTAGCAAAGCATTTATTGCTACAGTGAAAGGTTAGTAGTCAGATATCTTATAGAGATGCACATACACACAGAGGGGGGAGAATGGGAAAAGCTGGCTAAATCATTTTGTGCAGGGAGTTAGGGTTTAAGTTCCAAAATCTTTTACAAATGTCTTAAACTCTTAAAAAGGTAAAGGTTTCCCCTGCACATTTGTGCAGTCGTGTCCGACTCTAGGGGCTGGTGCTCATCTCCGTTTGTTAGCCGAAGAGCCAGTGTTGTCCGAAGACGCTTCCACGGTCATGTGGCTGGCATGACGCACGCGGAACGCTGTTACCTACCCACCAAAGTGGTACCTATTCAACTACTTGCATTTGCATGCTTTCAAATTGCTAGGTTGGCAAGAGCTGGGGCAAGTGCGGGAGCTCACTCTGTCACGCGGGGCTAGGGATTCAAACCTCTGAACTTGCGATCAACAAGCCTGGCATCTTACCCACTGAGCCACCACGCCCCGTTTATAGTCATAGTCTGTTACTATTAAGACTTACACAAAGCAAGATGCAAAAGTCTTAGGAAGATACTGGCAGTTAGCCTTGGCAGATATCTAAAAAAACTAACATGCATTAAAAGGTAAAGTTTCCCCCTGCACATTTGTGCAGTTGTGTCTGACTCTAGGGGCCAGTGTTCATCTCCGTTTGTTAGCTGAAGAGCCAGCATTGTCCGAAGACGCTTCCACGGTCATGTGGCTGGCATGACGCACACGGAACGCTGTTACCTACCCACCAAAGTGGTACCTATTCAACTACTTGCATTTGCATGCTTTCAAATTGCTAGGTTGGCAAGAGCTGGGGCAAGTGCGGGAGCTCACTCTGTCACGCGGGGCTAGGGATTCAAACCTCCGAACTTGCGATCAACAAGCCTGGCATCTTACCCACTGAGCCACCACGCCCCGTTTATAGTCATAGTCTGTTACTATTAAGACTTACACAAAGCAAGATGCAAAAGTCTTAGGAAGATACTGGCAGTTAGCCTTGGCAGATATCTAAAAAAACTAACATGCATTAAAAGGTAAAGGTTCCCCCTGCACATTTGTGCAGTTGTGTCTGACTCTAGGGGCCAGTGTTCATCTCCATTTGTTAGCTGAAGAGCCAGCATTGTCCGAAGACGCTTCCACGGTCATGTGGCCGGCATGACGCGCGTGGAATGCTGTTACCATCCCACCAAAGTACCTATTTATCTACTTGCATTTGCATGCTTTCAAATTCCTAGGTTGGCAAGAGCTGGAGCTAGTGCGGAGCTCACTCCGCATGCAGGGTTAGGGATTCGAACCTCTGAACTTGCGATCTTCCGATCGACAAGCCTGGCATCTTACCCACTGAGCCACCACATCCCTTATAGATGGATACACCATTGTTAATACTACCATCATCAAAACAAACAAATAAACAAACTCCTTTTGCTCAAACATAAGCACATGCAGGATAAACTTTTCATTTTCTCTGGCATGATTTATACTTGAGAATGTGTTCAGTGTATATGCACCCACCTGAGCATTATTCAGTGGTGAGGAGGGTGTGCATGAATGCCCTGTCTTTCTTTGTAGGAACATCTCTCCACTGTTCTACAGGCTTTCTGATTTCCCCTTCATTTTCATTCAACCTAGGGGAAGAGCTCAGAAGGGCAAATCCTGCTATTGGGAATACTTGGAGAAATTCAGATAAATTGTCCATCCAATTTCTTCTCTTCCCAATTTGGTGGAGAACTTCAAAAGGCCTTTGAGCATGGCAGTCATTCAAAATGACAGCAGTCCCAACTAAAGAGTAAGATTCATTGGGAAACAGAGTAGCCACATTCTATTCTGTCCAAGCAGACTTCAAGGTAGAGCCACAGATTACAGATTAGGTTCTAATTTCCACACCTATGGTCCAGAAACCTAACTTGCAAACCAACTGGCCCACTAGTCCTGTCACCATTGACCTACATGAAGCATTTCTTAGTTTCAGGGACTGTAGCATCATGAAGTAGAACCGTAGTGACAGACCACTGGCTTGGGCTCCAGGCTGCTGTTGGTGCATAGAGATCTTTCTTGTGGGATGGGAAACATTTCCTGGGTGGATACATTAAAGCCTTTGGCATCTGATGAAGCCAGAGAGTTGGGCAGAGACTTGAATGGCTCTAGGCTTTCCTGATAGGGAAATTTCATTGCAACTGCTGAGTTAGGAGTAATGGGGAAGCTGAGGAGCAGATGAAATATATGAGGCATGCCACAGACCTACAGGGGTGCCTGCCACCATTTGAATGTCAAATCCTGGCAAAGCTACAGAGCAATGAAAGAAAAAGCCAGGACAGATTTGCAGGGACAATCTATGAAGAATCGTTTGTTTTCAGAAATGGAAACAGTACATTTAAACATCTGTAGAGAGAGAGAATAATTGAGAGTGAAAACACTGTGGAGTGTTCGCCCCTATGTTTCTCATGTTGTTGCAAATCAGCCAGGACTGGTTGATCTTTTGGTATCTAAAGATGGGGGTGAGGTGAGGAAAACAAGATATTTGAGGATAGGACACAAGCTTTAAAGGTTTGGTCTTGGACAAAATACAGATTGAAACAACAAAACACAATGTATTTTAACTGTTCAGTTGTGTGCCCCACTACACACAGCAGCATGAAAAATGTGTGCTGAATTGTTTTCTTAAAAATAAAACTGGAAGGATTTACATTTTTTGACATGCACCATATTTCTCTTGAGAAGTATCTGGTGTAAACCAGCACTTAGCTATTTCTACACAGGTGGCTGGTACAAACCATGATGATGAAAAATTACTCAATAGGCATCATGATATCACAACACAAATCATGGCTCTTTGTATTTCCATCCTGTTGTCAGACCCAATTATGTAAGTCCCATGGTTTGCATTGTGTTGTATCAACATCAGCAAAAAGTGATTGAATCAAACGATACCCCCGTAAGGATTTGAATCCAATGAAAATTTCTAAAGATACAGTACATTTCCATTAGGGAAGCAGGTAATATGGCAAGGGTTTTTGCCATTTAATTGTGGTGTTTCTTTTGTTCTGTTTTTTTTCTATTGCCATCTTTCAAAAAAGTTACTTATAAATGTGTAGAAGGAATAAAAAGAGAGGAATTGCAAGGCAGAAAAGTCCAGCAAACGCAGGAGCGTTTGCACATCCATATCCGCACATCCCCACCAGTATGGTGCGACTTAAGCATTGGGGACTGGCTAATGAAACAGTTCTGTACAGCTAAAGAAAACCAGATTAAAAAGATATGAGAGCCTTCAAGGGTCACTGGAAGACTTTAAAATTTGCCAGTGATCTTTCTCCCTTTCATTTTTCCTGGGTCTTCATGACTTTTGACACCTGTCTCCTTTTTTATTTTCCCCTTCCCTTCCTCTTGTTTTATTTTGGATCAGGAGAAAATTACAGGCATGATGTTTGCGAGGAAGCCTGTAGATTAGAATTTATCTCTGCAGATTGTCTGTTTCTCCCTGACACTTCTAGGTCTCTGTTCACCACCAGAGATGATTTTCTGCTATAAGGAACAGAAGCTAAGTCTCTTCCCTATCTCTTTGGCTCTGAGGAATCCACCCAGTATATACCTACTGAGGTTCTTCTGCCTTCATAATATTGGGATGTCAGATCACCAATTGAAATTGATTTGGAAGCAAGTTTACAAGAGGGAAACCAAGATGCAATGATAACTATTAACCAAGTTCCATTTCTTTGGATGTATTCACAGGGGGTTGTTTGGGAGTTATTCAACATGATGGCTCAATGTGGAGCCTTCACGTGTCACCACGGTATACCTTTGAGTCCTAGATATTGAGCACATGAAATGGGGAATTGCTACCTCTTTTATCAATCTCTTCAAGGATGGGAAATAATTTGGCTTTCAAAATGAACAGGCATGATCTGTGTGAATTGACAGTCAGGTACCTTAGAAATAATATGTATGTCAGTTTTGCAACAACTTTGCTTGGCAAAAAAAAAAAAACACAAAACACAAAAACCTGAAATCAGTATTAAACATGCATACTTTAAAAATAAAACATTCATATTTTGAGCCATAGAAAATTAACGAAATATGCATGTTCTGAGAAAAAAATCTGTATGGATTTCCATGCATGTTTTAATAAATATAAAAATTAATTTTTAATATGTGATTAAGTGCATTTATGACTCACCAAACTGACTTTAACGGGAAACAGGGCAATATGCCCTTCCTTGCTTCTATATTTGTCTCTAGGAGTGTAGAATCTGTCTTTGCCATTTTCCCTGGTAGGTTTTAGAGGAAGTTGCTTTCCCTTTTATTTTAGTCATTGTAATCCCATATTTTCTCACTTTTCTAAATTTATTAAGGCTTTTGGGAGAATGAGTGGATTTTTTCTCCCTGCCCCATTCCCTGTTCCTGGTAACTGACATTGTACTTAACTCCTAAAAAGAGTCTGAGAAAGACAAGAGGTGACTTTCATCTTGACAAGACAGATTTCCATAAGCAGACTGTCAAAAAGCTAATAGGAAGAAACCGACAGGAGGGAGGGGTACTGAAAGAACCAAGCTTGGATTTATCTTTGATTTTTGTTAAAAACCACCTTTTCTCAAAGGAAATATCCTCTACTTTATAATTGACACATTTTGCTATCCTGCTACTGTATAGAGGGACAAAAATCATGATATAAAAATATCTGAGTTCTATGAATATTGCTTTGCAGTAATCTGTTTTCTATGCCAGCTGATAGAAGTTGGCATTGATCCTGCAAGGTGCTCAGATAGTTGGGTTCCTGCAGAGCAAAAAGGCTTTGTTGACCAATTCTGTAGCTGTTGCTGAAAAGCAAGAGCAGGTAGGAATAGTGCTTTGGAATGTGTTCACTCAACTTTTGGTTTTTGTTATGGCCCAGTTAGGTTAGGGTTAGGGTTTTCCCTACACAGTTGTGTCCGACTGTAGGGGAGGGGTGCTCATCTTTATTTGTTAGCCGAAGAGCCAGTGTTGTCCGAAGACGCTTCCACGGTCATGTGGCCGCATGACATGCGTGGAACGCTGTTACCTACCCACCGAAGTGGTACCTATTTATCTACTTGCATTTGCATGCTTTCGAATTGCTAGGTTGGCAAGAGCTGGGGCGAGTGCAGGAGCTCACTCCGTCACGCGGGACTAGGGATTTGAACCTCTGAACTTGCAATCTTCCGATAGACAAGCCTGGCGTCTTAACCACGGAGCCATTGCGCCCCCATCTTTCCCCAAATTAAGAAGACTGCATTCCTGCAATCATGCACTAACTTTCCAGCGAACTCTTGAAGGCTGACTTCAGCCCATGCACTTATTCCAGATGTCCATGTAGTTTCTTGGAATAGCTAACTTATTTCCTCGTAAGAAACATGACTTTCATAAACAAAAGGGCTGAAAGGTACGTAGCTTGGCTTCACGGCCAAGGTGAGAATTTGAGGGCTGCATTGATTCACTTTTATTTATTTTTGCTATATTTCTAATCCCATATTTGATATCTCCTAATGATCTCAACTGGTTTTTAGGAATGCTTACAGATGCCATCCCCCAATAATTAGAATTATTTCTCCCCAGAGAGGGGAGCCAGTTTGGTCTAGTGGTTAAGGCACCAGGCTAGAAACCAGGAGACTGAGAGTTCTAGTCCCGCCTTAGGTATGAAAGCCGGCTGGGTGACCTTGGGCCAGTCCCTGTCTCTCAGCCCTAGGAAGGAGCCAATGGGAAACCAGGAGACCGAGAGTTCTAGTCCCGCCTTAGGCATGAAAGCTGGCTGGGTGACCTTGGGCCATTCCCTCTCTCTCAGCCCAACTCACCTCACAGGGTTGTTGTTGTGGGGAAAATAGGAGGAGGAAGGAGTATTAGGTATGTTCGCCACCTTGAGTTATTTGTAAAAATAATAAAGGCGGGATTAAAACTAAATAAATAAATAAATAATAATCAATTATTTTTCACTTTTGTCTTGATTTATAAACCTGTTTGCTGATATTATTATTATTATTGGTATAATTGTTCACATAAATGTTGATCTCGATTTATAAATTTCTCACATTGTTACTTATATAGGCAAGAATGTGCTAAATGTATCAACGGCGTGATTGAAGGAAAAGTAACTGCCACTATTCCTGACTTGATTCATCAACTCTGCAATTAAGTTTAAAAATTCTCCATAATGTGGGTGATGACTTTGGATGTGCTATCTCTGTGTTAAACCAGAAAGCAGAAGATATACATATTAGAAGAGGTTAAAATAATGAGGTATAAAGAAATATTTCCAGGTCTAGGGGGTTTAATTAAACCAACAGATCCTTACTGTAGAAGTCTTGGTAGTATGATACTTCGATCTTGACACGTTGAGACACTGAGCTAAACTGGCTGAAACTCTTTTTTGTTCCTTCAGAAGACCTCACCTCTCCTCTCCTCCACCCCATCCAACTTGGCTTCAGATTTTTTGCAGAGGCATAAGGATCAAAGGGGGAAAGCTCCGAGACATTTTCCCAGTCTTATCCTACTTGTTTTGCATTTCTAGAGATTTCTCCCAAGAATAACCTTTTCCTGTTCTATGGTAAGATCCTGGGTTATTCTTCTCCCAACTTTCTTACTTGATAATATATAGCTTCCCTAATTTTCCCAATCTTTGATCAATCTCTTTCACCAAAAGTATGCTTAATCTCTACCCTCTGCCAAGTTCCCCTTAGCAGAAAAGAGATGGGGAAAAAAATCAAAGTAGCTAACCATATACATATAGTACATATACATGTGGATGTGTGTAAGAAAGGAGGGGAGAGAACGATGAAGCTGCGAGTATTATTTTAAGGCATGTCTCAGGCTTAAATATCCCCCACTTTTTGGACATCTGTATCTGAGATACTTCACACACACACACACACACACACACACACACACACAATACAATCTGTTCCCTCCGCCGCAGAAAAGACAGCTGATTCTAGATGGCAGACATCATTTCTTTTAAATGATCCTCTACCAAAGGCCTTCGGGTGCCCTGTTTCAAATAACACAAAATTATAACTTTGCCATTCTTTCTCCCTGAGGGCTCAGCCACTATTTCTTAGAGGCTTAAAAGAAAACTTGGACTAGAGGGGGAATTTTCAATTCTCTGAAAGGGAATTTCATTGTGCGGTTATGATGACATATTTGATCTTTCTTCTCTCTCTCACTCTCTTCCCTCAAAACATTCCTGAATATTTATATATATATATATATATATATATATATATATATATATATATATATATATTTGAAGAGATGTCTATTAAATCTGCAGTTCCCTCTCGCTTTCTTTTTGACTTCCCTATTTCAGCATTTTGGATTTCACCATTTTGCTGTCCATAGAAAATACAGCAAACATATTGATTCTGAATAAATTATTCTTTTCTGGCAGAGGCACACACATCTATAAATCATATTAAGAATATTTCTTCTTGGGACCCTCACTTACCTAAAAGCTGCTTACCGGACTTTGCTTAACACCAATTTTACAATTAAACTGTTTGGGGGATCCTCCAATTTTAATCCTACATTCCTGAATTTCAAATAAAGACTAAACAAATTTTAAAAGCAAATAAAAGAAGAGGAGAAAGAATATTGGGGAAAGAAAACTAGGGACATCTTAATGTAATGTAAATAAGTTTATTGTTGTAACCACAGGACATAACATAGGAATGCCATAAAATACAATGAAATAACAATAAAATAGTGAAATTATAAAATAGAGTAATAGAATAAGTATTAGGTGTAAAAAGGTCACAACAAAATAGAGCCAAAGCTACAACTAAGAACTTAAGTATTTCTTTCTAAGTTTAAATGACAGCAGAGCAAAAGTAGCAATTTGGTTGCTGACAGTTGGAAACACATCTTCAAGAAGAAAGTTCAATTTTTCAAGGTTGGAGGCCTTGAGTTCATCTGCCATTAATAATTTGGCCCTGATTTCATTGTAAATGGGGCAGTGGAGGACATAATGGATAACGTTCTCCACTTGACAAACACCACAAGGACAGAGGCATTCGACAGGGAGCTTACAAAATCTCCCTTCGCGATATGCGGAGGGCATGGTCTCTTTGTCAAGTAGGGCATGCGTCTCTTTGTAAAGTATAAATTGAAAACGGTAAGTATTTTAATACCTTGTCTCACCTGAGAGTTTGTACTTGTCATATTAAACTTGATCTATCTTCCTCAGATATTTGGTCTTCGATTGAAATTATATTTCAGGTGAAATCTCTGGGTGTGAGACTCAAAAAACTATGTTTAAATATTAACTTGGTACCACAACCTCTGTAAACTCTTGGCTGTTTTGAAATTTGTCAGACAGTTTACATAAAGATGAATCTTGAAATAATCTGTGAGAGTAGTGATTCCAAACAAAATGAACCAAAAGAACCAACCTCAATTAAAAATACAAAACAAAAACAAAACAAACACCCAAAACAAATAAGAAAGGCCATAAACAAACTCAGAGAAACCAAGACAGATACAAACTTTCCAAAGATGTTTAGAAATTAGAGAATTTATCTGGTCCTGAAAACTGCATAGGACATCAGGATTTCTTTGAAAGCCTTTTCTGTAAACATGGTGCCAACACTGAAAAGACCCCCATTCCAGACAGCCTCAGATATGTTTCAAATTCCTGGCCATCTCAGACAGAGCCCTTTTTATCTCAGACAAAATACTATATAGATCCCTGTAAAACACATAAAAGCAATTAGAGATCAAAGTTGCACACCTGCTTAACTGTGGGGAAAAAGTATGCTTAAGGTGTTGACTAAAAGAAATGTGTAAGAATGAAACTCTTTGCAATGTTGCAAAGCTGTGAGAAGCATCAAAGGGAGAGTAGCAAAAAATAAAACAAAAACCCCACAAGGCAAAGTCACAACAATGTGGTACCCATGTGCTTGTCCAGAGTAATTTCTTCAGGCTGAATGCATGTATTGACACCCATCTGGAGTGTGTGTTTGAACCAAAGGAGAACAACATGAAAATTCCATTCATGTTAGATATCTGATAATCCCACTCAATCATACAAGCATTATTTATTTGTGCTCTTTGTAAAAAGAAAAAAGAAATCAAATTGGAAGTGGATTTTTTTTCTCCAAGTGTAACAACTGGAAGAAAATAAGAGCAAGAATTCTTCCTCTTTATTTCTTCCTCTCTATCTCTATTACACCTGGTCTGATATATTAGAAATATATCAAGAGGCTTTTAGTAGTTAAGTGATGCTCTGTTGTTTCAGCCTTTGGCTTGTCCACAAAAGTGTTGAAAATCATGAGCCATTCTTGAATATTATATTCTCCTACCAACAGTTTTCCTACTGGATTGGGCTACATGTTCTGAGATAGTATAGCTAGGAATTACAAATCTTGGGGGCAGAGAACAGGGAACTGATAGTCCTTTCCATGAGCTCCCTGCTGTGCTTGTGAGTTTCAAGATTGCTTATGATTATGTGTCAAATTGTGGTTTCATAATCTCTTGCTCTGACTCTAGCTAAAGTGTAAATTCCAGAACTTAATGGACAGGATATCTCTTCAATTGCCAGCCAAACTGATAATGAAATCAACTAACTAACCAAATCAATCAATGAATGACCTCTGTTATGAAATCACCAAAGCAGAAAGGGACACAACTGCTGTACCTTTAGCTAATTAAAAATGTGGAATGCTGAACATTCCAGGAAAGTTTTGAATTCCTCCCTCCTTTGCAGCCCATTTAGGGCTTCTGAAATTCCAGAATACAGAAAGAATACTCACATGTGACTGAGAGAAGATGTTCAGAGGGAGTTTTTTCCATTATCATTGCTGACACATTCTTGGGTTCAGCTCCCGGCATTGACAAAGGTTTGGGGACTGAATGTCTCTTGGCCTTGATCCAAATTATGCCAAGAAGAAAACTCAAATGAAAAGAAATCTCTGAATGCTTGCAACAAAAAAAAAATGTGACATTCTTCCTTTCACAAGATGAGAAATGAAGATCGGGTTTGGAGAAAAAGAGAAAGAAAGAGATTTTCTTGAAACAATAACTTGGATTGATTTGATACCTTGGACTATCAGATGCAAAGAGCTAAGACTTTCCTAAGAAATTCCTGTCAGAAGGTTAGTCCTATTGGTTTGAGAGGGAAAGAAATAAGCAAATTTAATCTTTTTTAAAAAGCCAACTTTTCAAACATACCCCCTTTTAAAGACAGCTTTGGGAAGCCACGGTGGATTCTTTTTCTATCTCTCTCCCACCTCCCACTTTAAACCATTTCTAAATATATTCTTGCAAAATCTTCCTATGCTCCAGAGGGTAATTTGCAGAAATTCATCCCATTTCATGCCATCAAAAGAGGGATTTGATGAGTGCTGAAGCACCAAAGGTGGATGGGTTGGGGGAAAGGGCTGTTTGTACAGCTAGGGGGAGGGTCAGAAGGCCCAGGCTCGGTGGAGAGGTTGTTGAAGGGGGCACTGCGGGTTGAGTGTCATGGAGGGCTGGAATGTGCAAGCAAAAGATCAGACTTCTCTTGCAATGCAGAATCCACAGTTATTCCCCCCTGTGACCAAGCTGCAGCAAAGGAGGTGGGTTCTGAAGCTTCAAGGTTACAGCACTGACCAGAAAGTGCAGTATTATGGTCTGAGAAATGCTCTGGATGCTCCTGGTTGATCCTTTCCAGCTTTCAGCATAAATGACAACTTCAGTTGGATGAGGAGAGCAAAATTTAGCTTGGAATGCCAGGTGCAGCTTCAGAATTGTCTTGCTCTGAATTATTTTAATCTGGCAGAGAACAGCAGCTGCACTGAGTTCTTAATTCACTCTTCCTGGGGTGCACCAAGGAAGCTAAAGCGAGAGTATGCTGTAAATATAACTGTGTATGCACGGTATGTTTATTTCTCTCTCTCTCTCTCTCTCTCTCTCTCTCTCTCTCTGTGTGTGTGTGTGTGTGTGTGTACAGCCTGTATTTAAGGCAGAATCATGTATGTATTTAAGGATGATGAATCCCTAATATAACAAGATGAGACTTTGAAGGAGTGGTTATATTGTAAAGATTTTGCACTAAAAATAAAACAGGGAAATAACACAACAAACTTAGGTTTAAAGAAAATGGCAAGACTGCAAACTCTAATCTCTCGTTTCATCTCTAAATGCAAAAATGATTAAAGAATTTTATATTGAATCTCAATCTCTCTCTTTCTCTCTCCTATACACACACACACACACACACACACACATATACACACATATTACACAATTTTACATGAGCTCACTGTTTGATTATGCTGCAGTTCACTGAATGTACATTCCTGAACCCTAAATTTTAAAAGGTTTTGATCACACTTCACACTGTATGTTCCAAACTACCTATCAACAGATGCATCACCCCATTATTTCTAAAGCTAAAGCTATCATCATTAATTTATCATGCATGTGTAAAAGGGAGAAAAAATATATATTTGGTTTTAAATATGAATAAACTGAAATGAAATAAATAGAATCCTGTAACGTTGAACAAGCCCCATGTTATGTTATGTTCCTTTAATTTTGAGCAACAAAAGCAACTACAAAGTCTCTGGGCTGCAAATGTTCTTTGATCTTAAAGTCCATCAAATTGCAGGACACTTGGGAAACAAGCTGTCCTCGGTCCTCATTTTAAAGCAAGATGAAGAATGCTTTCTTCATTTTTTTTCATAAACCAGGAATTTAAACTTCTTCCCTCCCCCTAATGAGAAATAGTGTTGATTCAAAGCTAAGTTTCCCATTCATAACAATCATATAGATGAAACTGGAGTTTTAAGGGAATCTATTACAAGAGATTAAGATGTGTTTAATTTTAGAAGTAGGGTGTTCAATGCCAACACACATAAATATTAAATTGGAAGAAACAATATTTCTTGTACTTTGTTACTGCAATGATCACAGTGACACACAGTGCATTATGGTTAAAAACCCACAAGAATCTTCCTTCAGGTCTCTTTCAAGCAAGAAGGGGGAAAAAAAAAAGGAAGAGAGAAAGAGAAAAGAAAATCCAAATGCTAAAAGCATTAGTCTTTCATTTTAAGAGACAAAGGGCCTTTCACATTTCTCTCATTATGCTGGGAGGTCTTCTTTGTGAACTGTGTCAGTGCACCGAAGAAATTAAACTGCAGTAAATTGGGGAGGGGGCCTTTTGTGCTTGGCGGGGGAAAGTGCGTGCTTGCGTAGTTGATCTTGACTCAGATCCACTCCTGCAAATTTGCCAGCGCAAGACAGATGGCACTGTAACCAAGCTAGATCATGATAGTGCATTTCTCCCTTTGGGTCTAACTCCTATTATCCACTTGTAAATTAACCTGTCAATTTATCAATCAACACCATCTTGATTCTCCCCCTGTTCCAATGCCCAGCATTGCAAGCAAATTTGCCTCGTAAATAACTGGGAACTGCATGTTTGTTAGTCTTGTGAATGAGTTTATTATCACATTCTATGAATCACAAATGCTGCCTGTTGACTGATAAGCTTGTGGAGGGGGGGGGGGAAGAGGTGCATAAAACATATTAGTTCAAACTATTTGGAAGATAAAGATGGAGACACCAGGATAGAAAACACAGTTCCCTAAAGGTGGGGGCAGTTCAAGAAATTTTCTGCTTTTTTAAAAAAAAAAAATTATCATGGGAATTAATACAATTCTAATATTTCAGTGCAGATGAATAGACTGATATTTAAAAAAAGCAGAACACAATGAGGAAAGTTTTCGTTATGGACATTGGGATAATGTTGAAATGTCAAAGCTTGCTTCTAGAAAGTCTGAAATGAACATCAAGTGAGATTAGATTCCATGTTCAGGGTCCAAACAGAAGAGAACCAAAGTACATTTCGATAATTAATTTAGCATGTTATCCATTTAAAATAATAATAATAATAATAATAATAATAATAATAATCAATAGATGATTCTACAAAATTCATGGCAAAGTAATACCCTCAAAAGCCTAAGGCAGGGGGGCAGGAATCTAAAAGGATTTCCAAGATTGTTGCTTAAAAATAACTTTTTTTTCAGAAACTGCTCAAGAATACTAATGCCTCTTTATCTCTCTTCAAACTTATTTGATTAGTGAAGTTCTTTAGAGAGGCTCACTTAATTCTTTCTTTTTTAAGGAAACACATGACTGCAATTTAAGGAATCACTACGGAAATACATAGATTTAATGGAACATTTTAAAAGTTTTTCTTTTCTACTGATGAATTAAAACGTAGAAATTCTTCCTAAAATGGAAGCTGAAAAACTTATAGCTTTACCTTAATTATAACAAACGTAAAACATCTGCCTAAAATTATAGGTGTTGTAGCCTATTTATAACCTCTTTGAGTCTCCCATTTATATCAGAGGCAATATCGGTGCTTTTGATTTGCAATATAATATACATAATCACATGAATATCTACTTCACAGCAAATCCAAAAATCTCATTCTGCTATAATAGAAATTCTCTGTGAGATGGAAAACATGTTGCAAATTGAAAATAAATTTACATGCATTATATTTCTTAAGCGTAAAATAGAGGAACAAGCTGGCAAATTTTTCAAATCTTTGTCATGGAGTAAAGCAACAAAATATATAAACAGAAGGATTTTAGCTTTCATTTCATTTCATTTTCCCCCTTTTTTATCTGGATGATGTATGATTCCTAAATAATATTGCATGCTTCCTCAATAATATTCTTTAAAGCTCCATTAAAAAGTAATACCAATATATTTTCTTTTTAAAAAATAGGTTTCTTCAGAAAACTTTTTTGAACACATAGTTTTTCAGAAACAAAATAATACACGCATTTGAAAATGTCTTGGCTCAGTCATTGGTTTGGGAGCTTTCTAAAATGCACCTAGATTTAAATGTGGTTTTGATTGGTTCCCCAATTAACTGCATATAGAAAGTTCCACCCTTTGGAATATGCTACCACCGGAGGTGAGGCAGGCCCCATCGCTCCCGGCCTTCAGAAAGAACTTAAAGACCTGGTTCTGCCACCTTGCGTGGGAGGGGGGCGGAATAGTTCCTCTTGGGGATGGCTAGTGCCATAGAGCCCTTTTAAATATCAACCCATCGCATCTTGGATTTTATATTTATTTTAATTATTATTGTATTATAGGTAATATATGCTGTTTTAATTGTTGAATTTTAATTGCCGATTTTTGTAAACCGGCCAGAGTCCCCTTGTGGGGAGATGGAGCAGTAAATACAAATCGAATTATAAATAAATAATAAATAACATGTATTGCAATCATTTATTGCCGTGGGCATTAATTTTTTTTTTTAAAGCAGAATAGATTCCTAAATTCTCTGGAAAATGATATATCATCATTTTGAGGGCAGTGCAAGATTCTGTCCCCACTTCCTTAACTGTTTCTGCAGCATGTTTTTTGCCACTTAGTCTATACATTTTTCCTGCTCAGATTACACGTTCAGGCAGCAGCTGCAGGAGACATTGGATTCGCTGTGTTGTAGAATCTCTAGCGCAATTAAGGTAACAGAACAGAATTAGGGAAGACATTGTTATGCCCATATATCATTGGTGGGAAAGTAATGGAAAATGAAATTATTTGTTAGAATGCAATTTAGGGAACCTGATAGGCTGTCCATTTTATTCAATTTATAATTAAGATAGTGTTTAAATTTGAAATGAACTCTATATATGCGTGCTCAATAGGGATGAGTCCAACAATAAGACTGGATTCACATCTCATTTTATCATAAATTATGTAATAAGCGATAAGGTAAAAACCAGGGCAACTATCCTTCCAGCAAAAATGAAAGAGAACGACCTCAATTGCCCTAATTCATTCTCCTTTCTCTTTTTGCTTTTTTTTTAAAGGTCTCTTCATTTTCCCTCTGTTCACATTATTAGCTTACACATGAGTGCATTATTAGCAAGTAACAAAGCAAATAGGCCAACAAGGAAGGAGTTGAAGATAGAGTCCCACAGTACAACTGAAAGGTATTCGTGTTTCATTTGTTGGGAGTTGCAAAAAAAAAATAGTTTTATTGCCAATAAGGGACAATGACCCCCTCTCTTTCAACATGCCTGGTGGTTGGCCTTTTGAAGGAAAAGAAAAAAAAATACAGAGGGGGGAATACAACATCTGGTAAATTGTGTTCCTGAGCTTAGCTGGGGTCTTAACGATGTAAGCAGATTATTCCTTAAAAAAGGAGAGAGAGACGGAACAAAAACAAATTCCGGAAAACTCAATGAACTATTTAAAGTTACTAGTTGGTAATTTGAATGCTTCAGAAATCTTCTTCTCCCTTTTCAATTATTTTTCCCTGAGAAGGGATGCTTTGGGGAATACATCTCTTTCATATATATAAAAACGGGACACTGCCACACTTAGGTCCTAGAATGTGTTTTTGTTGGACATAATGAATCAAAACATCTATTTACCTTCCTTCCTTTAAAATTAAACTTAAGAAGTTTGTCAACTTTGGCATTCAAACAAAATAATCTCTGTCACCCATGCCATAGAATTTGGGTCCATATTTTTCTGCATGCGCAGAAGCCATATTTTCTCCTGTTGTCTTCCACTAGAATGAAATCACTTCTCATATTCACAAAAGCTTCACAGATGAAGTTACACACACTTTTGTCAGCAGTAGTAATAGTTAGCCTCCAATTCAATTGCATATTACTGAAGATTCGTTTTTCCCTGCTGCATTTGTCCTGTATTGGTCTACCCATGCATTGAATTTAAAGCATAGAGGATGCTTGCTCTTCTAAGCCAGGTTAGACTATATTTGTACAACTGTTCAATAATAAATTATAAGCAGAGTAAAACAGTGCCCAAATGGTCTTTTCAAATTCTCTACCAAAGTCGTGGCAAAATAAATTGAAGGCTGATTTCTCCAAATTTCTCCTGGAGAAAGAAAGATTCTCCAACAATTTCTCAAGGACTGAACTCCTCCTAACAAGGGGAGGGATATCATCATTAAATAAGTCCATAAGAGGAATTCCTGCCTGAGGTCTTTCCCTGAGATCGAAGGGAAATGTGGAAAGCAAGCTGGTGGATTGGATAATGAAAGCCACGATCTTCATACATATCCCCTGGACAATCCTGTCACTAAATGAGTGCAACTATGCTATCCATCATTCACAAGAATTTATCTGAAATTCTCTTCACCTTTGAAAGAATATCCAAAACAAATTATCTTCCAATTGAGTATGAACTGAAAAGAAGAAAAAGTAGAACTCTGCTCAACATTGGTCTATGCTGGATCTGTCTAGGTGTAGATTGCAAAGGAGTCAAAAACTGACTCAAAGGCACAAAACAAAACAAACAAGCAATATGACATCTTAAGAGGTGTGTGTGTGTGTGTGTGTGTGTGTGTGTGTTTACTTCTATTGTGATGGATTTAATACAAACAAATTCAGTCACTGGAGTATGGGAACATAGAAAACTGCCTTATATCAAATCAGTGCCTCAGTCCATCTAGCCCAGAATTGCAATTTCTGTCAGGCAGAAGCAATCTAGTGTTTGGGGCAGAATTTTTTCAAGGCCTACCCTTGGAAGTTAGAGGTGCAAGCAAAATGAATGTTACACCATTGAATGAAAGTTCCCCCATTTTAGCCCCATTGAAATGAACATCCCTTGTTAGCTACAGTATAGCCAACTCATTCCATAGGCATTAGCTCAACTGAAGAACCTTCATGTCCTACATCCTAATAGACATGGCCAGAGTTGAGAATGAGCAGGACTAGTGCTGAAGACAGATGACATTATGGTTGCAATTCTCTGTCAATAGAGGAATTCACCTTCCCTATCTTCTACAAGGTTCCCATCACAATAATAGCAGTAATCCAGACTGTGGCTTGAGGAAGGCATAGCTTACAGAGGGTCAAAAATCTGGACTGAGAAGTCTGGAGTTCCATATTTGATCATTAACCAGACATTCTCTACTCCTGGAGGAAAGAATAATTAATTTAGTAATTAAATTAATGGTGTGTAACTTGGGTGTCCTGACTTCGAGTGAAGGAAAACACGCTGAGACTTGAAGTTGAAGCTCTAATGTTTATTGTCCTACTCTCCTAGACAGAATCCAGCTAAACTAAAATGAACTGGTAATGCTCAGAGAGAGTCCAAGAAATCAGGGCGGGGCCTTCTTTAGCCTCTTGGGAGGAAAGCAAAGCGATTCAGTACTATGCATACGTTTCTCCCCCTGGAGGGAGCCCCCTCCTTCTCCGCCAGTTATCTCCCAGACATTGGGAGTCCTCTTGGACTCATGACTCCTGCTCAAAGAGCAGGTGGCAGTCGTGGCCAGGAGGGCTTTTGCACAACTTCGTATTGTGCACCAGATACGCCCCTTCCTGGAACGAGAGGCCCTTCGAACGGTCACTCATGCCCTGTTTATCTCCCAGATAGACTACTGTAATGCACTCTACATGGGGCTATCCTTGAAGAATATCCAGAAGCTACAACTGATCCAGAATGCAGCCGCGCGGACAATTTTGGGTGTCCCAAGGAGGACACACGTAACACCTTTGCTGCGTGAGCTGCACTGGGTTCCAGTCTGCTTCCGGGTCCAATTCAAGGTGTTGGTTATCACCTTTAAAGGCCTACATGGCATGGGACCAGGATACCTAAGGGACCGTCTCATCCCCATTACTTCATCCCATCCCACCCAGGCATGCAGAGAGGGCATGCTGTGGACCCCTTTGGTTAAAGAGCTCCACCTAACGGGGTCATGTAAGCGTGCTTTCTCTGCTGTTGCCCCTGCCCTTTGGAACATTCTCCCCCCAGAGATTAGACAGTCCCCCTCGTTCCTGGACTTCTGGAAAAAACTCAAAACCTGGTTTTGTCAGTATGCTTGGGGCGGGAAGGAGAATGTGCATACCTGGAGATGGCTAGCACCTTAGTTTATCCCTGGAGTGCCCTTTTTACTTAAGAAGAACTTAAGAAGATTCCATCATTGGATTTTGTCGATGAAGGTTCTCAGTCATCCAGGTGGAACAGTCTGTAGCTTGAATCATGTCAACTGGATTTCTATTTTCTCAGTGGAAACGTTTCGCTCCTTATCCAAGGAGCTTCTTCAGTCTGAGCAAAGTTAGTAAGGGAATCCTTAAATATGTTTCTAGGGTGGCTGTGTGACCTTGCACCTGGGGCTAGGTCATGGTTATTTGAGATATTTATTTCTAAGTCCCTTTATCATCCAAAGGAGGATCGTTAAGATTACCATGCTGATGTTGAGCTTGTGAAATGGTCTTAATCTTCCTAGGCACAGAAGACAAAGCAGGAAGGAAAATAGGGGAAAGATTGTGCCTGAGGCCCCCACCTCTATTCAAGGAAGGATTTTCCAAGTTGGCATAAATGGACTCCTTGACCCCTTAGGGGACTTGCTTAGGAGACCTGCTTTACCATGTCAGGGTGGCATGGGTGCCATCATGACATCCTGCCACCCCAAGACCATTCCCCCTTTCTTAGTTTGGTTTATTTGGGAATTTGTTGTGGAACATTTTCTTCAGGTTAGGTGTGTGTACATGTCAATCATCCACCCACTCTCTTTGTGAGTTATTTAAGTGTTTCCATTGGGTTAGGTATTGCAATTTCCCCTGGTGTAGATCTCTTGCACTTTGAAGTGCTGTTCTCCATCTATCATTATTGGTACTTGTGCAACTTGGTCTCGGTGCCACCGATCTGAGTTTTTTATGAGTTTTAATAGACTACAATGGAATACGGAGTGGACCTTCCTCATGTTTTTTGGGAGTTGCAATTGTACCGTAACTTTGTTTATGATTTTGGTGATGGGAAAATGACCTATGTATTTCGGTCCAAGTTTTTTGGAGGGTTGCACCGACTTTAGAAATTTGGTGGATAAGTACACTTTGTCCCCCACTTTTAGTGGCCATTCTGGTGCCCTTTTCCTGTCAGCAAATTTTTTGTATGTTTTCTTGGCATCTGTTAATGCTTTTTCTATTATTGGCCACATTCTGCTATGTGCTTTATCCACTCATCTAAATGGGCAATTTCGGTTTTGTTGTTAGGTAATTCTGGGAATGCTAAAAACTCCTGTCCATTTACTACTTGAGAGGGAGGAAAACCCGTGCTCTGATGCACAGAATTGTTGTTGGCTACCTCTGCGAATGGAAGTAGGTCCACCCAATTGTCTTGTTGATAACTGATGTAGCATCTAAGGCATTGTTCTAGTACTTGGTTAATTCTTTCACACCCTCCATCTGTCTCCAGATGGAATCCAGAACTTAAACCTTGTCCCACTCCAATTATTTTTAAAAATGCCCTCCAAAATTTGGAAGTGAATTGGATGCCTTGGTCACTGATTATTCCCTCCAGGGTTCCATGTATTCTGTACACATGTTGTACGAACATTTTTGCCAATTGCCCTGCATTTCCTATGCTTGCGCAAGGGATGAAATTGGCTTGTTTAGAGAATAAATCTGTTACTACCCAGATCACTATTTTTTTGTGGCTTTGCGGTAAATCTACTATGAAATCCATGGCTATTTGTTTCCAAGGTTGGGTGGGGCTTGCTATGTTTTGTAATAATCCTCTGGGCTTCCCTCCTACTCTTTTTGCCATGGCACAAGTGGGACAACTAGCTATGTACTCTTCCACATCCTTGCGAATAGAAGGCAACCAGAATTGTCACCTCAATAGGTGCAAAGTTTTCACAAAACCAAAATATCCAGCTGACTTTGCATCGTGGCATCTTTCTAATATTTTCTTTCTTAGTGGCTCCCGTATGTACAAATGGTCCCCGTGCCACCAAAATCCTTGTTTTTCTCTCAAATTTATTGTCTTGCAACCATTTGTCAGTTTCCAATTTTGACTGCAGTTCATTTTGCAGCTCCCCTCTTATGGGTAGTTCTAGTTGTTTTCCCTGGCTCCTAGTGACTGCTACCATCCCTGCCTGTGGTGAGGGAATGATTATGTCTATTATTTCTTCCCTCTGACTGTTGTACTGAGGTAAATGAGATAAGGCAACAGCTAGAAAGTTTTTTCCCCCTGGTATGTACTTTAAGGTGAAATTGAACCTGCTGAAAAACTGTGCCCATCTAATGTGTTGGGGTTCAGGTTTCTTGGGGTGTTTAGTGCTTCTAAATTTTTGTAATCTGTCCACACTTCGAATTGGTGTCGGGCCCCTTCCAAGAGGTTTCTCCAACTAGCTAGTGCACATTTTACAGCATATGCTTCCTTCTTCCACACGTGCCAGCGACGTTCCATTTTGCTGAATTTGCGGGAGAGGTATGCGCATGGCCTCAGTTTCCCTTGGTCATCTTTCTGTAATAAAATGCCCTCCAAAGCAACATCTGATGCATCCACTTGTATGACTAGGGGCTTTGTGGGGTCGGGGTGTTGTAATATTGGTTTTGATGTGAATAGTTTCTTTAATTGCTCGAATGCCTCCTGGCACTCCTCAGATCATTGTACCTTTGCCCCCGGTTTGTTTTTTGTCTTGGAGTCCCCCTTCCCTTTCATTTTTAGTAAGTCTGTGAGCGGCAATGCCACTTGTGTGAATTTCTTTATAAATTGCCTATAGAAATTTGCAAATCCTAGGAAACTTTGCAATTGCCTCCTGGTTTTGAGGGGTTCCCAAGCCACCACATCCTGTATTTTCCCTGGATCCATTTCAATCCCTCTGCTCGATACCCGATACCCCAAATAGTCTAGTTGTTCTTTGTGAAATTCACATTTAGACAGTTTCACATACAATTGGTTTTCCAGTGAGTGTTTCAATACCTCCCAGACCAACTGTACATGTTCTTCTAGTGTCTCTGAGTAGATCAAAATATCATCCAGATATACTAATACTACTCTATATAAAAATTTGTGCAACACTTCAATAATTAAATTCATGAAGACCGTGGGCCCGCCTTTAAGCCCAAAGGCCATTACCAAATACTGAAAACAACCAAATTGACAATTAAATGCTGTTTTCCACTGATCCCCCTCCCGAATTCGAACTCGGAAATACACTTCCCTTAAGTCCAGTTTGGTGAAAATTTTGCCTTTCGATCAGTGTGCCAACATGTCCGTCATCAAGGGTAGAGGGTACTTATTTGATGTATAGATTGTGTTTAAACCTCGGTAGTCTGTGCATAAGCACAGCGACCCATCTTTCTTTTTCCTGAACATGACTGGTGCTGCCATTGGTGAAGTTGCTGGGCAGATAAAGCCTTGTTCTAAGTTTTTGTCTATGAACTCCCGTAGCACCTCTAGTTCCTTGGGAGTCATAGAATATAGTATGGACTTAGGTAATTCAGCGACCGGTTCCAATTCAATAGCACAGTCTGTTTTTCTATGTGGGGGGAGCTGGTTGGATTCAGTTTCCCCAAACACTTCCTTTAGATCATGATTCTGGGCAGGAATGAGATCAACCTCCTTCCCTTGCGTTTCCGCCCCCGTTTCAATTGCTGTGCCTATCAGTTAGATTTCACTCTCATGTTTGTCAGGTTTGAACCCTTCATAAGTTCCGTCCTTAAAAATCATCTGCCCGGTTGAACAATTCAGTTGAGGATTTTGGTCTTTCAACCAAGCTACTCCCCACACTATGGGTTGATCAAAAGTGGGAGCTATAATAAATCTCAACATCTCTTTGTGAGTTCCTATTCTCATCCGGACCACTTCAGTGCAATATTCCACCAGGCCCCCTTTCATCTCTGACCCATCATGTTGAATGAAGTTGGTGGGTTCAGCCAATATCTTTACTTTTGATCTTAGGCCAGTCACTAAAGCAGGATGGATTAGACATCTTGTACAGCCTGAATCCAGTAATCCTGAGAAGTTCATGCTGCCCTGACCCCTTAATGTTTCTATTTTAAAATTTATCAACATCATTGAACAGGTTCCACTCACCATGGAACCCTTGTGCCTCTTCTTAGTCAACTGCCCCTCGGCGCTCAGGAAAGGCTCCATCCGTTTCCCGCTGGCTGGAACTGTTGAGCTTTCAGTCTCTGGAGAGGCTACGTGGAATCTCCTCTCCTTCGAAGCTGCTGCTGCCCCTTTATTCTTTGTTCCAAGCGTCTTGGTGCTTTTCTCTCCAGCTTCAGGCGTCATTGGGGTTGTGGACTGTGGGCAATTGGTTATGCAATGTTCTCCTTTTCCGCATTTAAAGCAAAGACCCTTTTTTGCCCAACATTCCTTCTCCTCCCCCCATGATTTACAGCTTGTCCGCTTCTCGGGAGGAAGGGTCGCGGTGTGCGGTCGTCTCTCTGATGTTTGGGCTCATTGCTGTTGTCTGAAATGGATTTGCATGTCCTCCACCTTGCCAGCCAGGCAAATCCATCCCTTCAAGGTTCCAGGATCCCCTCTAGCTAGGGACCACTCCAGGATTTCTGGATGTAGCCCCCCTTGGAAATACTCAATTTTCAATGACTCTGGCCAATTTGTTAGTTTTCCCACCAGTCTCCTGAATTCCATGGCATATTCGGAAACTGACCATCTCCCTTATTTGATGCCCTGCAAACTAGTTCTGGCTTTTATTTCTGCAAGGGAGTCTTCAAATCATTCTCTCAGGGCACTCATGTATTCATTAAAGTCCTTTAGCTCTGCAGCCTCTGAGTTGTGCAATCCTGTAAGCCTTTCTACTGCTTCTTGCTCGAGGTGGGCCGAACGTACCGCACCTTGGAGCCTTCAGTGGGGAATAGCTCCTCACACTCTTCCATAAACCCTTTTACATGGGTTAGGAAGCAAGAAATTTTTTTGGATCCCCATTGAATTTTACCTTCAAGTCCCTCACTCCGAATGATGCACCTGGACTTGAGGTTTACCTCACCACTCCGCTTCGGGGCCGGCTGTGTCGTGGATGCGTCCCCAATGAGGGAAGTGCCCTCACTGGGTCATCTCATTTTCAGCTCTCTTCAGCTGTTGATTCTTCCCTCTCACTCTCTAGGGACGTCTCTTCATCCACAGCCCTCTCACGAGCTGCCATCTCTTTCTCCAACAGGTGGAAGATCCAGTTGACCACTCCTTGTAGGTGCAACATCCGATCCTCCATGCTGCCCACTTTTTCTTCCAGTGCTTCCATTCACTGGTCTGCCACCCAGTTGGAGTGGGAACCCCTTCCCTTGGTTACCCACTGATCTGAGTACCAATCCACGCCTCCCCCAATTTCGGCCACCCAGTCATACTTATTCTTTTTGGAGGTGCTGGGTCGAGGCGTACTCTCTAAGTCGGTCAGAATTTTTTCTTGGTTTCTTCATCTTTCTGGTCGTTTCTGATAGGTCTGCTCGGTTGAGGTCGTTGGGATTTGGCATTCTCCCTCTGCTGACTGGCTGGCTTTGTGTGTTCCTGTTTTTGTGTGTGTGCTTTGTGTGTTCCTGTTTGTTCAAGCCAGGACCCTTTCCTTTGGACTCTCTGTTTTCACCTCCCAATGTCGGAATGGCATTTTCTAGTTGTGGATCTTCCTCGTTAAAGTGGTCATTTGCGGGTAAGGCATCCATTTTTTACTTGAATCTTTCTGTGAGGCTCTGATCCTTCTACTAATAAGTGAAAGCTCTAACACACGCCATGTAGGATATGTAAAAGCTTTATTTACAGCGAGCGATCCATTTCACTTCAAAGATTCAAGTGAATTATAGTTACAAGATCTTGCAATTTAATAGGTTCCCAATTTCCCCCCTCCCCTTAGAATGTGTTCATCAATTACATTCCTCTCTGTCTCTCACTTGCTCTGCCTTGCTGGTGGCACGAAGCTTTCCATTGAAGGTGCTGAATGCCTTCCAGCTAATCCACACCTCTTAGTGATTTACCTGTCTGGCAGTTTGCTGCTGAGTTCCTTCCCATTGAAAGCTTTGGCACCTTGGCTGGGTGATATGCTTAGGTGACCTGCTTTACCTGCTTTACCATGTCAGGGTGGCATGGGTGCCATCATGACAGAGAAAGATAATGGAGAAAATGAGAAATAATAGACTAGACTAGACTAGACTAGACTAGACTAGACTAGACTAGACCGGACCGGAACAGAACAGAACAGAACAGAACAGAACAGAACAGAACAGAACAGAACAGAACAGAATAGAATAGAATATCATGAAAAAACATATCATTGCAGCATATCTAGCTGACATTCTTAAATGATATATGTTTGTATGATATATATGTGTATGATTTGGCCTGACAAAATAGAATAAGAAATTGCAGGAGGAATTTCAGTTTCAGCAAAGATGAAAGAATGTATTTGAACTGAACTAATTTTTGAGAAGGTGGTCAGAGAACTTTTGAATCAACGATGAGGTACCTCCCTAGTCCTCAGATAGAATAAGCAGAAGTTTAACATTTTTAAACAAAAGATGCCTTAGTTTTCTCAGCAGTTGGAATGTTTATGATGATTCTACAACTTCGCATCAGTTCAGCCCAAAAGAGTTAAGAGGTTCATTGCTACCATCTTTACAGATGTACATACTGTGCAATTTGGGATGTACAAATCAGTTTATTTACCTTTATATGCTTCATCAAATAGGTTTTCTCTATCTTGTCTCCACATTAGTCTGCATTAAAAACCCATACTGAAACTTAAATTTTAATACATATTTAGATAGGTGCTTTATCTCTACATACATATGCATTCTCAAAATATGGATTTGTAATTTGTAATGATCTTGATACAATCAATGTTGAGCTCAAAAGACACCAAAACAGGTGAGAAGAATGAAAGATGACAAACCCAATACATATCAGGGCAGATAAAATTCATTTCTATCAGAAACAGATAAAATAAAATTCCTGAACTCTCTCTTGTTACAACTTAAATGGCTAATTGGAAGCACCCCCAGAAGAAGAAGAAGAAGAAGAAGAAGAAGAAGAAGAAGAAGAAGAAGAAGAAGAAGAAGAAGAAGAAGAAGAAGAAGAAGAAGAAGAAGAAGATATTTTGTGTAGTTCTGTAAACAATAATATTTTATGTGGAAGTTAAGTTTGCTTGTATGCTAAACACTGATTCAGAGGTCAATACTTAAATTAAAGGTAACATTATATCAAAAAGATGTGAAATTAACTCTATTCATGAAATTTAGTAAGCACTTCCATCATATTTCCATCATGGGAGGTCAGAATCTTGAAATGAAATTTAAGTTGTAAAGTGAGTTATGTTCTATTATTAATCTTTGCTGCCAAGAACTGGCAACAATTGGCTAAGAAAAACAGCTGTCATATTTGATGACTAGGAAGAAAGGGGAGAGAATATCACAAATGGGCAGAGGAGGGAAAATGGCAAAACACTCTTATTAGATCAGCACCGAGTTACACACTTGCTCTTGTTTTCTTAGAGAGGCAAGAAAATCTGAATGGTGGTTGGCCATCAGTAATTATTGACTTCCTGCAGAAGGGGCAACTTTCTTTTTTCTAGTTGGTGAAGGCCATGTTACTTCAAATATACTATATTCTGTTGGGAGTGGGTTAGAATTGATGGGCACAAAGAGTTAGGATGAAATAGAGAAGTTGCCAGACTTATTTTAATTTTCTGGTACCCCTCTTTAACCCCCCCCCTTTTTATTTCAGATTTCTTCTTCTTTTTCCTTCTTCCAAGCTCTAGAAAGGGACAAAGATGTAAACTGATCCCTTACAGACAGCTTTTCAATCTGGAGCAAGGGCCACATGAAATTCAGCTAAGGGCTGCATGGTATCCCTGTTGGAGACCCTACAGGGAAACCACATTTAACCCTTTATATCTGATAAAAGTCTTTCATCAGAGGTATTATGAGGTTTTTTTTTTTAACCATTCCATTGTGTCCGATTCTTGGAGACTGCCTGGACAAGTCCCTGTAGTTTTCTTGGCAAGATTTTTCAGAAGTGGTTTGCCATTGCCTGCTTCCTAGGGCTGAGAGACAGGGACTGGCCCAAGGTCACCCTTTCCTGCCTAAGGCGGGACTAGAACTCTCAGTCTCCTGGTTTGCCATTGGCTCCTTCCTAGGGCTGAGAGACAGGGACTGGCCCAAGGTCACCCAGCTGGCTTTGTGCCCAAGGCAGGACTAGAACTCACAGTCTCCCAGTTTCCTGATGCCTTAACCACTACACCAAACTGGCTCTCAATTATGAGGTAGCCTTGGACATATCATAGTGAATTGGGTTGTTTTTAATATCACTAAACAACTATTCAGGAATGTGCAGTATTTCTACATTTGCCCACTGGTGCACTGAAAACTCAGAACTTTTATGGTGCCTTCCAGGTAGAAATTTTGGCCAACTGCTGCGAGTGCTGTGCTGCGAATGTTCATGCCATAATCAATTTGCTATTCGGTAAGATGCCACAGGAACCTTTGTTATTATGCTGCAGCAGACTAAGAGGGCTACCCATCTGGAAGCTATTTTAAACATGGCATCTTGAATTTGCATTTAGAGTGTGAGAGTCCATGGATTTTGCAAATCGAGTGCTGTGACTGGTTGCTGTTGCCTGACTGTTTCTGCATGTGTTTGGCAATATGAAATTGCATAAACTGTCTGCTCTCAAATGCCGTTGGATACTCAATCCTATTACATGTCATGTTTCATATATTATCAAATTCCAGAAGGATACACATGTTTATCGGTTGCAGTCAAATCAATGTCCCATCTGATTCTACACCAAAGGATGCATCATCTGCCAACTAAGGATAACATTTCATTTATCTAGTGGACAGAGCTCCATCCCCCTAAATGTTTGCCATAATAAATCTTTTAATCTGTGGTGTGGCACTAGACACATTGCTATCCCATATTAAACAGCCTTCCATGTGCACTATCAAATAGCTCCTTCTAATATCACACAGAAGCAGAAGCTTGAAGAACGTAAAGAAGTGGTTCTTGAGGGACAAACCTGATGAAATGATGTCCCTTGGGTCATGAAGACTCAGAAGGGACTCAATGACTGAACAACAGTTCCCAGGTGAAGACTGCTGATGGAATTGTAGCCAACATGGAACCACTGTGGAACAAATAAGAGAGATTCCTGTGCTTGAGATATCCCCAAGGTTTTCAGAAGAACAGGTCAAATTTGTGAAGAGAAAACCCCAAGAGGTGAAATTTCCTCCAAAAGGCACAACAGATGTTGTATAAGCTCCATGTTTATAGAACATTGTCTGCTTCTGGGAGGGGAAGGGGGCTGGTATTCCAGCAAGGAGGGAGTGGCAACCCCAGTTTTGTAGAACAATCTGTCCCCTGATATATAGTTGGTCCTGATCCTGCAGCCCTTTAGAAAGGCAATTGAGATCTGGTTCTTTCCCCAGGCCTTTGTGTCCAGATGAGTGAAATCCGATTGTTGAATTGCAGTATATTTTACTCTGGTTGCCACTTTATAGTGTTTTTTTTTAGGGGGGAAGGTGGATTTGTAGTTGACTTTTTGTATGCCACGCGAAGTAACTCTGAGTTGGGCTGCCATATAAATTCAATATAAATAAATACAAACATAGGTTCTCTAATTGAAGTAGACCCTTACACAAATGGGGAGAAAGTTTCAACTCTCCTCCAGGCTCATCATGTTCAATAATAAGAGGAATTATTGTTGTTGTTGTTGTTGTTGTTGTTATTCACAACAGTGTGAAATCACAGCTGCCAGTTCTTTAGCTGACATTGGCCTTCATTCACATCAAGTTCTTCCCAAGAACCTAGGATGTCGTAATGTATCGGCGTAGTATTCGTGCAGATCCAAGCAGCGTGGCCTTTTGAAATTGACAGATGGAAATTTTGTCAATGTGCAGATTTTCTTAGTGCCATCCAAGGTTTTTTGGTATGGCACCCAGTGTGCCAATAACCACTGGGACCACCACGGCCAGTTTATGCCATAATCTTTCAACTTCGGTTTTCAGACCTTGATACTTTCTGATTTTCAAAACATGAGACTTGAGACTTAAATCATAAACCTTATTTATTTATTTATTTATTTATTTATTTATTTATTTATTTATTTATTTATTTAAATTTATATCACCACCCATCTCCCCCAATGGGGAACTCTGGGCGGTTCCCTGACTTGTCATTTTTACTTTCTGCCTACAGTAGCAAATGTTTAGAGAAAAGTTTCTCAATGGCGAAACTCATTTTTTTCCATGCTAAAAATACTCCAGATTTAATCCCGAGATCACCAGGCACAGGTGGGTGAAATTTGTCAGTTTCTATTTCTTTTGTCTTCTCAGTTTTTCACCACTGTCCATTTCAGTTTTTCAGTTTCTCATTCAGTTTGCCCTGCATTCCTGCATTCACTTGAACCTGTTCTGTCATTTAAACTTTGCACTAATATGTGTATGCATTTTCATATACACAGATGCCTTTTGTCCCACTGTGCACAGTGTTTTCACATGACTTTCCTAACCTCATGCATTTTTGTACATTTTCCCCATAAAAATGCCCATTTTGGATCAGCATTTACTTCATATACATTACTTTTGCTTGCATGATTAGTGGCAAACTGCACTGAACAATTTAGAGAAGAATGAATTTACGATAGCTGAGTCTTGGTTCATGTCTGTGTTCACCAATATGCAAGCCATTTAGTTTACATTCATATCAAATTAAATGAAGGTCTCGCCCTGTTCCTATCTCCAAGCTAAACCAAGATGACCTTTCCATCTCTAAATGCCTAGAAAACTGCTAGTCAATTCTACACAATGCAATGAAAGGAAGGGTAATAGGGTGTAGGAATCAGTATAAGGCTGATTCCTACAACAACATTAGCTTAATATTTTGTTTTCAGTTTCATTGTGTTTGCTGACAGTCCCCCATCTTCACTCTACCTACTGTTTTCTCACCATTCCTTGGAGCATGTACTCCTGAAATCCAATATAGTTTGATGGGTAATACTAACGGCATTACTAGTAATGGTAATACTAATAAATAATCAGCAATCACTTAATTTTAATTAATCCATCCCTTGGCTTCAGAGTTTGGATTGTAACTGTCAATATGATCTTTGTAAACAAAGAAAACAAATCATGTCCAACTGGAGCTCTTTTCTAATGATATGTTACATATTAATGATATGTTACAAATTAAATTATCTGAGAGCCAGTTTGGTGTAGTGGTTAAAGGCATGAGGCTAGAAACCGAGAAACCGTGAGTTCTAGTCCCACCTTGGGCACAAAGCCAGCTGGGCGACCTTGGGCCAGTCACTCTCTCTCAGCCCTAGGAAGGAGGCAATGGCAAACCACTTCCGAAAATCCTTGCCAAGAAACTGCAGGGAATTGTCCAGGCAGTGTGTCAGACTGGCTTTGCTTGCCTGCCATGTATTTGAGCCAACATGTGTCAAGCAGTACAGAAGCCGACCCGTGTCAGCCTCCTTGGTAGCCAGCTGCTTTGCAAACCGAAAAGAACCGTTTGCCTCCCTCACATTCCTCCCCTGACTGTGAAAGACCAAGGGCACTGATAAGACACCTGAACTCTCATTAAACTTAACAGATTGGGAGGGGGGAAGATCAAGAGTGAGAAACCATTTGTTTTGAAGCTAACGGGATGAGGTCAAAGGGATGTTATTAACTTTGAATGCTTGGCGCCAAATCTGGTATTCAGAGCTTTGCATCCGTTCCATGTAGTCGTATTTTAATAAATGAATTCTTTTAGCAATCTGATGAATTGTCTGGAGAATTTCTTCAGTTAAGATCATGGCACTGGGACCATCACACAGTGTCCAAGGATTGGACATGATTGAATGGATAAAAAAAACCCCAACATATTAAATTAATTATTCCCAATACATTTAACACACAACACTTTGAAAACAGTCAGAAGGCTTAAAGCAGGATGGGGTGGGAACCTTGCTAATTTCTCCTATTTTTTTCCCCTTCTTTCTACTATGATTATGTCTACTACTGCTACTACTGCTTCACCCCAAATGATCTTGTTTTTTAGAATTACCTTAACTGGTGCTGCTAAGACAGGAAAAAAGAAAGAAAAATGAAACAGCAGATTGTACAACTATGTAAGTTGGTGTGGCATGAAAAGTGACGTAAAAGCCCCAAGTTGGATTGATCTGAGATAAGCATCTCCTTTGAAAGCCACCCCAAATCTCCACCCCCTTTTGGTCCCTCAGTGTATCATTTCCATCACTCTTTAGCTGAAACAATGATCAGTTTCCTAGCCTGACCAAGTTACAGGTGGAGATTTTTCCTCTTGATGCATCTGGTATCTCTCAGCTATCCTGCTTATTCTTTCTTTGTGCCCATACACGCACTAGGGAAAAAATCCAGGAAAAAATAGAAATCCAGGGAAAAAAATAGAAATCCAGTTGACATGATTCAAGCTACAGACAATTCCACCTGGATGACTGAGAACCTTCATAGACACTAGGGAAAAAAGTTTTTTAAAAATGCATTAGGGAAAAAATGTATACTTTTCTCTTAAAAACAACTGGGTTTGAGGAGCAATGACTGCTTTGTAATAACAAGGTAGTCAGTTATCTGTATTTCCTTTACCTCTCCCCATTTTCCCCCCTTCTTTTTCTTCTTGAAATGCTACATTGGCCATGAGTGAAGAACACTTTCCTTTCCCACATAGTTTTGTTCTTCGCCATAGAGCCGGCTGACATAATGGACTTCTTTCTGTCTGTCTGTCTTTCTTTTTCCTTCTTTTTCCTTCTTCTTCTTGAACAACATGCTCTGAAGCAATTGGCAATTAAACGATTTGAAGGGGTGTTTCTGGGCCAGTGAGAGAAAAGCTTCAGGTGTGAAACGCTTGGTTTGAAGAGCACTAAGCAAAATGTATAGTCCCTTTCAGAGCTTCGTTTGTCCTTCTGAAGAAAAAAAAAGGGAAGGGAGGACACTCCAGAGCAATTTGCTATTCAGCATCTCAATACTGTGTGCCTTTTCCTATCCCTGCTTCTCTCTCTCTCTCTCTCTCTCTCTCTCTCTCTCTCTCCCCCTCTCTCCCCCTCTCTCTCTCTCTCTCCCCCTCTCTCCCCCTCTCTCTCTCTCTCTCCAGTTTCCACCACTGCCTCTCCCCCCCCCCCCATCCTCCTGTGGTTGGTAAAGAGGGCCGACTGACTGGGGTGGTGCAAACAGCTTTTGGCACAATGGCAGATCAAGAGAGATGCAGGCAAAATGAGGCAAGGAGAGAATGAAGGCCTGAATGGTGTAAGAGGGTCTCAATTGTTACTTGTGGGTAAATGTGTTGGGAGACTCAAAAGGGTGTACAGGATACTTTAAAGCTACACCCAAGCAATGAAGACAGAGATAGAAGGGGTGGGTGTGAAACCCGGGGTGGACAGTTACCAAATGTGGAGGGCAGAAAGAGGAGGTGTTTGCAACTCTTTTGAGGGGGCATAATAGCATTTATCTGTCCCACTTGAGAAGTAAATGGAGGACTTCTCATTAGAGCGGGTGGCCTCCGCTCATCTTACCAAAGGATTCTTTGGCTCAGAGATTACCCACACCGATGGCAATCAGGATAGGCAACCCAGAGGCAAGAATCTCAAAAGAAAATCTTGGAAAAGAAGCCCCATTTCTTTGAAGGGTCAGCCATGGGAGAGGGCTGCTGTCTGTTTGGAGGTTCACACCAAGGGTAAAGGAAACGTCAAACGAGGCGAACAATATCCGTCATGAAGGACTGTTTCATGCCACTTTCCCAGCATTGACCTTTTCTTCTAACATATTGATTTTCTTTTTTCTCTAACACACACACAGATACACACAGAGTACTATGCTTGGAAAGGGTAAAAATACACACACACACATGTACACTCATGCATGCCCATCTTTGATCTGCTTTACCTTTCACTATTGTGGGTGCATTCTTAAAGGTGAAGGATTTCCTTTCAGTAGTTGAAGATCAGACAGACAATATGATTAGCATGCCTGCAGTATGTTTATTCCTTCCCTCCCAAGAAAAATAGACCTCTTTGACCACTGGAGCTTCAAAATATTGTGCCCTCCTGGAAAAGTGGGTGCATGATGATTTCTGAGGATCATTCCATGTGCAAACAGCATTGGGGATGATGCATTTTGCAGTCGTGAAGGACATTGATGCTCAAGGAGTTTTTGGTACCCTTCTTTGGAAGGATTGACTTGATTTGCACCTTGATTCACATGCCAATGAATTTATGAAGTATGGTGTGACAGAGATTTCCCCCTCCTCCAGTGGACATATTAAACAAACAAAAATGTTCATATCACTGTTGCATTACTTTCAAACATGGTCTCAAATGCCTTCTGGAGTGATGGAGTATGACCAAGAGCATCCATTCAAGGACACTGTACAGGGGAAAAATATGGTTTCCATCATAGGCACATAGGATCCATACAATATCCATACAGTATTGCTCTCTGGAGTATTTGCAGAGTCAGTTTGAACAGGCACAGCATAAAGTGTGCCAATAGGTGAGATTTCTAGTCCCCTGAGTAGTTAATATAAAGGAAGAAATGAAGAAAAGGACAAGTTTAAAAAGAGTGTGAATCATTCTGGCCATAAGCAGCTTTTTAATTAAAATGTTGAGCACTTTTTAAATGAGCTTTCACAAACAACTTCTTTTTTCTCTTAATATAATGCCATAGTGGCCAGAAAGCTGAAATTGCTATGTGTCTACCCCAAAACTATTGGAATATTTGGATAGCTGAACGAACAATATTAATTTGGCAGAGGAGTTTTCAAAGCAGGGAACTTCTATATTTTTCGACCTGGGCTGAACCTTTCATGGACATTCTAGGCAGGCTTTCAAGGATTATTATAAGGTGCTCTCCAAGGCTGAAGTGCCATCATGCTGATAAGCCTCTTTCATCAGCAAAGCAAAATGTCTGTCTTACCCAATGACCCTTCAACTACTGTTCAGAGTCTGGATTACTTTGAAACAGTTAATGTGAGAAGGATGAAGGTTACAACCTCATGAACGTCCCCTCCACAACTCAAGACGAGTAAAACCATATGTGGGATAGACTGCTGGGTGTCCAAATGCCTTGGAGATAAGAAATTGATAACTTTCTGAATGCATCCGAAATAAATGTCTATAGCGGCAGAATGTCAGCTGTCTGTCATGCTCGCAATCCTCTAGCTATTAAATCGGAAACTCTCGGCACAAGCCGTTAAGGATATGAAGAGTTCTTTATTAAAGGGAGTCACGCAAACCAACAGTTAAAATCTTCAGGGTCCCCCCCCCCACATCCGGGATCGGCGGTTTGACAGCCCCTCCCGTCGTCTCACAGTTTCTAGGTCTTCCCAATCTCGAATCAACCAATGCGATGATAGCGTTCTTTGATCTGTCTTTGGTTATGAACTGTTTGATACTATACTTGAATCAGCATAACTTGCAGTGTTGCGAATATACCCGGACTCCACTCCAAGTATTCTCACCTACTCTACAAGTCTAACAAGTTTCCACTAAAAATGACCCTGCAGGCATACCTACCACAAAGCGTCCCGCTGACCCTGCAGAATTCGATAGACTGGAAGGATGTCTTGGAACATTCTGCCCCCGGAGATGAGGCAGGCCCCATCACTCCTGGCCTTCCGGAAGAACTTATAGACCTGGTTCTGCCGCCTCGCCTGGGATGGGAACGGGAACAGCTCCTCTAGGGGATGGCTGGTGCCATAGAGCCCTTTTAAATACCATCTTATCGCCTCCTGGATTTTATATTTAATTTATTAGTATTTTATGATGATTGTATATTTGTATGGTTTTTTATTTATTTTAACTGTTATGTCTTGTAAACCGCCGAGAGTCCCCTTCGGGGGAGATGGGACAGTAATAGAAATTGAAAAACAAACAAACAAACAAACAAACAAACAAATAAAAAAGGATGTCACCTCCTGTCACCATGGCAGGATACAATATCCTGACACTGTCTCTATAAACTTCTCTTTCTGATTATTTATAAATATAGTTATTCTCATTCACTCATTGGCTGACTCACGGTAGTATCAAAATTGTTAGGGTATGACCTCATGACTTAGCTAGCTGAAACTTGGTGGACAGCAGCGTTGAGCCACATTTGGGCCCATTTTTATTCCTCTCTGGTTTCCACCACTTTTTCTATCTTTTATTATTTATTTTTGTTTCTTACTACATTTAAAAAATATTTTTTGTGAGCTGCCCAGAGTCATGGGGAGTCAGGTGGCATACAAATAAAAAAATCAATCAATCAATCAATCAATCAATCAATCTACTAAGATGGGCTAAACAGCAGTGTTAGGTGGCATGATTATTTTGGCTTTTTTTTCTCTCCCCAGGATGTGAAAATAAGACAGCAGAATACTTCCATTAGAATGGTTTTCCTAATTTCCATTTCTTAAAAAGGCAGAGCCATTCCCCAAATTATCTCAAAAATGGCTTTAGAATTGTAGATGTTTTCTCTCTGTTGCCACATGGTCACCATGCTCCTTTGCAGCCCTTGAAGGCCCAAATTTGTGGTGCTGGGTGGGGGGTTAATTTAAAAATCCATCCCCCAGCTGAAAAAATTAACACTACAGGCAAACATGCAGTCTAAATCCAGATTAACAAAAGACGATTGCTGGGTTCAAACAAATAAACACATTGATGGCCTGATGTACAGCATGGCTGGGTTGATGCAGGACATGCCTGGGCTCCCACAAGAAGCTGAACTACAAATTACCTAACTCCATTTTATCCTAGTCTAGCATGCTGACAAAGCCAGTTGCGTTCTACACACCCAAATTTATGGAGGGGAATATTCTACCTAAACATGGGAGATCTATCCTTTTTCCTCACTACCCATCTTAACCCAAAGGGAACTTCAGTGACTGGTGATAAGATACAAGCAAGACTTTTCTAAAAGGAAAAGCAAAAGATTAATCTTATTAGGATCGTATATCATGAAGGTGTCAGGTGTGAAAGCAAACGAATGGCCTCTGTTTATCTAAACTAAACTGTGATGCTCACCAAAAGGCTGCATCTAAGAAAAGCTTTTATTTTTTTTAACCCTTAATAAATTGGCTAAGTCGGTGTGGAGCATTGATAATGAAATGTGTGAGAGTGAGGTCCAGGTTTTCATCCTAGTGTTAAGATGCTTTCTTCCTCTCTCTTTTATCACAGCTGATTCTGAAGCCTCTTTAGAAAGATGAAGTAGGTAGAAATCAAAATAAATGGATTCTATTAAAACTAGCAATGCATCAACCGCTTGATAAAGTGATTAATAAGCAGCTTGGGATGGTGATTGATTAAGCTCTTTAATCAAAGTGCTAAACTGACTTAATATGGATAGTTTCAACATGCTCAAAGCATACATTTTCTCTGACTGAGGTTCTTGTTTATGTAACTTTTCAAAAGAGGATCCTGAGCATTTAGTCTTCAGGTATTGCATGCTGCTGAAAGGAACTTATTGGAATAAAAAAAACCCCAAATGCGTCCATTATTATTTTGGCTACTTGGATGGGGCATGATCTGATCCAAATCAAGCGTGGTAGAGTTGGAATGTATTCACTAGATCAGAGCTTTCCAAACTGTGTGTCGGGACACGTTAGTGTGTCGGCTGCAGTGTCTGGGTGTGTCACAGCTGCTGCTGCCTCGGAGCCCTGCCAGGATTCCAAGCAGGTCCTAGTGCCTGCCTTGTGCCTGGCTGCCTCCAAACCTGCCCTGCCAGGATTCCACGCAGGTCCTAGTGCCTGCCTTGTGCCTTGCTGCCTCCAAACCTGCTGTGATTCCGCACAGGTCCTGGTGCCTGCCTTGTGCCTTGCTGTAAGAGTGTGTCACGAAATGATGCCCTGCTGTAAGAGTGTGTCGCAAAATGATGCATGTCTAAAAAGTGTGTCACCAACATGAAAAGTTTGGAAAGCTCTGCACTAGATGTTGGTTCACACACTCCATAGATCAAGCAGCTGAACATGCAACAAACTGGCTTCCCAGTGCTTTTGTCATTAAGCAAATGGATGAAGGAAATAGAAGAGGAAGAAGACGACAACGGTTATGGATGGGATGCTACTGGAGTATTCCTGGGAGAGATGTGGACAATCACTGCATGCAGGTCAAGATGGAGAGCATTTGTCCATACACTCACCAGGAACTGGGCCCAACTTGATGGTTTGTTTTAATGGTGAAAAGGTACAATAGAACAGTAATGAATAGAAATAAAAATTGATCTGATCAATAATTGAGTTGCATACCAACTCATATAATAGTTAAACCACCACCATTTTTATTGCCTTCCCATTTCAAAGAGGTTCTGAAGGCAAGAGTGGACAACTTTTCCAAATTAAGGACCATACTTGACCTTCAAGTGGCATGCCAGAATACCCTCCAAAAAGTAATGTAGGAGCCCATGAGAGAAATTGGGCAAATGTAATCACGTGTTGCTGGACTGGGTGGAAGTTTAACAAGTAGAAATGATGCTAAATGGAACACGTAAGGTGCCTTTTGACTGACTGGTGATGCTTGAGAAACACTAGCCATATGGGATCTATATGGGCTACTGAAGAACCATGGTTGCCTAGGACAGACCAAGTCAGGAAGATCTTCCTATTCAACTACACAGATGTATAGTAGCTTAGAGCAGGGGTGCAGAATATTAGGGGGTGGGGAGAACAAGAATCACATTTAGTCCATGAGTGACATGGAGGGTCTCCATTCCTAGGTGGAGCCAGGACAGACATCATATTTGAATTTAATTCAATTAAATCACTTAAATACAGTTAATATAACTATCTCCCCATGTGCTTCATAATTACTGGAGTGCTCAAGGAAGCACACACAAAGCTTTGATGGGTGCTGAGTTTCTGAGGGGCCTCAGGCTGTAAACTATGATTTAGAATAAAGAGTGGCTGTAATTGGTACCCATCACCCTGAACAGGGGACCTAAGTAACTCAGTCAGATTGTTTGACAACCCCATAAAAATGACATCATTACCAATCTGTTCTGTGGACACTGTTTATACATCTAAATAGAGATAGCTCAAATTCAACCCATTCATCTCTTTCCACATTGGAAAAATGGTAAATATGGGTTGTTCTTTGTTGTATTTTCAATAATAAACAATGTGGTATAGGATGGTATTGTCTAGGAGAAAAGTAGATATTTTCTTATCTGTGAATTTTCAGGAAGAAATTGGCTTGGTATATCTCCAGGGTAATTTAAGTCTACAATTCAAGAGGGCCATATTATATAATTGCATATTTTAAAGTTGGTTTTGATGATCCCATTTTGATGATCAAATAATCTTTAAGTTGACTGTTCCATGATGAGTGCTACTGAATGCAGGTAATCACAAAAATATCATTTCTGACATGGGGACAAAGTAATCTCATTTCAAGTCTACTATTTAGCTTGGTGCCATTAAGGAAGAAAAAAAGCATGCGAGAGAGATATTTTTCCCCAGGACAAGCCCATCACAAGCCTCTATGAGAAGGAGAGAGAGGCGAGAAGGGAACAATTTCCTTTCTCAAAACACAAAACCTCTCAGCTCCACCACATTCAAAGAAAAAGAAAGGCAAACTCAGCCCTCTTTGATTCTCTTTCAAGAGTGACTAATTATTCCAGTCCAATCAAATCATGAATTCTCTTCTATTAATAGATTAGAAGGAGCATATATGGATTTGTGTGCATCTATGCCTCCATTAAGAGTCAAAACAATGCTTCCACGTGTATCTGTGTTCAGGGCTAACAAGCAATGCCATCTGTAATACCTCTATATATTTTCACACTTTTAACTCGCCCCTCCCCACCCCCACCCCTCCCACAACTCTCCAGGACAATGAAGCTGGTCCAGCGGATTTCACTCGTAGCTGAATGCAAATTGCTCTTCCAGGACCTCGGCCAAGTGTGAGAAGACACTTATTAGCCAACTATCAGATAGGCGTTGATACAAAACACACAATACAGTTTCTAAATGCACAAAAGACGAAACACCTTTTTGGGAAAGAGCCATTCTTTGAATGCTGGGAATGTGTATGTGTATGTGTGGGTGAATGTGTGTGAATGTGTGTAATTTTGATCTGAGTGCCTCATGCTGCTAAGCTAATTTTTCCCCCACCGTAGGACATTGATCTACCTTTTGCTTTCAATCCGCTACGTAACCTCCTCGTACTAAGCCAAGTTGTGGGTCTTAAATAAAAGATCTGAGAACAGAATATAAACGAAGCTCATTGCCTTACATGCCGGGGTGGTAAAATACCAACTCCTCTGCGTGATTAAGATAGCATCACACTGTGCGGAGACATGGCAACTTACAGGTTCTTATTGCAGATATGATATAATGTTGTGGAAACTTTGTTCGCTCACCCTGCCGATGAAATGAAGCAGCTTAACCCCCATATCTAATTCGCTGTTGGCAAATGACAGATGGAGCCCCCCAGAGTCTGCTGATTTGAAAGCAAGAGGCTATTTGGATTATGTCGAGCTGAATAATTTTACCTTTAACTTCAAGCTGAGACAGATGTGCAGCTAGCCAGGTGTGCATCATAAGGAACAATATCTGCTTATAGACATCTCAGCCTTTCTAGGCCCTTGGAACTAAGAGTCAAGCTACTATCTTCAAAAGTAAGCCAAATCTGCACCTTTCTCCCCCGCTCCCCAGCATTCAGTGCATTGCAACTGGAAGGGGAAAATTTCCCAGTTGTGCCTAGACTTAGCAACACCTGCCATTAAAATTGTGAACTGGCCTGAAAAGACTATATCCACCAATATCCATTTGGCCACAGCTAGAAACCAGCAGGTAAACTTTCATGCCATGGGGACAAATACCACTTCCTGCAGTGGCAGATTAAAAAAAAAAAAGGCAATCTTTCACAATATTGCGTGATAATCCACTGGAGGGTTAGGTGATGTCATATGAGGACAATATTATGCAAATGACACAATTGACACCATGTGTGTCATTTGTATGATGATGTCAGAAGACATGTGACATTATTGTGGCTTGTATTGAACCCCTACTGCCATTGTTAAACCACCTCCAGGTGTTGGCCTTGGGCTGTTAAGGAGTAGAAATGTGAGCCCCATCGAGATTGGAGACTGATGTTTGATAGATGATATCTAACAAAGAGCAATGCACACCTGAAGACTTCATGTGACAAGTCCATCCATAATTATGGTAAGATGATACAGAGTCTAGGAGTCAGGGATGCTTCAATTTGATTTCTTCCATGGAATAATGGTTGGATTTGATGGCCTACCTCTTATCTATCTATACGTCTAATATTTATTAGATTTTTCTCACTAGGTTGATGTGGGGAAGGGAGATGTCTTAGATCATATTAAAATGAAATTCAGTTTTTTTTAAAAAAAATTCAATAGGAATAGAAGCATCACTTGCCCTAAGGTTGATGTGAACATTACAAACCAGACTTCCTCCCATTTCCTGGCATACTTGCTGATACCCCACTAATACTGCAATGGTTCAGCTTTCCATCATTTAAAGGTATTAAAATGGGTGTTTAAAGATTATTGGGGAGAAGGCAAACTCATGCCATATATGTACATCCATATTTGGAAGGTTTAATGGATTAATCTCAAAAACAAATTATGTTCTGAGAGAAAATGTGCAAAAAAGAAGAGATATAGATATAGAAACAGGTTAACTTTCTGCAGTATAGTGTGCTACATGTGTATTGGCACTGCAATTCCTAAAATTCTCAAAAGCTAGAGGAGGTGAAGTTTCAAAATACCAGGAAAGGGGAAAGCTGGATAAATCCAATCCTGTTCACTCATCAGCAATGGGTGAAAGGAAGCAAAAATAGTATTAGCTATTGGGGAAAAAAACAAAGGTTGGGGGAGTGGGGACTAGAAATGCAACCAAATCTACCTGGAAGCAATTTTTCAAATCAAGTGTAGGTTCCTACAGCAGAGAAAGAAGAAGAGAAACCCAAGAATTTTTATGGAGAGCAACTTTTGGTGAGACTGGGACCATTTTGTGGGGTCAGATGTTCCTTATATTGACTGTAAGTTATTGATAATGTTTCCAGACAGCCCCCTCCTTTTTCTCTTTCTCTTTTTTTTTATTCTTATCAACATTCCATGCTCCTAACCATACTGTAGTTGTATGTTGATGCAGTTTTTTGGTGTAACCACACTGGAGATCTCTAGAAAATGAAACCCACCTTTGTTTTGAAATAGAGAGAGGACTAAAAACCACTTTCTTGGGGGGGGGGAAATCAAAAGGGATCTTGACTGAAGACAGAGATCAGATGAGACAAAAAGCATTGCAACTAGGGCACCACCAGACCTCTTGACAGTGTCAGAGCATCAGTGCAATGACATGTCAATTTGATTCCTTTTAATGCATGAATCCAGGGCTTGTCCTTGGGTCCGAATTCTTCTGTACTTCAGTTTTTCTTTTGTTCTAATGACACTTCTCTCAACATTACTTGACAATGAGTGATGCACCCAACCCTTGATCTTTCACACTCTCTTGGTGACCTATAACTTTCCATGCATAACCTCTGATCTGGGTCCTGACAGTTTGATTTATTGTCCAGTGTTATGATTTATGAGTATCTTCTCAGAATAATTAATGGACAACAGGTGGTGGCATAATAATTTTGATTACCCAGTGGTTCATGAAACTCACTACAAAGGTGATTTCATTTACTGAATGAGAGAGAGAGAGAGAGAGAGAGAGAGAGAGAGAGAGAGAGAGGGAGGGAGGGAGGGAGGGAGGGAGGGAGGGAGGGAGGGAGGGAGGAAAAAGGACAACAATCAAAAAATCACACAAAACGCTCCTTTTATGCTAGTAAAAGCCACAGCTTTTGCTTTTTGTTTGCCTCACAGAAAACTTTATTTATCCTTACTGTTTCCCACATGAAACCTTAAGAATAAAACCCTCTGCCATAGAAGAATATAGCAATTCAGTACAATATTTTTAAAAAGGGAAGCAAGGGGTAGCAAAAATATGTTGGTGTTATCAAGAACGGAATGCCAGCCATGAATTTCAGCAACCTTGAAACACTCACTAGAAGTGAATATTGAAGCCATTCTGCCATTTTGCCCCATATTTGTGCATGCATATAGGCTTTTTAATACGCTATTCTCATTCAAAGGATATTGCTGATATTTTTTCTATGAACCTTGGTAGCATAAAGCCATTATGAGACTGCTCTTCAACAATAACGTCAGTTGGATTTTCAAAAAGTGTTAATCTGAACACAGGGACATCAGAATTAAGTTCTGAGTGGATCATTTCCTCTATTATTTTATTTCCAGAAAAGCAGGCAAGATGCATTTAGAAGCCACCTACGTAGGCATGGACATAATGATATTTAAACTGGGTTTACTGTTTGGCTGATGTATGATTATGTTAAACCTCCTACGTTTTCCATACTTTTCAGTTGGAAAAGGTATGTGGTACTGTTTTGTTGTTGCTGCTGTTGTTATTGTTGCTTCCCAGCCTGGGTTAAATATCTCACCCAAGGTTTCTCCCAAGATTGATGGACAGAATTCTTGAGAATTCAAAAGTTTGCATGCTCTTTTGGGACACATTGATTGGTCCAACTGTGGATTTATTATTCATTTGCTATATATTATTGAAGAATATATTGTGAGATATAGGAGGGATGACACGAGGTCTTGTTTTCCCCCTAACATAGGATTAGGGCTACAATCTACAACAAACAGATAGGCTAAGGTATGTGTGGAGATCTGATCTCCATCTGTCTTTTCTACAATTATGTGGATTTCCATTTCACCCTTAAAGAGCAGCTCTGCAGATATTGCCTGTACATTTTACTAGCCTCCATGCATCCAAGATAGCAAAACCATTCTGCACATGTGGAATGAATTTTACAACTCCACAATACCAATATTGCAGGCTTATCATTTTTTTAATTGACTTTTTGACTTCTCAAAATATGCTTACAATGCCATTTTCCACCGTAGTTTAATAACAGCTTAACACACACCTCTGAAATATTCATCCCTGTTACAATTCAAATGTTAAAATATCTGAGGAAGGATCTGGTTAATAGATAAAATGGAATCCCAAGGATATTAAAAGCTCTTATACTACAGTGATGTTGCTTAATAGGAGGTAAAAGGAATGACATTTATGATTAGGTACTTTCTATTCTCCACCTCAACCTTGAAGAATTCATAAAAGTCTCCTGTCAATAAAACACCATTACAATAAAGTCAATTTCACCCAAAAGTAATCTTATCAACCCTTTTTTTAAATACTCCCATGTTTAATATGCAGTAACAAAGGCAATACATTGGTGTTCACATAAATCTCTTGATAAAGATGAAGCAAGATTCTGTACACTATTGTTTAATCAGATTTAACATACTTTCAACAAGAGTTGGATCACAAATTGATTTGACTGTAAGCAATTAGTCAATTCAAGCAAAGCTGACAAGTCACATGATGCTTTTACTTAGGTTGATTGGCTTGGGCTGGTTAAAAATAAATAAAAATCTTGCTCAAATTTGGTATCTGTATAAACCAACTCAGGCTGGCATCCCAATGCAGAGGCATAGATGGAGCAAACTAATTTTTTCCTGGCAGATGACATATTTGCACTCCTGCATGGGTATAATATATTTTTGTATTTTGTTTTGCTCCTGCTAGATCTAAGAAATGCTTGTAAGAAATGCTTATAAATGTTCATTTGTCTGAAGTGAATATATAGAGAGAGTCAGTCTGGTCTAGTGGTTAAGGTGCTGGGCTAGAAACCAGGAGACTGAGAGTTCTAGTCCTGCCTGAGGCATGAAAGCTGGCTGGGTGACCTTGGGCCAGTCCCTCTCTCTCAGGCCTAGGAAGGAGCCAATGGCAAACCAGGGGACTGAGAGTTCTAGTCCCACCTCAGGCACGAAAGCCAGCTGGGTGATCTTGGGCCAGTCCCTTTCTCTCAGCCCTAGGAAGGTAAAAGGTAAAGGTTCCCCCCGCACAGTTGTGCAGTCGTGTCCGACTGTAGGGGCCGGTGCTCATCTCCATTTGTTAGCCGAAGAGCCAGCATTGTCCGAAGACACTTCCACGGTCATGTGGCCGGCATGACCTAGGAAGGAGCCAATGGCAAACCAGGAGACTGAGAGTTCAAGTCCCACCTTGGGCATGAAAGCCATCTGGGTGACCTTGGGCCAGTCACTCTCTCTCAGCCCAACTCACCTCACAGGGTTGTTGTTGTGGGGAAAATAGGAGGAGGAAGGAGTATTAGGTATGTTCACTGCCTTGAGTTATTTATAAATATAATAAAGGCGGGATAAAAATTAAATAAATAAATAAATAAAATATAGTCAAAGGGAGAAGCAGAGTTGGAAGACCAGATTCTAACCCAAATTCATATGTTTATGGGAATTGATGAGATGCAGGTACTGGGCAAGAACTGGGGAGCTCCTCTTCTACTTCTACCCTCAGAACAAATTGTTCTTTCTCAGCCCAATTTACACCACAACATTCTTGCTGTGGGGAAAAATTGGAGGAGGAAGTGCTATTTATGCTGCTTTGAGTTCCTAGATCAAAGGTACGCTCTGTCTGTCTGTCTGTCCATCCGTCCATCCATTATCCATCCATCCATCCTCTGTCTATCTGTCTGTCTGTCTGTCTATTATCCATCCATCCATCCTCCATCCACCCATCCATTCTCCACCCACCCATCCATCCATCCATTCTCCATCCATCCATCCATCCATCAATCCATCCATCCATCCATCCATCCATCCATCCATCCATCCATCCATTCTCCATCCATCCATCGTCTGTCTGTTTATCTAATCTATCATCTATCTAACTAAAAATAAAAGAATAGATAATTCATTATGATATCTGTAATGAGTGCTTAGTTCTATGCTTGAAAGAACCTCTTGTGTGATTAGGACTCTCCTTTTTCCCAGGGTCACCCCTGCCCCAACCGTTGGCATGTATGGCATGAAAAAAAGCCCTCATTTATTTATTTAACAAAGGAAGATTCAGGCAAAGCTTGTCACACATTAAAAGCATGTACTTTGTGGGATTGCATGGGTGAGTCTCTCCATTGCCATGCCTACAAGTTGCATTTCCATTCTCCAGCAAGAAAAGAGTGTTAAATGGGTACCAATCTTGGTATGTACAGCTCTCCTGAATAAGTGGGGAACGTAGAATGTAGGAGCCACAGGAATTGAGCTAGGCAGGAAGTTATATTACATTGAGTCCAACTGTTGAATTGTTGTGCCCAGACTGGTAACAATGACCAATGGTGGCTTTCCAAGATTTTTAGGGAGGAGAAGGATTTTTTTACATGTTGTTCCTGGAGATCAGGAGTGCTGGGCAGTGGATCATTGTCCCTGTGCAATGTCTTTCCCTTCCTGTGGAGATCATCTATTTGCTTAGGATAAGGCATGAGAAAAGCCCTTTCTTTCAATCCCAAAACAACAAACATGGTTGGGAGATAAGCCAGAAGTGCACTAATGACCAGTTTCACATTATTTATTAAATGCATTATTGCTCTCCTGGGATGGGTGCATAATCTGAAGCCTTAGAGTCACATGCATCTCCCCATAAAAATCTTGAGTGGTGTCCTTGGAGTTTCTCCAGAAAAGCTCGCTAAATATTTTAATACAGCAGAAGGGGAGATTATTATATACAGTACATGGGAAGTAATCATATGAACAGTTTTAATGAATTACATGTTAATGAACTTAAAAATGAATCAGATTTAGTCTTTGTGCTGTTGTCCCCATTTTTTAAAAAAGCAGGAAGTGACATCCTACCATTGTGACCACAACCGATTTGACTGGAGCATTTCTGTTTTTGTAGCCAAGGGGATGTGTTTATTGGGTGCATGAGTTATGTCATCTATAGGTAGCTCATGAGGTAGGTTGGTCTGAGAGATAAGGATTAGCCCAAAGCCAATTATGAGTTCTGTGGTTCACTAAAAATTTGAACCAATCCTGGTTCAATCCTTTGACAATCGCATAATGTAGGCTGTTATTTTACACCATTGCAGATAAAGAGATCTTTCTGTACTCCAGGAATACCATTCTTTCTCTGGTTCATTACAGTGGCTGAACATTTACAGTATATGGTACATATACCACATGTGCTATGCAACCTCCCTCTCCAATAGATTACTCATTAAAAAGTACCAAATCAAATCAATTTTTATTCAGTCATAGACCAGCAGATAAAACAGAAGATTCACAGTGAATTAGAAGATTCATGTGAATCTTCTAATCAGAATAAAAGGAAGAACACTTAAAATTCTAATAGATTACTCATTAAAAAGTGCCATACATCAGCCTCCCCCAACTTGGTAATCTCTACTGGGGTTGAGAGATTCAGAGAGTCAAAGTCAATCCAAGCTGGAGAGTACCAGCTTAAAGAATATGGTATTCTGTGGAGTCCTTGGCGCTCTCTGAGCTTGGTTGTTTGCTTGTCAATGTTTCATAACTCAACTAGGTAACATCATCAGTGCCCTGATGGAGCACTGATGGGGCACTGATTTAATTACCCTAGTTGGGTAATGAAATGTCTACAAGCAAACAACCAAGTTCAGAGAGCACCAAGGACTCCACAGTTCAACCCTGAGCTACAGAGATTCTCTTCTATTGGAATATGGTAATCTGTTACACAGACAAGCCATGAGGATGTAGCTGATTACAAGACTCAACTGAATATAAATATACCTATATTCATATGCATGCCTGTAGGCATATCTGTGTCTATATTGCTGGCCCAGCTAGGTGCAGCATCCAGCTGACCTTAACTAATTTGGAAAAGCTAAGCAGGGGCAGAACTGGTTAGTACTTGAATGGGAAACTATTAAGAAATAACAGAGCTGGTAGAAATGGGAGAACACTTTCATATTATTTGTCAAAAAAGGGGCATGGAAATAATAATAATAATAATAATAATAATAATAATAATAATAATAATAATAATTTATTAATTAGCCATGAGGCTATATCAGAATGCAAAATACAAGACAATAATAAGACCATACATTACGAAATAGAGAAAAAGGCAGAACTAAAAGAAAATACGATTCATATTTCTGTGTCAGCCCTACAGTTTAACCCAATCAGATGCACATTGTCAAGGCTCTGATCCTTTGCCCAATTAATCCCCCTCCTGGATTTGTACGCTTCCCTTAAATCCAATTTGGTGAATATCTTCCCTTTTGATAGGTGTGCTAACATGTCCTTCATTAATGGCAATGGGTATTTGTTCGCCATGCAAATTGCGTTCAGTCCTCGGGAATCAGTGCACATTCTGAGAGAGCCGTCTTTCTTAGCTCTAAATAGTACTGGTGCTGCCATCAGGGAGGTGGCTGGGTGGATGAACCCCCGCGCTACGTTTTTATCCACAAACTCCCATAGTGCCTCCAGTTCTCTGGGAGTCATTGGGTATAGTCTCGGTTTGGGCAGTGTCTCCCCTGGTTCTAATTCTATGGCACAGTCTGTTTTTTGGTGGGGAAGAAGCTGGTTTGATTCTTCCTCCCTGAATACTTCCCTCAGATCTCTGTATTGTTTGGGGATGTTCTCAAGTTCAGTCTCCCCCCCCCCCCCACCGTGCCTCCTTCCTTATGTCCGAGGTTGCTCCTACCAGTTCGTGTCTGTCTGGCTGTTTTTGGGAACTGGGTTTCCCCACCCCTTCCACCTCCAAACCTTAAGCTGCTTCTTACCCAATCCACTTGGGGATTTCAAGCTTGCAGCCATGATAGTCCCAGAACCACCAGTGGGTCCAAAATAGGAGCCACTATAAAGCGCAATGCCTCCTCGTGGTCCCCTATTTTCATCTGAACCAACTCAGTGCAATGCTTAGCTGGTCCACCCTTCATCTCAGCCCCATCAAACTGAATGAAACCGATGGCTTCTTTTAGCTTCTCCACCTTTAACCCCAATTTAGTTATGATGGTGGGGCGCGTGAGACTCCGAGTGCACCCCGAGTCCAAGAGTCCCATGAGACTCAATCTGCCCCTGCCCCTAGATGCTTCTATTTGTACTTTTACCAGACTTCCTGGGCAGTCCCCACTCACCATCCAATTTGTGCACCCTTTGCACTCAGCCTGTTCATTGGCGCTCAGAACAAGCTTTCATCGTTTCTCGTCTGTTGGAACTCCTCCTCAGTCCCCCTCATCCAACAGGAAGCTGTGGGGTCTTCCCCCCTTCACCGTAGCTGTGGGTCCCTTGATCTTTGCTGCTGCAGTCTTGATACTGCCTACCCCCACCTTACTTCCTGTGGTAGCTGTGTTCTGAGGGCATTCAGCGATGCGGTGCCCCTCTCCGCCACATTTAAAACACAGTCTCTTTCTTGTTCGATGCTCTTCCCATGTTTTGCGAGTCCCGCGGTTCTCAGGTTGGGGGTTGTGCCACCACCGAATGCTTGCTTCTCGCCTCATCTCATTGCTGCTCTTTAATGCAGTCTTGTAAGTTCTCTATTTCTCCAGCCAGGCAAATCCACTCTCTTACACTCTTTGGGTTGCCTCACATTAGAGCCCATTGTAAGATTTCTGATTGTAAACCCCCTGGAAGCACTGCACCTTCAGTGATTCTGGCCAATCTGTTAGTCTCCCAGCCAGGCTTGTTTGAGGCGCTGTAGGTTCGCCTAGGCTTTCGATTTCGATAGGGCGTCCTCAAACCTTTCCCCTTAAAGCACTCATTAATTCATCAAAACTTCCTAGTTCTAGGGCTCCCGCATCATGGAGCCCTACTAGCCATTCGGATGCCTCCCCTTCTAGGTGATTCAACACACAGTTTATCTTTGATTCCTTGGAGAAGAAAAGATCCCCAGGTTCCCTCATAAAACTCCTAACATGGGTCAGGAAGCAGGCTAGCATTTTCGGGTCACCGGCGAATTTTGCCTTTAGCTCTTTGGTCCGACAGGCCTGTTGGTCCCTCGTTCTTGGTTTGCCATCCTTGCAGGAACTATCAGAGGAGGGTCATCAGTGTGGGTTCTTCCCATCGCCTGCTGCCCCCCTCCCATTCCAGTGCCTCCGGGTCGCTCACCCACCGCCAGTTGGTTCCTTGCCTCCGCTCCAGCTGCCGCCGGTGGGTCTAGCCTCCGCAGTACTCTCTCCAGCATTCTCTGTAGATGGTTCATGCGTTCCTCCATCTGCCTGAACCTCCCATCCATCTCTCAGGTCATCACTAACCCCCCGGGGCTCCCTTTGTAAGCAGGCATCACCAAAGTTGATCCCCCTTCGAGGTCTCCCCCGACATGCTGGGACCATGGAGGATCATACTCTGCCATCGGTCGTAGTTGTGGCATGCTTCCCCAAGTGGTTGGGGCCACTGTCCAGGCTTCTCGTTCCCCCCATCTGTTCCTCTGCCACGTTTGAGCTGTGGGTCGGTGGGATCCGGGCCACCTGTGCCACTGCCCTCCCCATCCAGGTCGAGGGTTTGCCTTCAGGCTCCGGTTCTCCCATCCCGCGAACTGTCTTTGAAGAGCTGGCTATTCTCGTTTAAGTCCTCCATTGTAGACTCAAATCTTTCTGTCAAGGCTCCGATCCTTTGCCCAATTAATCAGCACTTCTGACACGGACAAGTTTAGTATGGATAGAAGTCTTTATTGAGCAGTGATTCAGAAGCATGTTAAAGATTCAAGTAACTACAGTTTTACAAGTAACAGTATAAATACATGCATTCCCCCCCTCCTTTCAACAAATTCCTCTAAGTCTGTGTCTCCTCTCATCCCACACCTCTTGATTGGTGCGCCTAATTGTCCCTGGTGCTGAATCAACATTGGCTTTCTACTTCCTGCACAACTGCCATTGTTCTCCTGCTGGCGTCACGTCAGGATGGCACCAAGGCAGGGCCATTCATGACACACATACTGTATACAGTTCTCAATTGTATGTTTTATTCAGATAAAACGCCACATTATATGTAATATTTGGGTTCTGACCGCACATAAAATTTATTGTTCTAATGAATGGATCCCAATGGGCCATTTGTTTAATGTGTGGTCCAAGATATTGATCTCTGTTTTTATTATACAGTTGGCATTCAAATAATGTATGTGCTATGCCCTTTGCCTCTGGAGCTCCACAAATACATTCATGGTAAGGAATTTGGACATGGACATACCCATAAGGGAGGCAGGTTTGACTCAAATATTTTATCTTTTATGATATTGCTGGATAGCTAATAATTAATAGCTATTAGTTATTAGTAATTAGCTAATAGCTCCAAGAGGAGGATAGTCAAGGGAGACTCTTCAAATGCCTACTGAGAGCAAAAAGGGAAATTGGTGAGGAATCTCAATCTATGCCATCAAACCCTTGAAAAGTGGAAAGCATAGAGTAGGCACAAGCCTTTTTCCCAAGAACTCCCATGTGAAAGCAGACAGATGCTCTACAGCTAAGAAGCCTTGGATGAAAGTTGCAAAGGCAGGACCTTCTCCCTCATTGATCTATAGAGAGCCATAGCCAATAGCATTGGAAATTTAAGATGGGGGAGGAGATGCATGTCACAATTGGTAGGAGAGAATAAAGGAGGGAGGGATGAAAGAACAGAGTCCATACTGCATACTCGGTAGCTGCTATATCTCCTCCAAATAATGAACAATCATCCACCACTCTCTTTATAAAAAAGTTGGAGCCAACAACACCCAATCCAATGTGGGTAGAATTGTTACAGAAAAAAATAATCAACCAGCCCATATAGCACTGCAAAGATGTTCCCAGTTCATTAGAAAATATTATATCCCCTTTGTTAGAATTTCTCTTTCTCCTTCTCTCTCCCTCCCTCTTTGTTATGGGTGCAATGGTCATATTTTGTACGAAATAGAAGCTCAAGCAATGGCTTATGGAGTGGATCATGTTCAGACATATTGAACCTGCCTAAACCAGTATGAATGCATTTAAGATAATTACAGGGGAAGCCTGGAACTACTTCCACAATGTGTTTTAATTCCATCAGACCCTTCGTTTTTTTCATTTCCTTACAAAAGTGCAAAGATAACAATTTCCTATAAAGTTAGCATTTGCAGTGACAACCGATAAAAGCCTGGGACATATACTGAGTAATGTTACATCTATAAGAACCAGTGTTCACACAGGGGACAACCATATGTTAAAATGTCAGAGAATTTACAAAATGATATGCAAATTTGTCATGGGAATCATGCAACACACATGTATGGAAGAAGGAAGATCAACTTGATTGACTTGAAACATATATCTTTAAACGTATACAAGCAGCTGGCACATTATTTTATAAAATTTAAGAATACTTGAGAGAAATAAGGAAACATTAAGATGGCTGGAGCAGTCTTAGTATTTAGCTTTCAGATAAAATGATATATAATATAGTACAATGGTGAACATTTCTCCTGTACTTTTTCTGTCAGTTCTTATTCAGTTTGATGGGGGATTTTTTTTTTGTTGAAATTTCTTTCAATGGACAAGAAAATTCAGTAAAATGCTCACAGGTGGGATATGGTTTCTTGCACTTAATCTAGTGACAAGAGGTATCTATCATCTATATCTATCTATCATCTATCCATCTGACATAATAATCAAAGTTAGTGTACATCATCTATTGGTTTAGTGGGGTGAAATGTAAGCCCTTTGTTTAAATTTCTCCCCTAAAATCAAGGTGCTCACCTTTGATTGGGTCTTTTGTTCTCCCCATGTTTCTTAAGTGAAAAGTTACTCACATTTTGTATCACACATGAGCCAGTGAAGCCATCTTTATGGCAGCCCATGTGTGCACAAGCAGAGATGTGGTCTCAAGTGCTTCATTTCCCATCAATTTTTAAAATGAATTATCTGGGAGCAAGCAACGTTTAATTTTTGGGCCATGAGCTTTTTGAATTAGAAGCCATGACCCCCTTCTTCCCTGTTTGGCATACTCTATACAACACCAGTGACAAGCAATGTGACCCTTGACATTGGATTCAACACAAAGTAACTCCTCAAACAGATCTCGTGGACTCAGCAACCTCTTTGTTACAACACGGGACCCCTTAACACAACACTTCTGTCCTTTCAAATCTGCCCCCTCCCTCCCTCCCGTCCCTCCCTCCCCTCTCCTCCCTCCTTCCCTTTCTTTCTTTCTTTCTTTCCTTTCTTTCTTTCCTTTCTTTCTTTTCCTTTCTTTCTTTCTTTCTTTCTTCCCTCCCTCCCTCCCTCCCTCCCCTCCCTCCCTCCCTCCCTTCCTCTTTCCTTTCTTTCTTTCTTTCTTTCTTTCTTTCTTTCTTTCTTTCTTTCTTCTTTCTTTTCTTCTCTCCCCCTCTCTCTCCCTTTATATATTTCCTTTCCATTCCCCCCTCATCTTTTAAACCCCATCCATTTGTGCCTTTCCCTTCTGTTTTGACAAAACTTTCCACCATACCAGGTTTCCCCATATGCCGGTGCAGTGTGCAAGGAACGTTTCTTTAGAAAGCGCTGATGCTAATTATAAATTTAATTTGCATTTTAATTAGAATGGTAGCAAATTAAAAGCATGGCAGCTGGAGAATTTTGTACACTTTGCAGGGATTTGGTGTCAGTATCTCCCTCTTTCTGACTTCCCCTCTTCTTTTCATTTTTCCCCCTTTCCACTATCTTTCATTCACACAAGCATATTGGCAGTTCTCCCTCCCACTTTTCTTTTTTCTTCCTTTCATTTGGGGAGAATGCTGCCTTTTCTGCTTCTCCGTTTCTCTCTTCTCTTCCCCCTCATGGATCAAGTTATAAATTATTTCTTTTTGTACTGATAAATAACAGGATATTCTTGTCTTATGCCAGGGACATCATGTACTGTACTGATAGCAAATCTTTCAAGGTAAGCTTTTATCTGTTCCCCTTCAGTTCGACTTTGATTTGTTATTTTTATCTGCTATAGGTATTACTCTCAGGAAAAAGAGAGAGAGAGAGAGAGTGAGAGAGGAGAGAGAGAGAGAGAGAGAGAGAGAGAGAGAGAGAGAGAAAGAGAGAGAGCGAGCGCACCACTGTGGTGTAGTGGTGAAGGCATCAGGCTAGAAACCGGCAGACTGTGAGTTCTAGTCCTGCCTTAAGCACAAAGCCATCTGGATGACCTTGGGCCAGTCGCTTTCTCTCAGCCCTAGGAAGGAGGCAATGGCAGACCACTTCTGAAATCTTTCCAAGAAAGCTGCAGGGACTTGTCCAGGCAGTCTCTGAGAATTGGATACGATTGAACATAAATATATATAATGCGTGCACACACACACACACACACACACACACACACACACATACACTGTATCTTTCATTTTCTCTCTCTCTCACACACAGATTCATTTCAGTTTTCCAACTTCATGACAGAATCATCAACTTTACTTTCTCTAGTACTTTGAAACAAACAAGAGAAGAAATAAAAAAAATTCCCTAGTAGACAGCATACAAATAGATGTTTATAAGAAACAAAGCAATAAAAGGTCTTAGCTCCATAGGTTATAATTATAATTTTAAATGTGACAGATGGGAAAACCACCAAATACATGGGAAGTAAGCATACTGACTGACTCAAATTACATTTGAGTTGTGCTTAAATGGAATGAAATTCCATTTTTTGTTCCTGGATCTTCCTTACTTTTGGGTTTGGATCTTTCAGCTCATCACTCCAGGCCAGGTAGGACTGCACAGAACTATTGCTGATGCCGGAATGCATTAAATATTTAAGGGGAAGACTTGAATTTACCTCAGCACACTAAGTAATTCTGATTTATTCCTTTATTACATTTATTACATTTATATCACATATTTTCAAAATGAAGACGCTTAAGGCAGTGTATGTGATTCTCACATATCTCATTCCTACATTTTATCTTCACCTCTCCCCAAATTTGTTTTGGGTAGGATAGACTGAAAGATAACAGTTGTTCCAAAGTCATTCAGGACTCCATCCTAGGGTACTACTTGTATGATCAACATTTTCCTATTCCTCATCTCAATAATGTTTAAACAAATAACAAATAAAAGACTACATCTTGGTGTTGAAGGGGTTAAAGTGACAGTCTGAACTGCAGATTATAAAGAGTTTTGTTTTTCTGGGGAAATGTTATGTCTTTTTGAAGGATTGTTATGAGAGAGCAGAGAATATGTTTTGTGGGAGTTTTTTTTACTGAGAGGTTTGAATTTTAAAGGGGGGCAGCTGGGCCTTTTGATTTATAAAAGAAAAATGCCTTGAGTGTAATTGGGAGATACTGTATGTAACTGTTTTAGTTTATTTTGAAGTGGGTAAACATTTAAGAATGTATAATTGGATTGATAATGATTTCATTTCTTTTTAATGACTTGGATTAAGATTCATTGGGAATTTTTTTTAACATTTATTTGATTTGAAAGATTTATTAGATATTTATAAGGGGGCACGATAGCTTAGCAGTTCAGACACCAGGCTTGTCGATCGGAAGTTCGCAAGTTCGGAGGTTCGAGACCCTAGTCCCGCATGACGGAGTGAGCTCCTGCACTCGCTCCAGCTCTTGCAAACCTAGCAATTCGAAAGCATGCAAATGCAAGTAGATAAATAAGTACCACTTTGGTGGGAAGGTAACAGCATTCCTTGTGTGTCAAGTCGGCCACATGACCGTGGAAGCATCTTTGGACAATGCTGGCTCTTTGGCTAACAAACGGAGATGAACACTGGCCCCTAGAGTCAGATATGACTGTACGGGGAACCCTTACCTTTACCTTTATTATTTATTTATTTATTTATTTATTTATTTTTCTATCCCACCTTTATTATTTTTATAAATAACTCAAGGCGGCAAACATACCTAATACTCCCTCCTCCTCCTATTTTCCCCACAACAACAACCCTGTGAGGTGAGTTGGGCTGAGAGAGAGGGACTGGCCCAAGGTCACCCAGCCAGCTTTCATGTCTAAGGCAGGACTAGAACTCTCCTACTATGCCTGATTGGCTCTTGGGCTGAGAGAGAGGGACTGGCCCAAGGTCACCCAGCCGGCTTTCATGACTAAGGCGGGACTAGAACTCACAGAGTCCTGGTTTCTAGCCTGTTGCCTTAACCACTAGACCAAACTGGCTCTATTAGATATCTATTTATCTAATTATTAAAATAATATATATATATATATATATATATATATATATATATATATATATATATATGAATAGGTACCACTTCGGTGGGTAGGTAACAGCATTCCGCGCGCGGACAGCGCTGGCTCTTTGGCTAAGAAACAGACATGAGCACCGCACCCTAGAGTCAGACAAGTCTGTGCAGGGGAAAGCCTTTACCTTTTACCTAAGATATAATAATAACTATTTGATTTTTCTCCAGCAAAGGAGATCGTTACCTTGTCGTGGTGCTGGAGCTTGAGCACCTCAATGAAACCATGAGCTAAACCGTGAAGGGACACCCAAGACGGGAAGGTCGTGGCAGAGAGGTCAGACTAAATACGATCCCTGGGGAAGGTAATGGCAACCCACCCCAGTATTCTTGCCGTGAAAACTAAATGGATCAGTAAAACCAGAGATATGTCGGTATACCATCGGAAGATGGGACTCCCAGGTCGGAAGATGGTCAAAATGCTACTGGGGAGGAACAGAGGATACGTTCAACTAGCCCCAGATGTGATGACGCAGCTAGCTCAAAGCCGAAAGGACGGCTAGCGGCCGACGGTGCTGGTGGTGAACGACGAATCCAATGTTCTAAAGATCAACACACCATAGGAACCTGGAATGTAAGATCTATGAGCCAGGGCAAATTGGATGTGGTTATTGGTGAGATGTCAAGATTAAATATAGACATTTTAGGTGTCAGTGAACTGAAATGGACTGGAATGGGCCACTTCACATCAGATGACCACCAGATCTACTACTGTGGACAAGAGGACCACAGAAGAAATGCAGTAGCCTTCATAATTAATAATAAAGTGGCTAAAGCAGTGCTTGGATACAATCCAAAAAACGATAGAATGATCTCAATTCGAATTCAGGGTAAGCCATTTAACATCACAGTGATCCAAATATATGCCCCAACCACAGATGCTGAAGAAGCAGAAGTAGATCAGTTCTATGAGGATCTGCAGCACCTACTGGATAATACACCAAAAAGAGATGTTATTTTCATTACAGGAGACTGGAATGCTAAGGTGGGTAGTCAGACGACACCTGGAATTACAGGCAAGCATGGTCTGGGAGAACAGAATGAAGCAGGACATAGGCTGATAGAATTTTGCCAAGACAACTCACTGTGCATAACAAACACTCTCTTCCAACAACCTAAAAGACGACTTTATACATGGACTTCACCAGATGGTCGACACCGAAATCAGATTGACTACATCCTTTGCAGCCAAAGGTGGCGGACATCTATACAGTCGGTAAAAACAAGACCTGGAGCTGACTGTAGTTCAGATCACGAACTTCTTATTGCAAAATTTAGAATCAGACTAAAGAGAATAGGGAAGACCCATAGATCAGTTAGATATGAGCTCACTAATATTCCTAAGGAATATGCAGTGGAGGTGAAGAATAGATTTAAGGGACTAGATTTAGTAGATAGGGTCCCGGAAGAACTATGGACAGAAGTTCGCAACATTGTTCAGGAGGCGGCAACAAAAAACATCCCAAAGAAAAAGAAAACCAAGAAGGCAAGATGGCTGTCTGCTGAGACAGTGGAAGTAGCCCAAGAAAGAAGGAAAGCAAAAGGCAACAGTGATAGGGGGAGATATGCCCAATTAAATGCAAAATTCCAGAGGTTAGCCAGAAGAGATAAGGAATTATTTTTAAACAAGCAATGTGCGGAAGTGGAAGAAGACAATAGAATAGGAAGGACAAGAGACCTCTTCCAGAAAATTAGAAATATTGGAGGTAAATTCCAGGCAAAAATGGGTATGATCAAAAACAAAGATGGTAAGGACCTAACAGAAGCAGAAGAGATCAAGAAAAGGTGGCAAGAATATACGGAAGATCTGTATAGGAAGGATAATAATATTGGAGATAGCTTTGATGGTGTGGTCAGTGAGTTAGAGCCAGACATCCTGAAGAGTGAGGTTGAATGGGCCTTAAGAAGCATTGCTAATAACAAGGCAGCAGGAGACGACGGTATCCCAGCTGAACTGTTTAAAATCTTGCAAGATGATGCTGTCAAGGTGATGCATGCCATATGCCAGCAAATTTGGAAAACACAAGAATGGCCATCAGATTGGAAAAAATCAACTTATATCCCCATACCAAAACAGGGAAGCACTAAAGAATGTTCAAACTATCGAACAGTGGCACTTATGGCACTTATGGGGAGTCTTTGGTGCTCTCTGAGCCTTGTTGTTTTCATGCAGACGTTTCATTGCCAGGCTAGGCAACATCTTCAGTGTGAAAAGGGAGTGGAACTTGTTGTCTGTTTATATACCCTGGCTTGTCCTGCCTGTGTTGGTAGGGGTCTTGTACTCTCCTTGGTAGTTCCTTGATTGGGCTGTTGTGTGCTGTTTGGGTGATTGACTGAGTTAATAGTTCCTTGATTAAGGTCTATTGTGTTGTTTGATTGCTCCTCTGCTGCTAATCTTGCTGTTAATCTATGCATATCTTGTTGTTGATTGCTGGCCCAGGGGTGTTCTGGTCTTCTGGCTATTCTATTGTCTCTTATGAATGGTATGTAAATGTAGTTAACCTCTATGTGTCTGTTGATGGCTGCTTTGTCTGAGTGCCAAGCTTCTAGGAATTCTCTAGCATTTTTGGATTTGGCCTGGTCTAATATGCTCACAGTTTCCCAGTTGAAAGTATGGTTAAGTCTGTCCATGTGTTGTGAGATTAAGGAGTTTTCATCATGTCTTCTGCTAGTTGGTGTCCGTGGATGCGTTCTGCTAGTCTTCTGCCAGTCTGTCCTACATAGTGGCTGTTACAGTCCTTACACTGTATGTTGTAGATAACTCCTGGTTTTTCTTCTTGGGCTACTGGGTCTTTTGGTTTACTTACAATGTTCTGAAGGGTTTTGGTAGGTTTGTGTGCTACAGTGATGCCGTGTGGACTTATAAGTGGCACTTATTTCACATGTCAGTAAGGTAATGCTCAAGATCTTGCAAGGTAGACTCCAGCAATTCATGGAGCGAGAATTGCCAGATGTACAAGCTGGGTTTAGAAAAGGCAGAGGAACTAGAGACCAAATTGCCGATATCCGCTGGATAATGGAGAAAGCCAGGGAGTTTCAGAAAAACATCTATTTTTGTTTTATTGACTATTCTAAAGCCTTTGACTGTGTGGATCATAACAAATTGTGGCAAGTTCTTGGTGGTATGGGGATACCAAGTCATCTTGTCTGCCTCCTGAGGAATCTATATAACGACCAAGTAGCAACGGTAAGAACAGAGCACGGAACAACGGACTGGTTTAAGATTGGGAAAGGAGTACGGCAGGGCTGTATACTCTCACCCTACCTATTCAACCTGTACGCAGAACACATCATGCAACGTGCTGGGCTTGAGGAACCCAAGGCTGGAGTTAAAATCGCTGGAAGAAACATTAACAATCTTAGATATGCAGATGATACCACTTTGATGGCTGAAAGCGAGGAGGAGTTGAGGAGCCTTATGACGAAGGTAAAAGAAGAAAGTGCAAAAGCTGGGTTGCAGTTAAACCTCAAAAAAACCAAGATTATGGCAACCAGCTTGATTGATAACTGGCAAATAGAGGGAGAAAAAGTGGAGGCAGTGACAGACTTTGTATTTCTAGGCGCAAAGATTACTGCAGATGCTGACTGCAGCCAGGAAATCAGAAGACGTCTACTTCTTGGGAGGAGAGCAATGGCAAATCTTGATAAAATAGTTAAGAGCAGAGACATCACACTGACAACAAAGGTCCGCATAGTTAAAGCAGTGGTATTCCCTGTAGTAACCTATGGCTGGACCATAAGGAAGGCTGAGCGAAGGAAGATAGATGCTTTTGAACTGTGGTGTTGGAGGAAAATTCTGAGAGTGCCTTGGACTGCAAGAAGATCAAACCAGTCCATACTCAGGAAGCTCTGCCGTGGGCTGGTCCATGAAGTCACGAAGAGTCAGAAGCGACTGAACGAATAAACAACAAAATTTGATTTTTAGGTTTAATCGGGTTAAGAATATTGTAGTATTATTAATTATAAAAGCAGGCAATTTATACGTTTTTATAAAAACAAAGGTTCATCTGACTCACACTATCGTTTTCTCAATTGCCACATATGCCTGTGAAACTTCGAAATTAAAAAAGGAAGATAGAAGAATTTATGCGTTCGAATTGTGGTTTTGGCAAAGATTACTGAAACTACCATGGACTGCAAGAAGAACAAACAAATCAGTTTTAGAAGAAATACAACCAAAATGTTCACTAGAGGCAAGGATAACTAGGCTTAGACTCTCATACTTCAGGCTCATTGTCAGGAACGACTGATCGCTTGAAAAGGATATCATGTTTGGTAAAGTCGAGGGCCAGCGGAAAAGAGGAAGACCTTCAACACAATGGATTGACACAATTACTGCAACAATGGATGCAAACATTGGAACAGTCAGGCAATTGGCACAAGACACTTTAGCATTTCGTTCTATTATACATAGGGTCGCTATGAGTCATAAACGACTCAACGGCAACCAGCAACAACAACATAACTTGATTTTCATTATACTGGACAGAAATATATAGAATTGTGATAGGAAGGAAATAATTAAATGGAAGTTCTTTTATGGGGGAGGGAAGTTGATTTAGAATTTTTTTTCAAAATATCAAACCAAGATCACTTCATTTCTATAAATCCTTCCATTAGCACATATACAAATCACTAATGCAATTGCTCCTTCCCTATATATATATATATATATATATATATATATATATATATACATACATACATACACACACACACACACATACACACACACACACACACACACACACATACATACATACACATACACACATACACACATACACACATACACACATACACACATACACATACATACATACATACATACACTGTGTGTGTGTGTGTGTGTTGTGTATGTATGTATGTATGTATGTATGTATGTATATCTTTATATAAGGGGAAGGAGCAATTGCATTAGTGATTTGTATATGTGCTAATGGAAGTATTTATAGAAATGATGTGATCTTGGTTTGATATAGAGTAAGGGTTTGATTTCTAGGTGCAAAGATTACTGCAGATGCTGACTGCAGCCAGGAAATCAGAAGACGTCTACTTCTTGGGAGGAGAGCAATGGCAAATCTTGGTAAAATAGTTAAGAGCAGAGACATCACACTGACAACAAAGGTCCGCGTAGTTAAAGCAATGGTATTCCCTGTAGTAACCTACGGCTGTGAGAGCTGGACCATAAGGAAGGCTGAGCGAAGGAAGATAGATGCTTTTGAACTGTGGTGTTGGAGGAAAATTCTGAGAGTGCCTTGGACTGCAAGAAGATCAAACCAGTCCATACTCCAGGAAATAAAGCCAGACTACTCACTTGAGGGAATGATATTAAAGGCAAAACTGAAGTACTTTGGCCACATAATGAGAAGACAGGATACCCTGGAGAAGAAGCTGATGCTAGGGAAAGTGGAGGGCAAAAGGAAGAGGGGCCGACCAAGGGCAAGATGGATGGATAATATTCTGGAGGTGACGGACTCAACCATGGGGGAGCTGGGGATGGTGACAGCTGACAGGAGGCTCTGGCGTGGGCTTGTCCATGAAGTCACGAAGAGTCGGAAGCGACTGAACGAATAAACAACAACAACAAAGGGTTTGATTAGAGAAATTGCTGTATATTCTTGCTGTTCAAAGTCAGAAGTCACCTCTGTGTGTAATCTTTAAAATTCTTTTTTCTTGTGTTTTACACTTTTTTAGTTTTCTTTTTTATAGTTTTTTGCTTTTTTGTAGTTTTTATCTCTTTCTTAAACTTAATAAAATTCTTATTTAAAAAAAAGAAAATCTGTAAAGCCACATCTCTTTTATCAGGCTTGCAATTGTTAACTGATTTTATTCTTAATTTTAATGCATGTTTTCAATGTGAAAGGAAGACAGAATCTATAGTAAATAAGCAAACCTGTACAATGACTTAAATGTTTACTTTACTTTGAAATTTGGTTGGATACCATCTCTCCCTCTCCCTCTCCCTCTCCCTCTTCCTCTCTCTGCCTTCCAGTCAGGGTGACTCCTGGTGATGACCTGGACAAGTCCTTGCAGTTTTCTTGGCAAGATTTCAGAAGTGGTTTGCCATTGCCTCCTTCCTAGGGCTGAGAGAAAGGGACTGGCCCAAGGTCATCCAGCCAGCTTCATGCCCAAGGCAGGACTAGAACTCATGGTCTCCTGGTTTCTAGCCTGTTCCCTTACACCAAACTGGCTCTATGCCATATATCAGCTTTCCCCAATTTCAAACCCTCCATATGTGCCAGGTTACAAATTGCTTGCTTTGCCGGGGATGATGGATATTGTAATCAACACATCTGGAGGGCCAGCTAGGTTGCAGGGGCTGCCCTAGACAAGATGGGGAAAAGGGTGACATCTGCTCTCTGTGTCAAAATAGGAGTCTGGTTCTAACCAAGGCCTGTTTTTGCTGTCTTTCATTTACAAAAGAAACATATCTACCTCTTCTCCAGCTGGATGACTCATGGAACCACATCACATCAAAGCTGTCAATTTCCCTATGGTGCTGTACCATGGTCATTTCTATTCCTTCTGTTTGCTTTCTCTTCCCCCACCACCCCGGTGTCCTTGTTCAATAATTTTCATTAATTGATTGACAGATCTGATAGACCCAACTAACCTCTATCTCACTTGCATGTAAGTTTTCAAATAAGAACTTGTATGCCCGATGACCTTGTCGCCTCATCAGGTATCAGAAAATGAGCATGCAGATAGGGGAAGGGGCTGATTAACAAAATAAGGAAACTCTCTTGTCCTGTGTAAGGTGTAACGAGCTCTGACAGCTATCTTGGCAATCTTAGTTGGAAGCAATGAGGGTGGGGGGAGATCCCCAAATGGCGAAAACACATGGCAAGCAGGGTGATTTTTGCTTAAAATATGGCTGGCCTGAAGGTGATGCTATAAAATAATACTTGGGTACCTTTCTCCAACCTGGGGCCTTCCAGTATGTTAGATTTTTGACAAGAGAAAAATGAACATTAGCAGACAGTCAGTGGTGCTCTTGGTGTCATGGGTGGGCTTATTCATAAGCCCACACATGACACCAAGAGCACCACTGACTGTCTGCTAATGTTCATCTTTCTCTTGTCAAAATTTTGTGCAAATAGATACACATAGACACAGAGAGCACATTTTTTGAAAAGAAAAATGCATTAGGGTAATATACTTTTTTAAAAGCTTGCATAGTGGAGGTACATACAATAGGGAAACATTCTATTAAAAATGTTGGAGATATGTATGTGAAAAATGCATTGTGGTTGTACGTTGTAACCTATTTAAGGGTAACTGAGAATGACAAACAGAAGCAGTCCTTACAAATACGGATTTATTCTGAGCCACACTTTTCAGATATTTTGGAATTTTGTTTTCTATAACCTTAGCCAGACTGCTAAAGGGAAACGGTGGCTAAAGGTGATGGGAAATGGAAGTCTAGCGTATCATCAACCACTTTGCTCCTACTGGCTGGGAATAATAGTAGCTGAACACCAAGAAGGTTGCAGAATATAAAGTACATATTCAAACTGGATACACCAAAAAAAGGGTAAGATGTATATTTTTGTCTTACACTGGACAAAAACCTGCAATATACAGCATTCCGTCTGGACCAAGAGAATGAATAATGGTGAACAGTGAAGGGTGGGAAGGGGGAACCCTCGCTTTATAAATGAATGTAATCACCCCAATGGATTAGGCCAAAACCATACCTAATCCAAGACATGGTAAATGATTAAGCTTTTCCACCATTGTTTCCCAGCAACTGTGACTTCAGGCGTTCTGACAAACGAAAGAAGTACACCAGACCAATGAAGTGAGAAGGAAGGAAGGAAGGAAGGAAGGAAGGAAGGAAGGAAGGAAGGAAGGAAGGAAGGAAGGAGGGAGGGAGGGAGGGAGGGAGGGAGGGAAGACATATGCTTTGAATATGCTTCTGCTGTAACAACTTCTCTGAAGAAGAGGCATTTTCCTCAAAGTCCAATGAAGCCAATGTGCACCAGTTTCCGTCTTTCTATCTGTCTCTCTTAATCTATTTAGGGCATGCTTCCTTCAGGAGAAAATGTATAGACACCAAGCCTTTAATTGTATATCCTCCATGAACAGCCTAATTCTCCTCTAAAATCTTCTAAATTGGTGGTTGTCTGATGGCACCAAATTCCAGAGTTAATTATGCATTTTGAAAACAAATGCTTCCATTTGTTAGTCTTGGATCTCCCTATATTGAGTTTCAAGGGATGATTCCCCTCTTTTCTTCTTTTAAATTATGAGAAGGTGTCCTTTTGGCAGTAAGTTTGTACCAAGAAATTCTATTACCTACATACATTATTGGTCCAAAGGGAAGACAAGTATTATTTTGAGATATTACTAAAAAAGGATGATTAAACCAAAACTTACATCTCTCTCTCTCTCTCTCTCTCTCTCTCTCTCTCTCTCTCTCTCTCTCTCTCTCTCTCTCTCTCTCTCCCTCCCTCCCTCCCTCCCTCCCTCCCTCCCTCCCTCTCTCTCTCTCTCTCTCTCTCTCATCTCTCTCTCATCTCTCTCTCTCTCTCTCTCTCTCTCTCATCTATCTATCTATCTATCTATCTATCTATCTATCTATCTATCTATCTATCTATCTATCTATCTCTATCCATCCTCTATCATCTTCTGTAGACTTCATGCAATTTTGACTTGATTTACAGAGATAAGCTTGGGAACAAATTGTAATAATCCTTCATAGTCAGGTGTTTCCTCATTCAACTACTATATGATAATACCCATCTGAGAGTCATCAGGGTCACCTGTCCAGAACAACACTTATTAAACAGGGGTAAAGCAGGAGTGCACTTTAACCCCCCTGCATGTCAATTCATTGATCAAAAGTCTCTCTGATCCAACTTATCATTCTCCCACGTTTGCTGATACACTCCCACTCATCCTGTTCTATATGAATGGCACAGGTTCATGAGCACAAGGAGAGCTTTACAGGCACTTGTCGTCTCTTGTAAAACTGAATTGGTTTATTATTAAAAAAAACCAAGTGATGGGTTGTGAAGACAAACAAAGCAACTAGTGCTACAACAAAAAAATTGTGTGTGGCAATGTTGTGCAACTGCACAAATAAGTCAGGAATTTTACATTTCTGAGGTTGTATTCCCATCTTTGGCATTTAGGAAGGCACACCAGAAATACGCTGGTTGTATGAGATCCGTAGCCCATGGGCCATATACAGCCCTACCAACGTTCCATTTGCAATATCCCCAAATTCCAAGACTGAACCCATGGACATCTCCAAGGGAATTCCAATTATTTGAATTAGAATTTGTGTCATTTGCATGGTGACATTATGACATGCATGACATCACTGTGGCTTCTACCGTGGTGGCCTATGATTGAGCCACTAAAATTTAACAGCAAAATTCAGCAGAGTTTGTTAAATCGTGAACTTACATACTGTAGCTTATGGGGTGCTCTGTTCCCCACCAATCCTTGATAGTATATAAGATTCCTCAGCTGTACTTTCATTAACCCCTGAATGGATTATTTGGAGAACTAATTAATTGATTCTTCAAATACCAATTGACGTACGCTTGGGGAAATCCTGATCTAAGCTGTTGTGTTAATCTAGCCACCCCGTGCTTCTAGCTTCTGCCAGGGCATCTCAAATGTGGAGAACTTTGCTATTGCTTTTTCCAGACCTCTTGTGGGTAGCTAATTAATAGGAGTAGGGTATGACAGTTGTGCTTGTACAGTCACTGTGCTGCCTGACAATAACTCTATAAAATTACATTTCGGCTAAAGAATGGAAACAGTGTTAAATACCATTATTTGCCTCCCTTTGATGTCTAGGAGACATTATGAAGGCAATTACAGTGGTTTCTCTGTCTGGGTGTCTACAGGGTATTTATCAGGAGTTGTTGCAGTCCTTTGCCAGGTGGAGAATATATGGCATTTTAAAGAAAAAAGGAATTCTGTCTAAATTACTAGGCCAGTAGGAAGAGAAATGCAAACACACACTGTATACACACAGAGACTTGTGCACACATGGACACAGACACATATATGCATGCAAAAACTCCTTCCAGAAAGCCCCAATTTAGTCCTCATATCTGAGAAACTCCACGGGAGCCAACATTTTATGATAATTCTTCCTTGTATTCTGGATTTTGTTAGTAGGTTTCCAACTGGCTCCAGGTACTTCCTGTCCACTCCACTGAGGAGAAACTCTATTCTAGCCTTTCCCAAACTTTTTGGATATTGTACTTCAGTTCCTACAATCCTCCCTCCAACATTCGAAGCCCAATCTGAGCTGGGGAAAGGCTGGTAATACCAGAACTGGTGGCCAAATGGAGAAACTGTAGCTAATTCAGGCCATACACTATTATATCGTCCAGTCTTCTGGATTGTGTAAGGCAGGTGACTTGGGAAAACCAGTCCCAAACATATCACCCCCTCCCCCTCTGACAGTCTGAACTCCATCTTTCATCAATCCTGGCCAACATGAAAGATGATGAGGGATGAGAAAAATCCAAGTACATCTGAAAGCCAACTCCTATTATTTAGCTATTCCTGCTGCATAGATTAAAGATTTTCTGTTAAGGCTGTGCAAAGGGGTTCCGTTCAATTCAAGTGTTCCAATACATCTGTTTCAGTTTGGATGTCCAAATCAATTCAGGCTGAATCTCTGAATTGGACCTGACTTTATCTAGACAGATTTGGACCACGGAAGCATGCACAAATGTGCAGAAAGTGTTTGCATTGGTTCCAGTGAATTCAATGACCCATTTAATCCAATTTGACATGTACAGGTTCTTCTTTCTGTACTTTCAATGTCTGTGCATCTTAACATGATGTCAGTGCTTCCAAATTTGAGGGACCTTATGTGAGGGCCACAGGAGAAGTGGCGGCTAACATTGTGCCCGTTTTTGAAGGATTAGGGGTAAAATGGGTGCCCTAACCTAAGCCATTTCAGGACTGCTATATGCCCTCTGGTGGGAAGTTTAAGCTGATGGTAGAATGTTCTAGGGATTAGATCTGACAGGGCGGGCATGCTGAGTATACCATCCTCCAGGGCTACATTTGGTGGGTCCCAGGCGGTGGGACTTCTCTGCAGTGACGCCCACCTTATGGAACATTCTCTCTCCCCCCACCCCCCATATTAGGTTAGCTCCATCCCTTTTGATGGTTTGGAAGTCCCTCAGGTCCTGGTTATGCCACCAGGCCTGGGGGTCCCAGGGAACCGGAGATCTGTTAAGAGGCTCCACTACTGAGGTGGATATACTCATTCTCTCTTTGCCTGGGGTATGTATCTATTTCTGTTTTAATTAATTTTTTTAAGTTAATTTTTATATTTTTAAATGCTTGTTTTCATATATGTACTTTATTAATAATAATAATAATAATAATAATAATAATAATAATTTGTATGCCACCCAGAGTCACTTCCTGTGAGATGGGCAGCTATATAAATTTGATAGATAGATAGATAGATAGATAGATAGATAGATAGATAGACAGACAGACAGACAGACAGACAGACAGATCACATGAAAGTTACTTATACTACACATATCAATCTTTTTGCATTTGTGCAACCTGTCCAGCAATTAGACTGTAATGCCACAAGCACTTCCTTGAGGGACACCTGCTACCTCCTGACTCCTCAGTACATAAAATTCATCAATATCATATGCTCTGTCCATGCCAAGGTCTGAAGTCTTAAATTACATGGATGATCATGTGTTTCAGACCAAATACTTCCATTCTTCAGGAACCCAAGAATCTTTGCCCCATAAAGGAAGTTACATTTATGACCCTTTGTCATTATAGTCCATGGAAGTTCCAGAAGTTAGAATAAACAGCATCTTGCTGGGACTAAAGAAAACCTTGAAAATTACCAGAAACCAATGCAGCTGGGACAGTATTTATGATTTATAATCATAAATTACGTTTATATCTGTATCCTTTTTCTTGGAGCTCAAGGAACATATAGCTGATGATACCCAGCTTTATATCTCCGCCCTGGGCTGTCTGAGTGATGCCATGGATGTCCTATCTCAGTGCCTGGAGGCTGTAGGGGCCAGGATGGGGCACAATGGGCTCCGGCTCAACCCAAGCAAGACTGAGTGGCTTTGGGTGTCTGGGCCACCCAGTACCAAGGTTTTTCCATCTTTGGTCCTGGATGGGGTGGCACTGCCCCAGATGGACCCGGTGTGCAACTTGGGGGTCATCTTGGACTCACAGCTCCTGCTGGAAGAGCAGGTGGCAGCCGTGGCTAAGAGGGCCTTTGCACATCTTCGGGTTGTGTGCCAGTTGTGCCCATTCCTGGACCGGGAGGCACTACTCACTGTCACTCACGTCCTCATGACCTCCCGTTTGGACTATTGCAACGCGCTCTACATGGGGCTGCCCTTGAAGAGCATTTGGAAGCTTCAGCTGGTATAGAATGCAGCTGCCCAGGTTGTAAATAGCGTTGGCTACTCGGCACATGTAACACCACTGCTTCGGGAGCTGCATTGGTTGCCAGTGTGTTTCCGGGTGCAATTCAAGGTGCTGGTTGTCACCTTTAAAGCCCTTCATGGCTTGGGACCAGGTTACCTTAGGGACCATCTTTTCCAGTTATTTCTACCTGTCCAATCCGGTCCAGCAGGATGAGCATGTTCCGGGTCCCGTCAGCCAAGGAATGTCGGCTGGCAGGGACCAGGAGATGTGCCTTTTCTGCTGTGGCGCCTGCCCTCTGGAACATCCTTCCTCCTGAGATTAGGATGGCCCTGACCCTTCTGGCTTTTCGGAAGGCCTTGAAGGCCTGGCTTTGTGCGTGTGTGAAGGGCCCCATTTCATGGTTGTGGCTTTTAAGAACACCAATGGCTTTTAAGATCTCTCAGCTGTATTTATATTTATACTTAATTTTTTGGTATTGTTTTTATTGTTTTATTGTTTTTATTATTGTTAGCCACCCAGAGTCACTGGTTTGAGATGGGTGGCTATATAAATTGAAAGAAAGAAAGAAAGAAAGAAAGAAAGAAAGAAAGAAAGAAAGAAAGAAAGAAAGAAAGAAAGAAAGAAAGAAAGAAAGAACTCCTTCTTCCAATGCTTCCAATGCTTAACTAATTTTTCTGAGGTAGAAATCCAAAAGTACCCATGAAGTTTCCTTGCCCAAGTGTGGATTAAGTTTCCTTGGCCTGATGGTTAAGAGCTATCAAGTTGGTGTTGACTTTTAGTGACCACACAGAGCGATTCTCTCCAGGAAGATGGACACCTTCTCTCTCTTTCTTTCTCTCCAGACACCTTCGCCCTTAGGTGTCTCAGTGATACCTTCATTGCCACATCCACATTGCTGCTGGTCAATCCTCTTTTGACTTTTCACAGCATTTCTTTAATCGTTACTTAAACTTGCCCTGCTACTAGATATTGTAGCATCAATTCAGATTTAAGGGTTACTTAACCATTATACCACAGTGGAGCTTAGTTTGAAATGCAGGGCCTGTTTGATCTGCATTTTTTTTAATATAAATTTTATTAAGATTTTAAATATACAAAGTTAAAAGTTGAAAATGAAACAGAAATAGAAGTACAAATTAAGGAAAGAGGAGAAAAAAGTGTAGTAAAGCAAAAGAAAGAAAGAGAAAACAGACATAGAAATTGGACAACTTCCGATCTATCTATGGTCATAGGAATAGAGAAAAGTAATTTGTTCTTACATGCTGGCTATTCATATAACTTTCATATACATTTCTTGTCTAATATATTCTATTTATATATAATCTAATCATCAAAACCCCATGCAAGCTTTGCTCCTCCTGCTTTTTGCAAAGAGTCCATCAAAGGCTTCCACTCTTTAAGATAGTAACAATTTGAGTTTTCTTTTAATAAACATGTCAATTTGTCATTTTCTGCCATATCCAATAATTTCAACATCCATTCCTGTATCGTTGGTACAGTTTGGTTTTTCCAGTTTTGTGCATATAAGAGTCTTGCTGCTGTAATCATGTATTGTATTATTCTAAAAATATGTTTTTCTATTTGTACATCCAAAATTCCGAGTAAAAAAAATTTCTGGTTTAAATGGTATTCGTATTTGTAATATATTTTGCATCAGTGAATGTATTTCAATCCAAAACTTCTTTGCCATTTTACATGTCCACCACATATGGTAAAAAGACCCCTCTTGTTTTTTACATTTCCAACATAAGTTGGAAATATTCCCATACATTTTTGCAAGTTTTTGTGGGGTCATATACCATCGGTACATTATCTTGTAAAAGTTTTCTTTTAGATTATAACACAAAGTAAATTTTAATCCTTTAATCCACATATCTTCCCATTGTTGCAATTGTATATTGTGGCCAATATTTTTTGCCCATTGAATCATACAGTCTTTAACTTGTTCCTCCACCATTTCTCCTTTTAACAATAATTTATACATTTTAGCAATTAAGTGTTCATCAGTTTCACATAATTGTATCTCAAACTCTGATTTGGTTTGTTCAAATTCTATTTTTTTTAATCTAATTTAAATTTCTCTATAAGTTGCATATAGGAAAGCCATTGAAAAGTATACCCTTCTTGAGCAAGTTCTTCTTTTGATTTTGTTACATAGTGCCCTTATTCCTTTTTTAAAAAATCCTTATAAGTCAGCCACTTATCCTTATTTCTTACTTCTGTTCTATGAAATGCTTCTTGCGTGGAAATCCATAAGGGTCTCTTATAACATAAGGTTGATTTATATTTATTCAAAATTCTCAACAAAGATCTTCTAATATAATGATTTTTAAAGTCCACATTAACTGCAGCTTTATCATATCATAAATATCCATGCCATCCAAATCTTAATTCATGTCCCTCCAAATTCAATATTTTTTCATTTTTCAAAACAATCCATTCTTTAAGCCATACCAAACCACAAGCTGCATGATATAATTTCAAATCCGGGAGGCCTAAGCCTCCTCTTTCTTTTGAATCTTGCAAGACTTTGTATTTTATTCTTGGTTTTTTCCCTTGCCAGATAAACTTAGAAATATCCCTCTGGCACTGTTTAAATGGTTCCTCTGATGTCAATATAGGTAGTGTTTGAAAAAGGTATAAAATTCATGGTAATATATTCATTGTGATCGCTGATATTCTACCTAATAATGATAATTGCAATTTTTCCCATCGATCTAAATCTTTTTTAATGTCTATCCAAAGTGGAATACAGTTATTTTGAAATAATTTGACATTCTTAGATGTTAAATAAATTCCCAAATATTTTACTTTTTTCTCGATAGAATATCCCGTCATTTCTCTCAATTTCTCTTGTTGATGGTAATCCATATTCTTAGTCAAAACTTTTGTTTTCTGTAAATTCACTTTGAACCCTGATAACGACCCAAAGTCTTTCAGTTTCTGCATCAATAACTCAATCCCATCCAGTGGGTTCTCTAAGGTAATGACTAGGTCATCAGCAAAGGCTCTTAATTTATAAACTTCCTTTTTGACTCTAATGCCATGAATACCATTATCTTGTCTAATATCTCTAAGCAAGACTTCTAAGACCAATATAAACAAAAGTGGAGATAAAGGACAACCTTGTCTTGTACCCTTTTGTATTTCACATGGTTTACTAAATTCTCCGTTAACAATTATTTTTGCATGTTCTGGGGTATATATTGATTTAATCCACTTAATGAAATTTCCTCCAAAATTCTTAGTCTCCAATACTTTAAACATAAAAGACCAATTTAAATTATCAAAAGCTTTTTCAGCATCTATAAATATCAAGGCAGCTTGTTTTTCATTATGTTGTTCCAAATACTCCAAAACATCCAGGACATTTCTAACATTGTCTCTAATTTGTCTTTTAGGTAAAAATCCTGCTTGATCTTGATGAATAAAATTTCTAAGGATATTTTTCGATCTTTCCGCCAGTACTGTTATAAATATCTTATAGTCATTATTCAATAATGATATTGGTCTATAGTTCTTTGTTGAATTCAAATTTTGCTGTTCTTTTGGGATCAATGTAATGTGGGCCTCTTTCCAAGTTTCCGGCATAATTCCTGTTTCCAAAATCAAATTCATAGTTTTCTGAAGAGGTATACATAGTTCATCTTCGAAACATTTATAATAAGCTGCCGATAGGCCATCCGGTCCTGGCGCTTTTCCACTATTGATTTTCTTAAAGGCCATTCTCATTTCCTCTTTTGTTATAGGATTATTAAGCATTATTCTTTGTTGATCATTTAGAACAGTTAATCTTTGCTTACTCATATATTCATCAATATCAGCTAGTTGAACATCCTGTTTTTTATACAATGATGTATAATAAGAATGAAAAGCTTCTTGTATGTCTACATTATTCACTAAAGTTTTCCCTTCATGTTGTATATTAGAGATTATATATTTTTTTGTCTTTGTTTTCTTAGTTTATAGGCTAACCACCTTCCTGGTTTATTTGCAAATTCAAAATATTTCTGTTTCGTAAATTTCATTTGGGTCTCTATTTCCTGTATCAAAATCATCTCTATTTGTTTTTGTAAAAATTTAATTTGAGTTTTCAATGTACATTGCTCAAAAAAATAAAGGGAACACTGAAACAACACAATGTAAGTCCAAGTCAATCACACTTCTGTGAAATCAAACTGTCCACTTAGGTAGCAACACTGATTGACAGTCAATTTCACATGCTGTTGTGCACATGGAATAGACAACAGGCGGAAAGCATAGGCAGTTAGCAAGACATCCCCAATAAAGGAGTGGATCTGCAGGTGGTGACCACAGACCACTTCTCAGTTCCTATGCTTTCTGGCTGATGGTTTGGTCACTTTTGAATGCTGGCGGTGCTTCCACTCTAGTGGTAGCATGAGACAGAGTCTACAACCCACACAAGTGGCTCAGGTAGTGCAGCTCATCCAGGATGGCACATCAATGCGAGCTGTGGCAAGAAGGTTTGCTGTGTCTGTCAGCGTAGTGTCCAGAGCATGGAGGCGCTACCAGGAGACAGGTCAGTACATCAGGAGACATGGAGGAGGCCGTAGGAGGGCAACAACCCAGCAGCAGGACTGCTACCTCCGCCTTTGTGCAAGGAGGGACAGGAGGAGCACTGCGAGAGCCCTGCAAAATGAACTCCAGTGGGCCACAAATGTGCGTATGGCTGCTCAAACGGTCAGAAACAGACTCCATGAGGTCTTACAGCCCAACACCGCGCAGGACGTTTGGCATTTGCCAGAGAACACAAGATTGGCAACTTCGCCACTGGCGCCCTGTGCTCTTCACAGATGAAAGCAGGTTCACACTGAGCACATGTGACAGACGTGACAGGGTCTGGAGACGCCGTGGAGAACGTTCTGCTGCCTGCAACATCCTCCAGCATGACCGGTTTGGCAGTAGATCAGTAATGGTGTGGGGTGGCATTTATTTAGGGGGCCGCACAGCCCTCCATGTGCTCGCCAGAGGTAGCCTGACTGCCATTAGGTACCGAGATGAGATCCTCAGACCCCTTGTGAGACCATATGCTGGTGCGGTTGGCCCTGGGTTCCTCCTAATGCAAGACAATGCTAGACCTCATGTGGCTGGAGTGTGCCAGCAGTTCCTGCAAGACGAAGGCATTGATGCTATGGACTGGCCCACCTGTTCCCCAGACCTGAATCCAATTGAGCACATCTGGGACATCATGTCTCGCTCCATCCACCAACGCCACGTTGCACCACAGACTGTCCAGGAGTTGGGGGATGCTTTAGTCCAGGTGTGGGAGGAGATCCCTCAGGAGACCATCCGCCACCTCATCAGGAGCATGCCCAGGCATTGTAGGGAGGTGATACAGGCACGTGGAGGCCACACACTACTGAGCCTCATTTTGACTTGTTTTAAGGACATTACATCAACGTTGGATCAGCCTGTAGTGTTCTTTTCCACTTTAATTTTTGAGTGTAACTCCACATCCAGACCTCCAGGGGTTGCTTACATTTGATTTCCATTGCTTTTTGTGTGATTTTGTTGTCAGCACATTCAACTATGTAATGAACAAAGTAATTAATACGAATATTTCATTCATTCAGATCTAGGATGTCTTATTTCAGTGTTCCCTTTATTTTTTTGAGCAGCTTATTATCCATTGGCTTGTCCCTCAGACATATCTCTTTACTTTTAATTTCATTCAAAATTGATTGAATTTTTTCTCCTTTATTTTTCCTCATTTGAGCATTATATTGAATGAAATAACCCTCATATAAGCTTTACTAGCGTCCCAAACAGTTTGGGTACTAGTACCCATATTTAAATTCAATAAAAAATATTCTCTTAGCCTTTTCTTACATGTATCTACAACGTCCTCTTTCCGAAAGATTGACTCATTTAATCTCCATCGAAATATATTCCTTTTCCCTTTGATAGTTAACAATACAGGATTATGGTCTGAGAAGGTTTTAGGTAGTATTTCAACCTTGTTGACATCCATCATTATACTTTTAGAAATCAAAAACATATCTATTCTAGAAAATGATTTATACCTCTCTGAGTAATATATATATTCTTTAGAGTTCCCATTCATAAGTCTCCAAATATCTTGTAAGTCCAACATGTCTTTCAGATCAAAAAATGTTTGGGGTAGTTTTCCCTGTGTGGGTTTCACATTTTTTGTGAATGTCTATCTTCCATCGGGATAATCACCCCATTCCAGTCAGCCATGAAACACCAATTCTCATATGATAAGTCCAAAAGTTTATCCATCAAATTCTTATTAAATAGTCCTTTATCAAAATTTGGAGCATAAAGTCCAACCATCAATATTTTAGTTCCTTGTATATTTACTTCCACTGCAATATATCTTCCTTCATCATCAGTCAGTATTAACTTTGGATTCAGTTTTTGTTGTATATACAAAACTACCCCCTTATTTTTTTTTAATCCAGCTGAAATAAATTCTTCTCCTAATTGTTTTTGAATCAAATACTTGGTGTCCTTTTCACAAATATGAGTCTCTTGTAGACAAATTATATCCAGTCTCAGTTTTTTCAGAAAATGAAAAAATTTCTTTCTTTTTTGGGGGGAATTCTCCCCATTGATATTCCATGTTATATATTTATAGTCCATAATGTTTTAATATTTAAAAGTCCTTTCTTAAATCCAATCCAGAAGCTCCCATCTCCGATAGATCTTCACTCTTTTCCTTATCTTCAGATGTCTTTCTCTTTTCCTCCAAGTCTTTGGATGCATCACTCATGTCTGTCTTGTATTTCTCTAAAAATGCTTTTGCTTTTAAAATGGAAGTTATCTTAAATCTCTGCTCTTTAAACATAAAGGATACTCCTTCTACTCTTTCCCATCTTATTTTGCTTTAATTTGTCTGTGAAGAAGGAGTAGTCTTTTCTTTTTCTTAATATTCTTAGGGGTACTTCTTTTAAGATAATTATATCTTTCCCTGCTATATTTAATCTGGTGTTATAATGTTTCTTCAAGATTTGCTCTTTTATAAATTTCCTCACAAATATATCAATATATCTCTTGGCACATTCTTTTCTCTAGCATAGCGTGAATTGACTCTAAAGATTTTATCTATTTCAGAGTCAAGATCTTGTTCTTCCATCTCTAGAAATTGCGCTAAAGCACCAACTATATTTTCTCTCGTATTCTCATTTGATTTTTCTGGAACTCCTCTCAGTCTCTAGATAAATTCTTTCTCTCTCATTTCTGCTAGTGCAATAGCATCTAGGTTATATTCTATATCTTTAGTAATAGATTCTGATTTAGTCTCTAATTTTTGTACCTGTTTTTGTGTCTCTTTAAGTTCCCCTGATAGACTATTCACTACCTCCTTGACATTCTGTATTTCTTTTCTGAATTCCTGTTTTATCTCTTTAGTTAAGTCTTCTTTCATAGCTTCCATTTTTTGTCTACTTGTTGACCTAAGTTGTCTATCTTTTTGTCCATTTTTTAATCTAAAGAAACAATTGAATCTTCCATCTTTTTCTCTAAAGTAGCAGTTGAGTCTTCCATTTTTTATTCAATGCTGTAATCACATCCAAGATTTTTTTCATATCTGATGTTGGTGGTTCTGAAGGTATTGCAGTGGAGTCTGTGGACATCCTTCCATTCTCGTTCTCCTTTTCCTTGTCTCTGTCTCTCTTCACCCCGGCAGCCACGGTCACCATGCTGTAAACGGTGTTCCTGTAAAGATAAAAAAAGACAGGAGGAAAAGGGAAACAAAGACAAACAACAACAAAAAAAGGGAGAAGGGAGTAGGAATTATTCCAAAAAAGAGAGAAAAGGAATGAGTAAAAAATACAAAAAGTAAAAGCAAAACTGCCCTTTCGTAGTAGTTGTCATAAAAAACAAATTGTACTTTAGTTAGTACAGGAGTCCTTGCATAGAGAAAATAAAAGATAAGAATGCGGCAGATGTTTTTCTCGGTTGTAGCCAAAATATCTTTGAAGACAGTAAACAATCCAGAATTTCTCAGGCAAAGTTTTATCCACAAATCCAACCAAAGGAAAAAAAAAAGAGAAAAGGCTTCAATTCTCTAACTGTCTTTGTTCTCCAAAATGCAAGCAATTACAATCTCAAAGGTGTATAATTATTGTATATATAAGAAAGAAGATAGGAAAAATCCAGATGATGTACAAGTCATAGGCATTCAAAAAGCAACTTTTATATTTCAGATAATGTTCAAACAGCATGCAAAAAAAAAATGCAGCCTCAAAATAAAAAGGAAGGAATTTAAATCAGCAAACCATTAATCCACTAAAGTTCAAAGTCCGGAGAAGACAGAATAATTCCAGTTAAGCAATTGGACCATTCATCAATAGGCAATATCACTTTAGCTTCAAGCAAAGTCAATTAGTCTTTAGGCTCCCACCGTTTCCCAACCTCCTTGGCAAGAAAGTTATAAAAGCACCAGCATTATTAATCATGTCCATAGAAAGATCTTAGATAGTAATAGGCAAGTTTTAATTTTTAAAAAAACCATAAACTATTGTCTAAAAGGTTGAGTTTTGGTGCTACTTATCTTAAAAGAATTCACGGTTCCTGCAGAGCAACGATGTCTCTTCCAGTCGCCTTCGCCGCGTCAATTTCCCTTCCCCCGTGGTGGAAATACGGGGGTCAGGAAAGAGCGGCGATTCCAGCGACCCTTCTTGGTTGATCTTCTGATCTTCTTTTCTTCAAAGAAGAAGTTTCAGTGTGTTTTTTTAAAAAAAACCGCTGCAGGCAGGAAAACCACGGAGCTGAGATGGAGAGCTCGGTTCAGCGCACCGGCAGCCTCAACACCCAGAAGCGATCTCTTTGATCTGCATTTTTGACTTCTTTGAGCTGATTTATCATGAAAGTAACTGAGAATACTCATGAAGGTTGAACAACATGCTGTAACACCAACAAATCTGAATTGATTCTACACTGAGAGTCGTTATAATACAAGTTGGGTGGTAAAGAAATATGACAAATATGACAAATAAATAAACTGTGTTTTATCCTAATGCACGAACAGCAAAAGGTATTTTTTTCTAGTCATACAAACTGATAATCTCTTCCCCCTTTGAATCCAATTTATTCCTTAATTTAGGGTAGAACAACAGGCCTTGCAATTAATACAGGTTAAAAAAAAACCTCTAGTTTTACAAAATTAATACCATGTTTAATTATGTAACATTAACATTTCATTGCACATTATCCTTAATTGGTGCAGATGGAGGAGCAGAGGTTAAAACCTCTGCAAGAGTTACTCTTTGTGCCATCCAATATCTAGTAGCAGGGCAAGTTTAAATAATAAGCCCTGACAATATTGAACAAGTTGCTTACATGTTTTTTACCTTAGTAATTTTTTTAATGTTAGATCTCAGCAAAGTCTCAAGGTCATAATCCTAAAGAGAGAAATAAGCCGAAACAGAAATTATTGTGAAAGTCCCAGGCACCAAGTGAAAAGATCCAAATAGAAATCCAGTTGACATGATTCAAGCTACATACAATGGGGAAAATTTTTACACAAACAGAAAGCGCTGTAAGTTTGGGCTCAATTAGCATGGCGTTCACTTCTTGTCCATTAAAATACAGTTGTTGGGCTTGATGTCTTTTTTTAAAATATTTTTTATTAAAAGAAGGTTTTTCTTAAGTTTAAAAAAACTACAGAAATGAAAAAAGAAAAATAGAAAAAAGAAAGAAATATATATAAGACTAAAAGAAAAAAGTGAAAGATAAGAAAAGAGTAAGAAAGAAACACTTTCATTTATTTAGTTACTCTGCCTCATATGGGGGTGAGATTATTTTGCAATGGCCAAATTCTATCCACAATCCTGGTTTTTTTTTCCCCTGTACGGACCCATTTCTAAAATTAGTTTCGATTACAAAAGGTCCAACTAGATTTCAGAATTGTTCACCTTCCCTTTCCATGTGTGTTCCCTTCATTGCAACCATTTTTCAAATTGTTGGGTTGTACACTTTCTTAAGGGGAAGGAGATGATCTTAAGAAGCAAATTCTGGAGGAGCTGTGAATCAGAACAGATAATTGACATATGGTAAAACCATTGCAAAAATTGGAACTTCCTTTAGGAAAAATAAATGTGTTAACGGTTTTCGCAAGTGCAAAATAGTATTTCTAAATTCAGCAAGTTGTCTTGGAAAGCTTCAAACCTGAGCTATGCTCAATACAATTTTATCTTTGGAAGGGCCTCTCTCTCTCTCTCTCTCTCTCTCTCTCTCTCTCTCTCTCTCTCTCTCTCTCTCAGGATATGATTTGGTGAGCAGAAAGAAATCTACTAGGAAATGCTAAAAGAAATCAGGTGAGCAGCTACTATGATTAGCTGATATTGATCATAAACCTGGCAGTACAGCATTTGTATTTTCTCTACAGACTTCTGTGTGTGCCTTTGAGACAAGCCCCTGAAGTTTTCTTGGCAAGATTTCAGAAGTGGTTTGCCATTGCCTGCTTCCTAGGGCTGAGAGAGAGTGACTGGTCCAGGGTCACCCAGCTGGCTTCATGCCTAAGGCAGGACTAGGACTCACGGTCTCCCAGTTTCTAGCCTGGTGCCTTAGCCACTTCACCAAATTGGCTCCTGCAGACTTAGCCAGGGATTAATTTTCTAGCAAGCCAAAAAGTAGTGGCTAGCAGGGTAATCCAACCTTATGCTGAACAAGTCAGGGCAGGCAAATGTTTTGCATGCAGGGGCCACAATATTTTGGTGTTTTACTTTGGTTTCAGTATCTTTGGGCTAGAGAGGTCAATGGCATAGTGAAAGAGCATGTTGCTTTAAAAGAGCAGCAGTCCCTCCAGCGGAGGGAGATGGGCGGTGATATAAATTTTACAAATAAATACATACATACATACACATGTACAGTACATACATACATACAGTACATACATACTCTTTTACAGTAACCAAAATCTAGATTAAAATGCATACATATATATATAGATACACTCATGCACATCTCTCTCTCTTTCCCTCTCCATGGTAGATTTATTTGATTTTCTTGGAGGACTCATGAATTGGGGAACAAAATGGCTAAATGTGTTGATATATGGTATTCTTAGAGTAGAGTTGGCACCCAATATCAATGAGCAACATTTCATGATGAAAAGAGTGGTTTCTCTTCAAAAGAAATATTCCAATAGGAATATAAAGAAAGATAAGAGTTTTTAACCAAGTTACAAAACATCTCAAGAGGTTTTACCAAAATCCATTTATTTGTAAAACAGAAATACAAGTGATGTAAACTCAGAGCAGCATCAATTAGAGATACCAAATCTGAGCTGCAAAAATCCAGACAATTACAGAAAAATTAAATCTTTGCTACCATCTAGTGGTCATCCAGATTTTCACAGCCCAGATCTGGTAGCCCTTGACTCAAATCAAATCAAATCAAATCAAATCAAATCAAATCAAATCAAATCAAATCAAATCAAATCAAATCAAATCAAATCAAATCAAATCAAATCATTCTCTTCCATTAAGATTTAGCTATTTTCCTCTTCCTTCACTCTGTAACATTGGTTGCCATTGGCATGGATGGAAAATGGGGGAATCAATATTTAATTACACACACGTGTGTGGGAGCAGGGAAGAAGGATAATTCAACATGGGTTGGCATCTGGAGTGACAGCTCTATGTTGAAGATCAGATGATTGTCTCTATGATCTAATCCACCTATTCTGAGTAGGAAGTGGATTAACTTGAATATGGGCAAGCATCTCTACCTGTTGTCTCAAGATGGGATGTTTAGGGTGCTTGATGAAAGATCATTATCTGACATCTTATGACACATTTTTAATATATAGTTCATTAAAAGGACACCTTTCCAGAGCTTAAAAAAATTGAAATGTAGTAACTGAAGTCTGTCTGTCTCAAACTGCTTCTTCTGGAGTCCTTGAAAGTAGAATAACACCTTTTACATTACAGTTTAATAGAAAACAGTATTTAATGTTCTAGTGCATTTGAAAGAGTCTTTCGTGGCATGCCAATGTATAATTGTGGTTTGCAATCAGTTTAAATTCACAACACAGTCCTTGTAGGAGGTGAATATGAAATCCTTGGAAGGAAAGTGGCATCTAACAGTTTTTTTATTTTTTGGTTTTGTTGTCAAAGAGATATGGAAAAAGAAATTTCCATTCTGCCAATGTTGAGCAATCCATTTTGCATATAAAATGCTTTCAAAAAATAAATGTTCATTGCTTCATGAGCTAAATATGTCCTCAGAATGAGCATACAATATGCTTATATTTTTATGTCTCTGAGCTTAAGATAATGGTAAAGGTACAGACAGAGAGCCAGTTTGGTGTAGTCATTAGGGCACCAGGCTAGAAAGTGGGAGGCAGTGAGTTCTAGTCCTGCCTTAGTCATGAAGCCAGCTGGGTGATCTTGAGCCAGCCCCCCTCTCTCAGCCCTGGGAAGGAGGCAAGGCAAACGACTTCTGAAAAACATTGCCAAGAAAACTGCAAGGACTAGTCCAGGTGGTCGCCAGGAGTCAAAACCTGAGTTGAAGGCGCACACACACACACACACACACAAGTAAAGACAACCCCAAGTTGAGTTTGTCACCTGATGATTTCACAGATACAAGGTAAAACCTATTTCAATTTGATGCTCTTGGAATAGTTCCTTTTTCTTAATAGTCTGTAATAGCTTTTGATAAATTAAGGAGATAATAGGATTCTCCAGAATCTTCATACATGTTATAGATTGGCTCTGGTCCTATATGAATTAAATTGGATCATCAGAAAGATCGAATGATTCATATCAGAGTACATTTGGATTGGAGTTACACATAAACCCCAATAAATAAATAAACAAAATTCATTGGATTTGATTCAATATTTGATATGAAGTATAGAATGAGGTTGATTCAGTTACATTTTCTGAATTAATTCAGAGGCATCTGACTCAATTTAACAATTAGATTTGACTTTCTGATTCAGTTTGGAAAGATGATTTTTAAAAACATTTAAAATTTATTTTATTGCTCTACTTCGTAATGTTAATAGGTGTAACGTCCTCTGGCTATATAGATTTAATAAATAAAATTGAAAACAATTTGATTTCACTTTTTGATTTAGTCTGGAAAGCTGATCTGATTCAAACAGTTGATCAAATCAACTTCGAATAACATTGACTTTGAATAGAGTCTCTGAATTGAAGCTTTACACAATCCTAATTTTTCACTGATGGTTCATCAGCTAATGGATATTAGCTTGACCACCTGATTTGCCCTCCATTTTCAAAGGCAATCTACCTGATTATTAGAAACTCAAGATGAGTAATAGACTACATTTGCCATGCACTGCTTTGCAGGTTGGTTGAAATTGGAAATCGAGTGTTGGACTATATGAGATGGACCTGACCTAATGCAGCCCAGCCAGATATTATGCTCTTAAAATGAGGCATTCATGCACACACTGTGGTCATCTTGCCATTAAATAAGTGCAATGACACCAATTCCACCAATGAGAAATTCTCTTCTTCTTTGAAAGAAATCATGTAAGCAAATTCTCTTTCAGATGATTACGTGATTACATTATAGGAGAAAAAGCAGGATAATTTTTTTACCCAGATTTATCCACCTCCACAAAAAACTAAAAAAAGTGTGTCCCCTACCCATGTGTGAGACACAGCCGTACCCACTTTTCCACCTTACTCCACCCAGGAATAATTACATGACCTCAACCCAGTCATATTCTAGTGTCTAGTGTGTTGTTGTTTATTCGTTCAGTCGCTTCCGACTCTTCGTGACTTCATGGACCAGCCCACGCCAGAGCTTCCTGTCGGCCGTCACCATCCCCAGCTCCCCCATGGTTGAGTCCGTCACCTCCAGAATATCATCCATCCATCTTGCCCTTGGTCGGCTCCTCTTCCTTTGGCCTTCCACTTTCCCTAGCATCAGGTTCTTCTGCAGGGTATCCTGTCTTCTCATTATGTGGCCAAAGTACTTCAGTTTTGCCTTTAATATCACCCCCTCAAGTGAGCAGTCTGGCTTTATTTCCTGGAGGATGGACTGGTTTGATCTTCTTGCAGTCCAAGGCGCACTCAGAATTTTCCTCCAACACCACAGTTCAAAAGCATCTATCTTCCTTCGCTCAGCCTTCCTTATGGTCCAGCTCTCGCAGCCATAGGTTACTACAGGGAATACCATTGCTTTAACTATGCGGACCTTTGTTGTCAGTGTGATGTCTCTGCTCTTAACTATTTTATCAAGATTTGCCATTGCTCTCCTCCCAAGAAGTAGACGTCTTCTGATTTCCTGGCTGCAGTCAGCATCTGCAGTAATCTTTGCGCCTAGAAATACAAAGTCTGTCACTGCCTCCACAGTGTCTAGTGTACTACTGAAATAATCTTCATCCTTCCTTTGAATGGATACAAAAGTTTTCCCCCTGTGGCTTACTGTCATCCTCACTAGATAGATCAGACCAGGACATCAACTCCACAGGAAGTATGGAACTACACTTTATTGAGATAGGCTATAATAATAGAATCTTGCAAGTCTGATTGTGTTTCTTATATCCCCATGAATCATACAGGCATCTGTCTAATCTGCTTTCACATGTTTCTCAGGACTTAAAAATTGTTTTAGCCCCCTTTGCCTAGGTAATGCTTCTTGCATATTTCTCTCAAGGTCATCTTCCCTGCTCTCTGCATCTTCTCAGTTTAGAGATACTTTCAAGGATTACTTTATGTTCTACATTCTGTTCTCAACAGCCTTTTGACTGGGTCATTAACTTGCATGGAAGGTGAACATCAAACCACACCAAGAGGCCTACATGTTAGAAGAAACTCCAACTTTCTGCAGTCCTACTAAAGCTTTAGCAAAGAGGATTCTCCTATGAGTCATTATGCATATGATTATGCACTGCACGTTGATGTTGAGGAAGAATTTAAGTTCTCAATATTTTATTCAAAGGTATCTACCATTTGAATTTCCATAAATTCATCTGGTTGATCAATAGACATATTTAGGAGAAGTGAAATGGGGGAAAGAGAGACCATGCTTTCGAAAGGTTTGGATCTACTGGAATAGGTTAGTGCAGTGTGCTTATTGTGCCTCATGCAGAGAGAAATAAAATAACAATAGAGCAACCCACAGGAGGATTTTTGCAGAAAGGTGCTTATTTTTTTTAAATGAAAATCTTTATTAGGAAATGACACTTAGATAAAAGTCTAAATATGCAATCTAGCTGTATTGTAAGTAATAGAATGAAAGACCATGTCATCTAACAAACCACATGGAACCTGGCATAGTTTCTACTTCATTACCAGAGGAGAGAAAGGGGGATTGTGGGAACAAGGAGCAGGAATTGGATGTGATAATATCTCTGTGAATATCAGTATAGTGAGTGTTAAAGAGGAAATGTAAAGGAATTAAAGAAGGGAACCTTCAGCTAGAACTTTTCTTATTGGGATTTATGGATAGCCAATTAGAAAAAACTCATGGAAGATTGATTTTATACACGGTAACTGCAGCAAGGCGATTATATGCACAATAATAGAAGAATACTGAAATTCCCACAATGAAGGAATGGGTTGTGAAGATGTTGGAATTGTCAGAAATGGCAAAACTGACCTGTTTGGTCAGGGATAAAACATTAAGTACCTTTTTAAAAGACTGGGAACCTTTTATGGACTTTTTTCTGAAAATAGAGAAAAGTGAAGTGATTTTTTTATGGATTTGATGATTCAAAAAGGACTAAACAAGGGGCTGAAGGGATTTTTGTAATATTAAGGAGGGAGGTTGGATAATGTTTGTTAATGTCTGATGCAAAGAAGGTCAGAAGTCACTTATTTTTCTGAGACTGGAATGCTGAAGATGGACATTGTAAGGAGGGGAAAGCAGCTATATTGTATGGTCTAGGAAACAGAAATGAAGGAGGAGAATGACTTTTCAGCTTCTGCCAATCCAGTGATTTTTTCATTGCTAACACGTGTGCTAAGGGGTGTGGTGGCTCAGCGGGTAAGATGCCAGGCTTGTCGATCGGAAGATCGCAAGTTCAGAGGTTCGAATCCCTAGCCCCGCGTGACGGAGTGAGCTCCCGCACTAGCCCCAGCTCTTGCCAACCTAGCAATTCGAAAGCATGCAAATGCAAGTAGATAAATAGGTACCACTTTGGTGGGTAGGTAACAGCGTTCCGTTTGTGTCATGCCGGCCACATGACCATGGAAGTGTCTTCGGACAACGCTGGCTCTTCGGCTAACAAATGGAGATGAGCACCGGCCCCTAGAATCGGACATGACTGCACAAATGTGCGGGGGGAACCTTTACCTTAACACATGTGCATGTTCCAAGTCAACCTCAAGCTAAGGAATAAAGCCAACTGATTTCCACAATATAATTTTGAACATACTGTATACCCACCATTTTCAATTAGAATATCCAGAATCACTTTGAAGTTTTGAACCTCATTAAGAGGGAACCAGAGGAACCGGAATGAACTTAAAGAAATTGTAAAAGATGCATGTGAAAAGAGACTGCCAAAGACTACAAAACAGAAGAAAGCAAACTGGATGTCAGAAAAGACAGTGGAAAGTGCCAAGAAGAGAAGAAAAGCCAAAGCCAAGAAAGACAAAGATCTCAGGAAGAAACCGCAGTTAGAAGAGACCAGGAGCAGTATAACAACAATCTGAAGATAGAAATAGGCACAGAAAAACAAAGATGCCAGAGCAGAAGGAGATTCCAGTCTAGAATTGGTACCCTAAGTAGTGCCAAAGAAGATTAAATAGAGATGGAAGTAGTATGCTGAAATTCTGTACTGTAGGGATGACAACATCCAAGAGATGTTAGAAGATATTCCCTCTTTACAAGAACCTGTACTACTAGAAGATGAAGTTAGATCAGTCTCCATTCATTACCAAGTCAGAAGGCTAGAGGAACTGATGGAAGATCTACTGCAATATAGCAAGCAACAGAAGAATAATCAATAAAGTTTATAACCAAAGTATGCCAGCAAATCTGGAAAACGACAATCTGGAGAACAGATTGGAAGAGGTCAGTCTACATACCAATACCAAAGAAAGGAGACTTAACAGAGTGTGCAGACTATCACAAAATATTATTAATTTCACATGCTTAAAAATAACTGTTAGAATCGCTCAGTGCAGATTACAGCGTACAAGGGAATGGAAGTGCCAGATGTTCAGTCTGGTTTTAGAAAAGACTGAGGAACAAGAGACATTCTTGCTGATGCATGCTAGATAAAAAGAAAGTCAAGAATACCAAAACAAAGTCAGTATGTGCTTCATTGATTATAGAAAGGCCCTTGATTATGTCAGTCATGTCAAGCTGTGGGAAAAAGGGAATCTCTAAACATCTCATTGTTCACATGAGAAATGTATATACAGGTCGGGAAGCCACAGTACAGGCAGAACATGGTGAAACAGACTGGCTCCAGGTCTGCAAAGGAGAGAAATCTGTATACTCTCTCCTTATTTATTCAATCTATATGCTGAATATATATTGAGGGAGGCTCCATTGGAAGAAGATGAATGTGGTTTTAAAGTTGGAGGAAGAAACATCAGTGACCTGTGCTATGTTGATGACATTACTCTGATAGCTGAAAATGCAAATTATCTGGAAGATCTAACAATGAAAGTCAAGGAACACAGTGAAAAAAAACGGATTACAATTAACTATAAAGAAGACCAAACTAAGGAGAACAGGTACAGCAACTAGCCTTACAATTGACAGTAAAGACACTGATGTGGTGGATACCTTCTGTCTTATAGGATTGACGACTAGCAGCAAAGGAACCAGCACTCAAGAAATATGTTGGAGACTAGCACTTGATAAGGTAGCAATAAAGACCTTATTTCATTATCTTATATTATTTTCATTATCTTACAGTAGATCTTCCAGCATGATCAAGGTTTGGAAATGACTTATTGTTGTTGCTGCTGTTCCACTATGATAAGAAGCCAATCAGGTGTAAGGTCAATACAGCCACCCTAGAAGACATATATGGGGTCCCCTCACCAACTTTTGCCCAGACTGAAGAAGCTACTTGGACAAGCAGCGAAATGTTTCAACCAAAAGAAAGAAAATCAGGTGCCATGACTCAACCTACAGACAATTCCACCTGGATGACTGAGAATCTTCATCGACATATTGACATTCACTTTGGGGAAGAAACCCTGAAGTTGGTGCGGAAATTTGAAAAGGCAGCAAGAAAAGTATCAGACTACAGAAACCACCTATGTTTCAACCTCAGATGCACACAATAGAACCTCATCCCGACAAGCCTACACCTGCGATCCATGGTGAAGGGTCACAGAGCAGACAAGATCCTGCAGAAGGCACAAAGACAACTTCTTAATGAAAGAATAAGAGAGGTCCACTTCACCATTGACGCCCTGCAATACAACGTTGAACACCTTCACCAGGAACTCACGGCCACCCTTCCTAACCCAGTCCTGGATAGAGTAATCCAGTTTGGCAACAAAACACAACTGGCCCAACACCACAAGGTGAAGGAGAGACAAACTAAGAAATTTGACATCCTTCTCTCCTGCAGCAAGCAGAAACAAGGAGCGGGAAAACCCGCTGGGAGGAACAATGACAGGACCACAGAGGACAAAAAGAACATGTGGGTGAAGAACCTCTCAGAGAGGGAACTCACCCAACCAGAGAGAGATGTCTTAGCGAAAGGTCTTAATTTTGCCATCACTCCCAAACAGGTTCCGGTGGTGGAGCTCATTACGGCCACAGAATCTGCCATCCAAAACAACCATCTACCCTTTAAAGAAGCAGAACAACTCCGGCTTAAAATCTCTGCAGTGCTGTCCAGTGCTCAACCTCCTCCCCCCAACCTCACCATCCAAGAGAGGAGAGCTCTGAATGCCCTCAGCAAAGATGAAACCATCACCATCCTGCCTGCAGACAAAGGAAGATGCACAGTTGTCCTAATCTCGGCAGACTACCACAACAAAATTACCTCAGTCTTGGAGGATCACCACACATATGAAAAACTGAAAAGAGACCCCACCAGCAATTACAAGAAAAAGGTGATAGACAGCTTGAAACAATTGAAACATGAGGACTCCATCGATAGGGCAACCTACCACCTTCTGTATCCTGGAGAAGCCATCCCCTGCATCTACAGACTCCCTAAGATCCACAAGGAAGGGACACCTCTCAGACCCATTGTCAGCAGCATTAATTCAGTAACATATAACATTGCCAAACACCTCACCACCATACTAGCACCTCTGGTTGGACACACTGACCACCACATCCATAACTCGGAAGAATTTGTTTCTAAAGCTATGGTCCTGAAACTGGATACAGATGAAACCATGGTCTCCTTTGATGTTTCCTCTCTTTTCACCAGCATCCCCACCACTCATGCCCTCACTGCAGTTAAGAAGGGACTAGAAGAAGACAGCACGCTCGAAAGGAGAAGCAACCTCAACCCGAACCAGATCTGCCATCTTCTGGACCTGTGTCTCAACATCACTTACTTCTCGTACAGAGGTGACTTCTACAGACAGAAACATGGCTGTGCCATGGGTTCCCCTGTGTCACCCATTGTTGCCAACCTATACATGGAAGAAGTAGAGAAGAAAGCACTCAGCACGTTCCAGGGAATGGCGCCCACCCACTGGTTCAGGTATGTGGATGACACCTGGGTCAAAATCAAGGCCCAGGAGGTACAGGCTTTCACAGACCATATATCATTGGCGATCACTCGTAGCCGAGTAAGATTGTCTTCCAAAGGTAAAGTTTTAACAGTGGATCCGTAAGTGGCTATAAAGGCCAATTCTGGATCCGCACAACCTCACACAATGAAGGCATAGGTTTCCAGGTGGGAGATGGTCATGATGAGGGTTTGCCTGACGTGCCTTCCTTTTAGCTCTTTTCTCCCTTTCGCCCTGTACTCGTGCTTCTTCAAAGTCCATAGCGCCATTAATAAAGGATGACCTCCAATTGAAACGCTCATGAGTTAGGGCTTACCAGTTCTCAATGCTGATATTACAATTTTTTAAATTAGCTTTGAGAGTATCTTTGAATCTCTTTTGCTGTCCACCAATATTCCGTTTTCCATTCTTAAGTTGGGAGTAAAGTAGCTGCTTTGGAAGACGATGGTCAGGCATTCGAACAACATGACCGGTCCAGCGAAGTTGATGTTGGATGATCATTGTTTCAATGCTGGTGGTTTTTGCATCTTCTAATACGCTAACATTAGTCCGCCTATCTTCCCAAGTAATTTGCAGAATTTTTCGGAGGCAGCGTTGATGGAATCTTTCAAGAAGTTGGAGGTGGCGTTTGTATAGGGTCCATGATTCACAGGCGTACAGAAGGGTTGGTAGTACAATGGCTTTGTAAACAAGCATTTTGGCCTCCCTGCGAATGTCCCGATCCTCAAACACTCTACGCTTCATTCGGGAGAAAGCTACACTCGCAGAGCTCAGGCGATGCTGAATTTCAGCGTCGATGTCAGCTTTTGTAGATAGATGGCTGCCGAGATAAGAAAAGTGGTCGACATTTTCTAGTGACACACCTTTAAGCTGGATTGATGGTGCTGGGGAGGGATTGGTTCGAACTTGCTGGTAAAGCACTTTGGTTTTTTTAATGTTAATAGAGAGGCCGAGCTTTTCATATGCTTCTGCAAAGATGTTTAGGATAGTTTGAAGATCTTCTTCGGAGTGTGCACAGACTACGTTATCATCAGCATATTGAAGTTCTATAACAGAAGTTGTAGTTACCTTATTTTTTGCTTTCAGCCTACTAAGATTAAAAAGCTTTCCATCTGTTCGATATATAATTTCTACACCAGTAGGAAGTTTCTCTTCAACAAGGTGTATAATCATAGCGATGAAGATAGCAAATAAGGCCCAGGAGGTACACGCTTTCACAGACCATATAAATACCATAGACGCAAACATTAGGTTCACCAGGGAAGACACCAAGGACAATAGGCTGGCATTCCTAAACTGTGAAGTCCTTATTGGGACCTGTGGCAAGCTAGAAATAGAGATCTACAGGAAACCCACACACACAGACCAATACCTGATGTTTGACTCCCACCATCCATTGCAGCAGAAACTAGGAGTCATCAGGACATTGTCCCACAGGGCAGAAACCATCCCCACCTCCATGGGTGCCAAAAAGAAAGAAAATCAGCACCTGAGGACAGCTCTGAAGACCTGTGGATATTCAAATTGGGCCTTCATTAAATCTAAGTCTACCCCCAGACCCAAAACAATGGCAGACAGAGCTCAGAATCAACAAAAGAACCTGGTAATTCCTTACATGGTCGGCGTGTTGGAAAAGATAAAACGGATATTTGGCAAACACCACATACCTGTATATTTCAAACCCACCAACACACTGAGAAAGAGGCTTGTACACTCTAAAGATCCAACACCAAAACACAAGAAAAGCAATGTAGTGTATGCAATCCAGTGCAGTGAGGAGTGTTCTGAGCTCTACATTGGAGAAACCAAACAGCCTTTACACAGAGGAGGCCCAACACAGGAGGAGCAACACCACAGGACCAGAATCAGCAATTTACCTTCATCTAAAAGGAAAAGGACACTCATTTGAGGACATTAATGTTCACATTTTGGACAGGGATGATAGGTGGTTTGAGAGAGGGGTTAAGGAATCCATTCATGCCAAAGTGGAAAATCCTTCCCTCAATAGAGGCGGAGGCCTCAGGCACAACTTGTCCCCCATTTACCATGCTGCTCTTTCATTAGTCCCCAGGAAGATTAAGACCACTTCACAAGTTCACCAGCAAGGCCACATTTAAGTATCCTCTTGGGGATGAATAAAGGGAGTAAGACATCCCAAAGACTATTTACACCTCAATTGCCCAATTAACAAGCCAATCAGGTGTAAGGTCAATACAGCCACCCTGGAAGACATATATGGGGTCCCCTCACCAACTTTTGCCCAAACTGAAGAAGCTACTTGGACAAGCAGTGAAACGTTTCAACCAAAAGAAAGAAATCCAGTTGCCATGACTCAACCTACAGACAATTCCATCTGGATGACTGAGAATCTTCATTGACGCTATGATTATTTTATATTACTATTACTATCACTATCACTATCACTATCACTATCACTATCACTATCACTATCACTATCACTATCACTATCACTATCACTATCACTATTCCACCATGATCAAGGTTTGGAAAACTCTTGTGATTATTGTTGTTCTTGTTATTATTATTCCTAGTTTTATTTTTTTAACTACTGTCATCCACTTTCAGGACATGGACAGGTGGCATACAAATATTTTACCATCGTAAGCAAACAAGGGTGCACAATACATCTGTATCAACCCAACCTTCTCAGTCTGAAACCCAGTACAAATATTCCACAGATCCCCAAAATAGAAGAGTTTTGTCAGAACTGATGGCTGTTTGTGCCCTCTCTGTTATCCTTACTCTGCAACGTTCTGTATGTTGGGCTTTTGTGGTAGACAAAAGTCTGCCTACCTCTTTCAAGGTTAATTGACTATTGTTCTTTGAAATATACATGAGAAAACTTTATTGACTAGTCTGCTGCTTGACCTCACCTGTCAAATAAGAGGAGGAGGATAATAACAGTGAGAAGGACTCCCACGAAAAAAGAACTTGACAAGAGGTGAAAGTCTGCAGAATGCAATACATTTTTGCCAGCATCACTTACCTCCTCATTCGTTGATGTACAGTATATCTCTCCATCCATTTTTCGTCTGGTATCAAGACCTAGGCATAGAACAAACATACTACTTTAGGGTGCAAGAAAGCCCTTGACAGCCCTTGATATATGGTATCACAGTGGTCCATTTAATGCTAACATCCATATTGCAGATCTGCTACCAAGCCACCAAAAATATACATTGGTCCACCAGGAAATCCGTAAACCACCAGTTTCTAGGCTGTAAAAATGTGATAGAGCAAGGAAGTGTTGTCAAGTGCCAGAATAATAGAGTTAAATAGTGATGAAAAACTTTATTACAGGGGAAAAAGCAACATTGAACATAAGGTAGAGAAAAAAATAAAGAAAATACTGACATGGTAAATATATCAGAATCATATGTAACAGACTAATTTTATGAGTATATTACAAAGTGCCTGCTGGTTTCTCACATTCGGCTTAATATGCTGCAGCAGAGAATGTGGTTATGTTGTGTATAATGCATAATTGGGAGGCAACATTTTTTTCTCATTTGCGTCTAACTATGGCACAAGCATGTTGTTGCAACCCTTTTTTTCATCTGCATCCTGACAGTCTGATCATCTGATCCCCATATCCATACCTGAGGTAGCCTTAAATCAACTTTATTGTACCAGTGTTGTTAAAGTAGGGTTCTTTTCCCTTATCCCAACAGGTTTTGCCATGCATACAATCACACAAGGGAATGGGATTAGCCTGGCATCTATTGGTCAATTCAGAGTGAGTGTGAGCAGACCTGGGTGATGTCTCTCTATCTGCCTCTTCACAACACAACACAACTCTCTCTGGGCATGTCAGCTGTTGCTCAGACTGCTTTTGAACATCCATAGTTTGACAAACTACTAGTCATGCAGACTTGGGACCTACTTTGACTGATACAACAACTCAAGGTACTGAGCAAGCATCTTAAAAGTGTTCCCAACAAGAAACATAGGGATGCAAATAAAAATATTTGAATTGTATATTTTATGGAATTTGATGGGCTCAAGGAGGGGACTGTATGCTCGGAGTGGGCTGTTCTTATCTGTACTCATTCTAGTGGGACTTAAAAATGGGCAACCAATAGAACAGGAAGTATAGGAAATGAGTGGAGAAAAAGAGCAGAGGACTGAGAAGGAAAATGAATTCCAAGAGAATTGCCTTCTACAGGGACACATTTTTCTCTCAAACGTCTAACATTTCTTCTCTTCCAGCATATTGTTTCTTCCAACATATTTATGGATCACACTAACATACCTGCAATCTCAGCACTCTTATTTTCCATCTTTTTAAAAAAAGTAACGATGAGTTCCCACCAAACTCAGCCAGAAAGTTCTACTCTGATTGGAATGCCAATAATTTTCCCTTCAGTTTTGATCTTTAGCTATTTCACTCCCTAATTTTGACAAGCATCATCCTTGACTGAGCAAACCCCAGCTTTGCTTGACCCTGAGCACTGTGCAGGCTTCTATGTGGGTTTTTTTTTTCCCTCCTTGTTTAAAGTGTGCTGCATTTTTCCCCCTGCTTTCCTGCAGCTTTTAAAGTAGATAATAAGTTCCCCAAATTCGCCAGCCTTGCTCTGAAAGAAGCTTGTCACGGTGGTTGGTAGCTAATGAAGATCCCTTTAGTTTATCTTCATCAATTGTCAAATATTTGAGTCCATGAAGTGGTGTGATGAGGTACAAAGACAGATATTTGAAGGGATTTTAACTCATTTGAGCAATTACATGCTTAACTGCCCTGTGATAATCTGTCAGCCTGAGCTATTTTTTTCTCAACTGCAGAAGTGGGGCGTATTAGAATAGCTGGATTTGGAGCATAAAAGCCTAGTCTGAATGGAAGAAAGACTCCGGAGAAATTAATTGCCAGTAACAAACAGCAGGACTGCTTACAAGTTACATATCACATAGTTACCTACCAGCAGCAAGAGAAAGCAGTTGCTAAATAAAGTGCCGTATTGCAGTGCAAGAGGTGCAGCTAGGAACTCCATGAAAAATTTAACCAGTGTCAGCTAATTAAATGTAGAAAAAGCCCACTGCGGTACATGTATTTTAGGTAAGCATCGTTTGCTAACTTGGCTAGATTTTGTCATTTGTGAAACACGTATAGATGGATATGGGGTTTGTCATCTCCAATATAAGGTTGCTAGTGTCATTGTTGTTGTTGCTGCTGCTGCAGTTTTTTCCCTGCTGATTAATCACTTGATACAATTAATCGAACCAATAAATTTAAATATAGTTACTTCTTTCTGAAACTTCAATCTGCATGCCTTCTAAAGATGTTGTAGAAGGCAAATGAGCAACATTATTCAATGGAAGTATTTGAGCAAAGGGTAGGGGCTATTAAAAAAGAATTTTGCACTAAGAGTAGAGAACCCATTTCCTTGCCCAATAGTTAAGAGTCAAAGTCTATTGTACTTGTCACTAGATCAACCCTTGCCAGCCTGATGTCTTCAGGTTGTGTTGGATAGTCCAACTCATCTCCAGGGCACTACGTTTGGGAAGGCTACTGGATACTAATGGCAACTCCATGTTGTAGGAGGGTTCAAACTAGTGCCAGGCAAAATATATTCTCCAGCATTTTTATCCCTGCCTGTTTATTTGTTTCTTTGTTTGTTTGTTTGTTCGACTTTTTCACCGCCCAACTCCCTCAAGGGACTCTGGGCAGCTTACAATTCGATAAAACATTAAACATTAAAATAGGAAATTTAAAAATACAATAAATATAATAATAATATTCCCATGCAATCTCTGTTTTGAAGGAGAAGAGGACTTTGTGAAATTCTCTTGGTGTAGGGTGATATTCTTTATGAAATAGCCAGAAGTGCATTGGAACATCCAGTCATTTCACTCTCTGCTGTGGCCTACAGCTTCCATGTTTCCATTTAATCTAAGAAAAAAATATCTAGGTTGACCAGATTTGGGCTTCAAAAGTCCCCAGGACCACAGGATGGCTGAAGAAATATATTTTTAAAAGTCTCTGTGGGCCAGATCTGGTAGTATGGGACCCTGCAGTGGGGCTGTGGGGCAAAATGGGTTTCTCTAATTTTGTTCATTTACTTAGAAATTTGAACCTACCTCATTCATAAGACGAGATTCATAAATAGGGAACAACAATAACAAATGAAGTACTTCGCTGTAAAAGTTCAATTCTAGTTAATTTTTTAGGTATCTTAAACATTAATTGAAAGTCAGCTGAAACAGAAAAAAAAAGTTTTTAGCTGGCATTTAAATGAGAGTAATGAAGAAGTCTGACATTTCCAAAGGAGGTACTTCACAAAGCAGAAGCTTTTAGTGATTTTTAACAGAAATTTGCTCCAGGACCTCCCCTCAATTAAATCTGAAACTGAAACCATTCCTAGTGTAGTAGAAAATCAGCATAGGGATGAAAGCTTTGAATTGTAAAGAATGAAAGAATAAACCCATTTATTTTACCCTTTTCCTGAGTGGCTTTGGTCCTGTCTCTCATATTCCTCTGATGGTGTAGGCTTTTCTCCTTTCTGAAACATACCAAGAGAAAGAGAAGGAAACATTCCAGCGATCACCATCTACCAATGTGGTCTTCACTGTAGGCACAATCCAGCCTAAGCACCAGGTATGTGTGAGCTCTGTAAATGTAGGTGTGTATACACATTTAGATGGTGACTGATGTGAAGATGAGAGTTGGTTAGGATTTCCATTCAGAGAACAGAACCACCCACGTGCTCCACCTTTGTTAGGCTTAAGAATGGATATTGGCAGTTACTTCAAAAAAAAGAAGATAGGTAATGCTGAAATTCAGACACATCCAAAGACGATTAATACATATAGTATAAGAAAAACTCTATGCATCTTCCTTGGTGGGAGGGGGGGCAGGGAGCAGGAAATATGCAGCCACAGGAAGATCACAAGGAAGTCCCAAATGAAGCTATAGAGATAGCTACCAATTTACAACTGTCAAAACTGAGAGTCTCACTAGAACAGATAAAGTTGGATATGGAGCACTCTGATTGTAAACCAATCCTATACCAAAGGTGTTAATGTTGGAGCTGCTTACAAAAAGCTGGACCCCTTCAGAAAATTATGTCTTCAAGCATGACAGTACAAGCCCAAAATCATTTGGCCATGTTTGTCTAAATGTTCTCCAAGGTTAGCATACTCTGTTGTTTTGAGATGACCTGTGTGATGTTAACTTTACTTTTATTGTCCTTCTGCAAACCAGTTTTACGACTAGGGAGATCCAGAGCACTTTTGTTACTGGAGCTGGTACAAATATACAATTCAATTCAAGTTAATTATAGCCCTAAGGCCAGATACAATCAAATATCTAATAACAACAATAATACATCCTTCTGTATATGTATAAAACAGAAAAACAGTAAGTATGATGAGATCTTTTGTTGCTGTTGTTCAGTTGTTTATTCGTGTCCGACTCTTCGTGACCTCATGGACCATAGCACGCCAGGCCTTCCTGTCCTCCACTGTCTCCTGGAGTTTGCTCAAATTCATGTTCATTACATCGGTGATGCTATCTAACCATCTCATCCTCTGCCGTCCCCTTCTCCTTTTGCCTTCAGTCTTTCCCAGCATCAGGGTCTTTTCCAGTGAGTCCTCTCTTTGCGTTAGGTGGCCAAAGTATTTGAGCTTCAGCTTCAGTAACTGTCCTTCTAATGAGCAGTCAGGGTTGATTTCCTTTAGGATTGACTGATTTGACCTCCTTGATGAGATCTAAAAATAATTAAAAATAGAAATACTAAAATCAATCAATATAAAACACTATTTAAGAAATTTTAAACCTAAGTAATAGCGTATCATACAAATGGTAGCACAGAACTGGGCAACTTGGGAGGATATTTTCGAGTCCTTGTCCAAAAGAAGTAGCATTAAGTAGAAATCATACTCCCTACCTGGAAATTTCTTTAAAATCAGATATATAAGGCTTTGTCTAGAGTCCTTATATAGGGAGCAGTATAATAACTGCAATAGAACATTCAAAAGGTGGGAAGCAAAGTGGTCTACCTAAAGCTGCAGCTGACTTTCTTTTTCTTATGGATAGGAAAAGGGTGTCCATTGAATGACAACTTAGTAAATCATATTAACAAGAGAGGCAAAAACTGTACTCCGGTGTTTGAGCCATCTGACAGACTCTCTCGTGTGGCATTTCTCAACCTTCAGGCAACATAGCAGACATTTTTTTATAGTTTTGTGTTGAAGAAGGGGATGAAATTTAAACAAAAATAGGAAAGTGAAGCAGGCAATGCTAAATACATGTCTGCAAGAACACAGATTGATGGAATGAAGCTGTGTGGGCCCATTATGATGGAACAGATAGTTGTAGTTGATAGTTGATAAATAAATCAAACCTTGCCCACCCATCCTGCAGATGCACTTGTCTGGTAGCTATTTGGCCTTTTTCAGTAGCAGTCTTATTGCCATCCCTAAAGGGAAGTCCTGACCTTGAGACATTGTTGGACATGTTCTCTTGCCCTTGGAGAACCCGTCCCCTCAATTTCTTGGCCACAACTTGGGTGGAGAAACTTGAAGGCCTGTATATGTTGTTAGAAAGGCCATTGAAAGCTTCAAAGCCTTGCTTCACTTGGAACAAAGGAGTCTTTCAAAGATGCTTTGCAAAGCAACATGGTTCTCCTTGCATGGGTGACCCAATGCTGCTATGTGGTTTTGCATTTCTCACGATGTTTCTTCAGGCAAATCCAGTGGCTTCAAAAACCTCTTTCAGCTACTGAACATGCCAAAAGGGGACAGGCAGAGTGAGGCAAAGTACCTTGACAGGGTAGATATGGTTCCTCTGACGTGTAAAGCACCTCACTGAGAAAAATTAGGGTGAAGGTGTATACATGTGTGAGCACACACATGTATGCCCAAACACATGCACACATACAGTATAGTGACATTAAAGTATTTATAAAAGCAGTTCAGTTTCTTGCTGCCTTGCATAGCTTTGCCTGTCAATGCTAGATATTTGAATGCCATTGGCTTTAAATATGCCCATCTCTGCATCTCACCTTGTTGGAGAGAGCATTTCTTCAGGACAGTTTTGACCACTGGCTAAATCGCTCAATGCCACTTGAAGTCCCAAAGAGCAGAATGCAGGGACAGCTACAGTGGATCAAGGTGCCGATGCTACCTTTTTGCTTTAAAGTTGGCTCCAGATGAACCTGCTTTGGTAGCCCCAAATAAAGAACTGGGGTTTTTTTGGCCTGGAGCCTGAGAAAGTGTTGGCGTCATCCTTAATTTAGTTCTTCTCCACTCAGTCCTGTCGACTTGTTCCCCCGAATCTCTTCAAGGAAGTTGTTTTAAATGAAGCACAAAGGCACAGCCCATTCAACTCCGGGACCAACCGTAGTTCTGACCTGGAGGTCGTGGAAGAAAGAGGGTAGGTAATCTCAGTCCCATCCTTAGCAAGCTGGATTCGCCACTCCAGAGCTCCACATGAGGCTGTTAGGCTTTGCTTTGGAGAGACCCAAGGCACCACCAGCATGGAGAAGTAATTATCTTCACTCCTAGCACTACAGCAGAGCAGCCACTGAGCCCTGGCAGCTTATTTTAAGCGGGCTAATAAAGAAAAGAATCATTTCAGGCCTTGCAGAGCTACACAGCGGGCCTGCATTTTATTAATGAGGGTTTTATTTTAGGTTCACTGTACCGCATTCACATAAAAGAGAAGAAGCAGAAGGGGCAGGGGAGAGAAAGGTGCCTTTGACAAGGCTATTAGCTAAAGTTTTCCCCATGAATTTCAGGAAGGAAGAAATGTGAGGCATTGCGCTTGCAAGTGGTGAGGACTAGCTGTGCAAAACCAGCTTCTTATTTGTTTACTCCATTTATATCCCCTCTTTCTACTCCAGCAACTACTTTAGTCCTCTTCACTCTTGTTAATTTACCCAAATCGAATTGTTTACCAGGGCAGATCTCCCAAATCAGATCAAACATCTGCTGGGGACAGTTGGTTATAAACAGATAAGGCATGAGGACAACAGCTCCCCTCAGCTGGGCTGTGGATCACCCCTAATATCTAATATTAAGGGATAGATTACCCTCTCACATAGGGCAGCCATAGGTTTCAAGTGAAGTCATCACTGAATTTGGTATCATTTATGTCAATGATTCCATGTTATCTTGGCCCAATTAAATCTTTTTCCTCTAGTTTTTCCCCACATGCTACAAGCGAGGAATGCAACGTTTTGTGGAAGAAATCCATCACTATTCTAAGAGTTAGTTATAGACTCTCTTCTGTATTTTTGTTAGCCATATCATTTGTGAATTATTTATCAATGGCCTATATGGTTCGCACTGTTGCATTTTAGTGTTTTCGGTAATAATGAAAGTATGAAAAGAGACAGAGTAATTCATATTAGCCTCTTCTTCCCAACCCAAGTCCCTATCCCCATTAAAAGAGATGAAACCATCATGTTTAACCCATAGTGGTCTGGAGTCACTCCTTCAAAGGCAGAGGGTTGCATTTTGGCCCTACTGCCTTCTTAATGACAGACAGGAACTCTAGTGATTGGTAGCTGAGTCTCATTCACACCTTTATATCAATCCAATTAATAAGGAGATGAGGGAACCCTATGTTTAGGATTGGGTTTAGGATCGATGCATGAATGGAACATGAATGCACTGATGAAGCAAAGACTCAAATGGGTCCAGCTGTTAAACCCCTAGTGCCACCTAAACCATCTGAGAAATTAACCCATGCTGAGAGGTCTGAATAAATGGAATTCAGTTTTTGTTTTTTAAAAAATTCTAATCTATAATCCCATTTATACACAGGTACCACTCCGGTGGGAAGGTAACAGCGTTCTGTGCACCTTGGCATTTAGTCATGCTGCCCACATAACCACGGAAGCGTCTATGGATAATGCTGGCTCCCTCGGCCGAGAATCGGAGATGAGCGCCACCCCCTAGAGCCAGATACGACTGGAAGGGGAAACATTGCCTAACCTTAATACACGGGCATTATTGATGTAAGCGAGAGCCAGTTTGGTGCAGTGGTTAAGGGATCAGGCTAGAAACCAGGGGACCGTGAGTTCTACTCCGGCCTTTGGCACAAAGCCAGCTGGGTGACCTTGGGCCAGTCACACTCTCTCAGCCCTAGGAAGGAGGCAATGGCAAACCACTTATAAAAAACCTTGCCAAGAAAACTGCAAGGACTTGAAGGCACCAAAAAAAGAAAAGGAAAGGAAAAAAAGGCTGCACCTTTATAACTCCACGAAAGGTTGTTAGCAAAACAGGTTTAGCCATGAGGTAAGTTCTGATGTGCTGGCTAGAGCCACAGACTAGATGGAATTCTTTAGTTGAGCAGAGCAGCATTCATGCTTTCCAAGAATACTGGCTCTCAGTTATCCTCTGTATTCTATCAAAGTAAGATGATTACTCAAGAAGAAAGAAAGAAAGAAAGAAAGAAAGAAAGAAAGAAAGAAAGAAAGAAAGAAAGAAAGAAAGAAAGAAAGAAAGAAGGAGGGAGGGAGGGAGGGAGGGAGGGAGGGAGGGAGGGAGGGAGGGAGGGAGGGAGAACAAGGAGGCCTGCCTACAAACATCCAAGCAGAAGGCCCAGATGGTCTCTCTCTGATCATAATATTTTGAACATTGCTGTAATTCAAGAGCCTATGCAAAGAGATAAAAAGAAAGTCGATTAGCTAGGGTGACTATAAATATGTTATTTACAATTCTCTGTCTATGATTGTTGCCTTCCCTTGGTTTCCTATATTTCTCAGTAAATTCCTTTTTATGTCTAGAGAGTTGTTTTCATTAGTTTAAATAGGGATTTTGAATTTGAAACAAGGTTTGTTAACTCTGCAACTCTGGAATTTAGGCAGAAAGATCCAAAGGACCTCCATTTCTAGTTTTCCTAGGCTAGACTAAAGGGTGAAGTCCTTTTAGGAGGGCTAAATCCCCCCTCCAAAAAAGCTGGTCAGATTAGAGGGGTTACTTGGGGGTTCAACCTGACTGGTGACACCCTACTATCAGTACTGTTTACTGGAGAACCTTTGGGAAGGTTTTAAATAATCCTCTCTTCTTGCTGGTTTGTAACAATACACCAAGGCCTTTCCATACATTTATTTTATTACATTTACAGCCCAAGACCAAGGAGGAATTTACAAATTCAGGAAATATACACTATACAAATAGCTGGACAATATTTTACATTACATGGGAACTAGGTGGCTTCTAAGAGCCATTGCCAATATGCATTGGACTGAAGTGACTGGTCCAAAATCAGTGGAAAACACTGACTTCTCCCTAATCCCAGTCCAACATTTTATTTTATTTATTTGCTTTCTTCCTGGATGCTTTTCCTTTTTTTCCTTTTATTGTAATGTTATAAATCTTGATACATTGTATTATTTCAATGCAGATTTCAGTGTGGTAATATTTATGTAATATGATTACATATCATGAACATTCTATTATTTGGAAAGTGTAAAGTATTGAAGATAAAAAGAGAAAAATAAACATTCTATCAATATTAATTGCAGTTTAGGATATCAATATTAGAGACATAAGTTTATTTGACTCTTCATCCAAAGTTCAGTATAATGTAAAAAAAGAACCGCTGCAATTCACATCAAAGTATTAGTTATATGATAATAGTTTTGGTCTTAAACTAATTGCTTATTAAGATCTCCATTGCATTGTTACTTAGTGTATATATGTATATATATGTATGTATGTTTATATACCAGTCCAACATTCAAATTATTACAATACACTGGCTATGTATACAATATGCCTAGGTTTGGTAATGTACAGATCACTTTAGATCAGGTATTTTGACTGTCTATATTAGTAGGGAATATATTAGTAGGTCTAGTGGTTAAGGCAAAGGGCTAGAAACCAGAAGACTGTGAGTTCTAGTCCTGCCTTAGGCATGAAAGCTGGCTGGGTGACCTTGGGCCAGTCCCTGTCTCTCAGCCCTGGGAAGGAGCCAATGGCAAACCAGGAGACTGAGAGTTCTAGTCCCGCCTTAGGCATGAAAGCCGGCTGGGTGACCTTGGGCCAGTCACTCTCTCTCAGCCCAACTCACCTCACAGGGTTGTTGTTGTGGGGAAAATAGGAGGAGGAAGGAGTATTAGGTACGTTAGCCGCCTTGAGTTATTTATAAAATTAATAAAGGCGGGATAGAAAATAAATAAATAAAATAAAATAAATATTAATGTAGTATCAATATCTGGTTTACTGTTTTAACATGTTTAGAAAACTAAAAAAGCTGTATTCATATTTATTCACAACTTTTTCTAATGTATAAAACTGTTGTTTGCAACTTCTCCTAAAATATGTATCTGTTAACATAAATTTCCTGAGCATCTATTTCTAATGCAAATTTCTTTGATGCCATTCTTTATCATGTAAATTTCCCTGATGTAGGCATTTTTATCAAGCCAGATTCCAATATAAGCTATTTCTTCAATGTAACTAATCCTTTTTGTATACAACTCTCAGAAAGACATACATTCTTTTTGGGCACAGTTCTCACAAACAAATAGCTCTTATGGAATTCTGTAGAGCTTCCTTTTATCAGCTGGAATGGATAGGATTTGGAATCCAGAATATCTGAAAAGCACTAGATGGTCTGGTCTTGCTGTAAAATGTGGATGAGGATCTAGCAGGCATAAGGATAAAGACAACTGAGACAAGGCATATAAACTCTGCTTTGAATTCTGTGGGAAAGCTCTCTCTAAATAAAAATAATCATGATGGTAGCAATGATGATATACCAATAATATCAATTCAATGGTAGTTTGAAAGTATTTTAAAACTTGAAATATGAGAAATTAATATTGTATATGCTAACTGCGGCAAGATTATTGTATGCAAAAATGTTTCCACTGAGAAAATAGAAATCCAGTTGACATGATTCAAGCTACAGATATGCAAAAAGTTGGAAAAGCAATGAAATGCCTACAGTGGAAGACTGGATCATAAAATTAACTGAAGTGGCAGAAATGGTGAAGCTGACCAGTTTGGCCAGAGAGAAAAACTATAAAGACTTTTTTTAAAAGACTGGAACCCTTATATGGACTTTGTGCTGAAAGAAGAACAAAATGAATTGATGAATGAATGTGAAATGAATTGATGATTACGGGATTTGGGGATTAAAAATGAGACAAAGAGGTTGGAGAAACGTTTAAGATGACAATTACTCGATAGAAAGAAGGGTGGACGGCACAATTGTATGGTTTTTCTTTCTTTTTTTCAATTCCAATTTCTGTCTTGTTTCTCTATTTCTTATTTTCTATCTTTGTTCTTGTTTGTTTTGTATATTTCATTACATCGAAAATTTCTAATATATGAAAGTATTCTAAAAATTAAAGGAGAAAGAATGACCCTTGGGAGCTCTCGCCTTCAAAAGTTACTTCTAATCAGTTTGCAGAGATTGCATGCTGTATGGATGCTACTTTAAAAGCTATCAGAGTGCTAACGAACAAACACCCAATGTGGTATCTATCAAAGTCTCATGGCACCTTCAGTTCTGACAAAAGGCACTCTGAAGATCTGGCACATTTCACCTCATTTGCATTTGTGCATCTCATTATGCACATAATTGCATACCAATGGAGGCGTCCTTTTCTTGCTATCTTAGGAAGCATTATCAGGGCACGTCAGAACTAAATGCTGAAATGTCAACACTTGATGAACAAGGTAGCTTGACCTTTGCGGATCTCATCCTTTTGAACGTTGCCCTGAGATGTCTCACTCCTTAACTTACTGTTACCATTTGATAATGCCCAAGAAAGCATCGTTATTTTGAAAATTGGCTACAGGCCTTTATTAAAAACAAAGGAAAAGTCATACAGGCACCCCATATTTGTGCTGGCATTCAGTTGGGATTGACAAAAAAAAAAAAAAGTAACAGCATTTCTTAATGTCACCAGAACATTAAAATCAGTGGACATTAACACTAAGCCTCAATGGGATTTCCATGGAATTATATATATTACATTCATATTGGAAAGCCAATGAGTTTATCCATGATTAATGTTATGACACCGAACAAAACAACCTTTCTTCCATAGATGGGGCAACCATTTTACACATTGTAACGAGCATATTCTCAGCATTTGACAAGTACAAATAGCTAATCTTTTAAAAAAGAAAAAGAAAGAAAGAAAACCATTTTCACCCATCATGTGTATGCTGGGATATTGACTGTTTTGTGCAGGACTAATCTCATATTTTGCTGTATTCTCCCTCCCCCACCCCCACCCCTGTCCGTTATATTCTTGTTTACCTTGACATGGGAAGAAAGAAGGAAGGAGAGAAAAGAAGAGGAGAGGAGAGGAGAGGAGAGGAGAGGAGAGGAGAGGAGAGGAGAGGAGAGGAGAGGAGGAAGATGGAACCTATTAGCAAACCACAATCAAACCAGTGGTCCACTTACTTTATTCTAGCCTTTCCCAGCTTATTGTTTTCCATTGATGTCTATTTTCAACTCCAATCATTTTTTTCTTTCTAGGTTATCTTCCTGCTTCCTTGAATTTATTTCTGACCCTCTCATCTCTTTCCCCTTTTCCCATCATGCCTATTGCTATTATTTCTGTATCCTTTCATTGAATTCAATGTATTCCCTTCTGTGATTCTCCTTGGTCTTCCATTGGGCACCTTGGCTTTCTCAGTCTCCATTTTCCATCTTCCTCATGGTAGCGTCTCTCCCATCCATCCCCCTCCTTATATACCCATAAGGCCCTGCTTTTTCCCAAACTGTATTTTTGGTCACCTGGGGAGACTGAACAGAGAATGATGCTTCTGACATCATCAACAGAGAACATTATACCGGGTGCTAGAGGACAGGTCCAATAAGGGGCATCCACGAGGGGGATTCAAAAAAGTCAGATGGCAGCTGCAACAACATGATTGAAGCCCCACCCCTTTTAATGTGTCACACATGCAATACAAAAGGGGAGACTTCAATTGCATGGGTGTAGCTGCCTTCTTGAATTTTTTGACCCCTCCTTAAACATCCCTGCATCCGATTTCAGCCCATGCCCTACTGGAAAGAAGAAAAGAGGGGCATTCTTTACTCTTAATCTCAGCTCACAGAGATACATCAAAAAGTGTGAAAGTGTCAGCCTTGCGAGGTAGACCAGACAGGAAACATGACTAGATGAGTTATTTCTACTTTATTGTAAAGCTACATTGAGAGAATCTTGCAAATCTGAAAGTACAATTCTCCCCTCATCTCCCTTACAGCCCAAGAAACTAGGGAGGGTACCTTCTGAGCCTCTTGCTCCCCTTACATGCCTGCTGTGGGCTAAGTTGCCTTTTATCTGACCGTTCCCTTGGTTGTGTCTCTTTACCCTGTCTCCCAAGGTCATTCCCACATACCATTACAGAAAGGAATGAGGAACATTTCACGGGTTTAAAAGAAAGAAATGTCAACATATTCTTAGCTTGCCCATGTCAAACAATAGGTCTTTCTTAATCTGTTTTGAACACAACTGCAGAGGTATCTGCAGGAGTGTGGGTCAAAACAGTCAAGATGGCAATTGAAGCCCCACCCTTTTTAGTACCCTTTTTATGCAAAGGGTGGGGCTTCAATCACATGCTCGTGATCACCATCTTGATTTCTTTGACCCCCTCCCTGTAAACATCCCTGGCACATTGTATTCCAAAAGCAATATGATTTGTGTGTACTTTTTTGCCCTATAAATCAATTCAAGAAAAAAAAATCTACCCTGGTTTTTAAAATTAATGTCAAAATCCTTCTAAGAAGGAAGGAAAAAGGAAAGGAGTGCCAGGGAAAGGAAGACAAATAAATGTCTGTCATGGAAATCATTAAGAAAGATCAAGACAGGTCAATGATCTGGTGTTCTTTAAAGATTCTAGTCCTTATGACTAATACAAATACATGTGCAGACAGATATACATATTAGTTCAGTGGCAGCATAGGACATATTTTGTAGATTTGTTTATCTTCTGTGCATACTGCAATGGAAAATAAATCTTCTCCTGCTACATATATGCTCGAAGTACATTTGTCACAACTGTTCGTCAAAAGATAAATATAACGTTGGAAGATGTACAGTGCTTTTATTGGGCAATTAAGCCTGTTGAAGTCAGGCTTGGTGGTCCTCGTACAGAAAAGAACAACATGAGTAGATACTGAAATTCTTGAAAATCCAGATTATATTTTCTTCCTCCACACGCAAGATATGATGCATTGCACATCCAGTTTGAAAGCAGACATCTCTTTCGGTGCCTTAATCTTCACCAAAGATGATGTTGCAACCGTGTTAACAATTTGGGCTGCCCGTTTCTACCCTGGCTGGGGATTTAAATAAAAACAAATTATGGGTCTTAACAGTGATAGATGGACTCTGCTTCTATTGGTATAGAGTATGGGGGTTTGTTGAGATTTTTTTTTTTGGCTTTTAGATTAAAGGCTTACGCATTTATCTGCATAAACTAACCCCTGGAGTCGTGTCGAGCTGACATTTTCGCAAGAAAAATGAATATCCTAACTTATTCCAAAGAGAAGACTTGGTGTTTGTATGCCCAGGGTGACCTTTGCATGTGCCCTTTCAGATTAGGTGCACTACATGGAAAATTGTGCTCTTACAGTAGTCCATAAATCATACCTACCAATTTTCTTTAAAGGGGTATGTAAATATCAGTGTACCAGGTGGGTAAACAACACTAACCTCGTACAAATGGCTTGAAAATTGAAGAAAAACACCTTATTTTGCTGCCGAAATTGCTTTTGAAGCCCAGGCATTGGGGCTCAGGTTATGGAATGCATGAAATGTTTTGTAGAAAGGGGAATAGAAAATGGGTTGATGATAACTGCACTCGACACAGTTCCTGGGCCTCTCAGTCCTTGCAGTGATCAAAGATATCATTCCTGTGTATTACGTTTTCTTGGCAGGGCCTAAATGCCTGTGAATTTCAAGTGACATGTATATTATCTGGTGACTCCCCAAAGAGACAGCCAGCTTTTTGGAGTGCACATTCCTTCTTTGAGTTGGTTAGCATTTCTGGGTTTGGAAGAAAGTCACTGTGACGACTCACTCCTTTGATATTAACTCAGAAACTTTTAGCACAAGCCATGATAGGATATGAAAAAGTTCTTTTATTAATACAAGTGAATAGAATCGATGCAAAGAGCAAACTAGAAATTTTCGCGCTCAAACATATGTTAAAACCTGCCAAACTCTCAAGCACCCCTCATCCACCCCTCCCCTCCTGACTCACTCCCATAACTTTACACTGCCAGCCTTTGATGTTTCCAGATGGATGGCCTTGGAGCCTGGCTCCTCTCTCCGTAGCGCCTGCATGCCATTCCTACCTCTCATGGTTGCTCTACTGTCTGGCAAGCACTTTACCTAATTGCTACAGGCTTCTCACTATCTCGTTACTAGAATCCCATCTATCTAAGGCAACATCACAAATCCCATCTATCTAAAGCACATCACTAACTAGTTACTACAAATGCCATCTATCTAAAGCAGAATGGCAGGATGGCATCCTGACAGTCACCAATGGCTTCTGGAATTGGCCAGTGAATTTTGTTGCAATGTTTCCCAACCTCCCACCCCACCCCCTGAGGAAACCAGATGAGAGATTTTGAAGAAGCATGAGGGACTCTGGGGAGGACATTTTCTTCAAAGTTTGCAAGAGGCTCTTTCTGAAGGAGAAGCTTATCCCTTTGGTAACTTTTTGAATATGGTCCACAAGTTCTCTGTAAGGGGGGGAAGATGAAAAAGTGTTTGCTGCAGAACAAGTACCCAAAGAATACTCATTTTCTTTCCCCTCTTGAATCCTGCAGAGGAAAGACATAATTGCAGCTGTAGTATCAAGAGAACACCTCATTTCACTCCAGTTAAGAAGGCTCTCCTAGAAAATATTGATAGATATATCCTGAAGATAATGCCTATTTATTTCAGTTTAGATGCTGCCCCACTCTAACCAACCCTATTTTAACAGAATGACAGGCAGAGCTCACAGGACTGTATAAAAATCCTGAAAGGAGGAAACTAGCTTGCATCACCTGATGGAAGGTCCAAAGTCAGAATAGGAAAGTTGACTCCAAATAGTGTGTGCTTCCATGTTCATAGAATTATAGAATCATAGAACGTTAGTTTGTGAGGGATGTAGATGTCATACAACATACCTGATAGATAGTCATCCAACCTCTGTTCGAACATTTGAGGTGAAGGAAAATCCACCTCCCCTTCATGCAGTCTGTTTCTGTTAGCCCTGCGAGGAAGTCCAGACAAGAAGCACAACCAGGAGTACTAGCTCTATCTTTATTGTATGGTTACGTTGACAGAATCTTGCAAGACTGAACGTATTTCTCCCCTCCTTTCCTTTTCCTCTCCAGAAAACTAGGGAGGGTCCCTTTTGAAATGTTTCCCATGCCCTCCCTCCTTCTCTGGGCTGAGATATCTTTTACATGCTGGTTGTCCAGTCTGTGGCTCTCCCTCCTGTCTCCCAAGGTCATCCCCACATTCCATTACAGCTTCAACTGCTGAACTGTCCTGACTATTAGGACTTCTTTCCGGATGACTTACTTTATTTATTTATTTATATTTCAAATCTAGTCACTGTCCATCTCACTCAAAGAGCAACTCTGGGCAGTTCTTCCTTGCACTTTAAACTAATTACTGCTTGTCTTGTCTTCTGGAACAACTCTGATGCCAAAGGAACCAGTGAAAATGAGCGCAGAAGTGCTAACTGTGAGAATTCCTGGAGTTCTTCCAAGGTCCCAGAAGAATGGAAGAGAGGAAATACAGTCATTATCTTCAGAAACTGTTCTGGGCACCCCAAACTAAAAGAACAACTTTGACAAACCAGAGCAATTTCCGAAAAGGGCTACCAAAATTGTAAGGGGACAACCAACCATACATCTTGATGAGGAACTATTAAAGGCAATAAGTATGCTTAGCCTGCAGAACAGATGGCTAAAGTGTGATATGATAACAGTCTTTAGCTACATAGAAGAGAGAGTGAACGGTTCTTGGTTGCTCCAGAAAGCAGGACCAGAGCCAAAGGGAAGTGACTTCAGATTAGATATTAGATGGAATTTCCTGGCCAATGAAGTGAGTTGCCATCACTGGATGTTTTCAAAAATAGGCTGGCTAGCCGTCTGTCCAAAGTGCTTCAGCATCTCTAAGCAGGAGGTTGAACTAGATGACCTTCCAGATCACTGATGCTATGATTTATCTTTTACTTCCCATTATGACTTTATTCACATACATTATTTATTTATTTATTGCTTAAATTCATATGACTGCCCATCTCCCCCAAATATTGCCTTTATTTTAGCAACCATTTCTTACTAAGGTGCAAGATAAATATATTGAATAAAATAATACGCCAGCCCACAAAGCAGTTGCTTTCTCTTTTCTTTTCTTTTCTTTTCTTTTCTTTTCTTTTCTTTTCTTTTCTTTTCTTTTCTTTTCTTTTCTTTTCTTTTCTTTTCTCTTTCTTTTTCTTTTTCTTTTTCCTTTTCTTTTTCAGCTTCTGGGGACTATTAAAATTCATAGCTGATAATAGGTTTTCGAGTATTAGTTCAGCACAATGGATTATAAATGGCCTAGGCATTTTTCAGGGAGTGTGACATATAAAAATGTAACTAAACCATTTACAGATTTATTAGAAATATGACTGTAAAGAGGAAATTATAAGCAACTACATTCATATGTTATGCTGCTGTTGTGTTATAGTATGATATACTGTTGGTACTGCACTACACAGATAACAAATGCCCTTCAAATATAATGTTTTTTTTTTGTTGCTATTTAGATTTTCCTTCCTTTCCTTTCCTTTCCTTTCCTTTCCTTTCCTTTCCTTTCCTTTCCTTTCCTTTCCTTTCCTTTTTCCTTTCCTCCCCTCCCCTCCCCTCCCCTCCCCCCTTATCCTATCCTATACCTTCCCTTCCCTTCCCTTTCTTGAACTTTAGCACTAAAATATCTCCAAAAGCAGGCCTTTAGTCTGCTAGGAATCTTCTACCAAATTATGAAACACAAAGTTACTGCAGCTAGGGCAAGAGCTGAGTTTAAATTTCATGGCAGTCATTTTTCTGAGCAAATTTCTGCTTGTTCTTTCCATTTCCTTTTCTGTCTCCCCTCAACACCCCCCTCCTCAGGAGATGGTAACTTAATTGAAATTTCTCCAAATATTCCCCATCATCTTGTTGCAGTGGCTTCTATTTTCCACTTACAATCACCCAGAACATTGCTACATCCAAGATAATTATGCAACATTTAAAACATAAGCACAGGAATCTGGAACAAGCAATTATGACACTGCATACATCAGGTCATCAATATGCAAATGGCTGTATTTACTTATTATTGATTTATTTATTGTATGACTTTGTAAGGCTGCCCAATCAACACATTACTCTGGGTGGCTAACAATAAAATAAAAATTAAACCAGTGACAATTAAAAAGCATTATACACACAGAAAAAAATTTTTCCACTGTGTGATGACATCATGACATGCATGGTCAGATGCATCCACAGCGATAGTCTTTGGATTAAAAATGGTGAGCATGACCCACCACTTTTTTAATGTACGTCACATGCATTAAAAGGTAAAGGTTCCCCCTGCACATTTGTGCAGTCGTGTCTGACTCTAGGGGCCAGTGTTCATCTCCGTTTGTTAGCTGAAGAGCCAGCGTTGTCCGAAGACGCTTCCACGGTCATGTGGCCGGCATGACGCGTGTGGAATGCTGTTACCATCCCACCAAAGTACCTATTTATCTACTTGCATTTGCATGCTTTCGAATTGCTAGGTTGGCAAGAGCTGGGGCGAGTGCGGGAGCTCACTCCGTCATGCAGGGCTAGGGATTCGAACCTCCGAACTTGCGATCTTCCAATCGACAAGCCTGGTGTCTTACCCACTGAGCCACCACTCCCCTTTTATGCACATGCATTAAAAAAGGTAAAGGTTTCCCCCACACATTTGTGCAGTCGTGTCCGACTCTAGGGGCCGGTGCTCATCTCCGTTTGTTAGCCGAAGAGCCAGCGTTGTCCGAAGACACTTCCACGGTCATGTGGCCAGCATGACGCACACAGAACGCTGTTACCTACCCACCAAAGTGGTACCTATTCATCTACTTACATTTGCATGCACTGTGTGATGACATCATGACATGCATGGTCAGATGCATCCACAGTGATAGTCTTTGGATTTAAAATGGTGAGCATGACCCACCACTTTTTTAATGTACATCACATGCATTAAAAGGTAAAGGTTCCCCCTGCACATTTGTGCAGTCGTGTCTGACTCTAGGGGCCAGTGTTCATCTCCGTTTGTTAGCTGAAGAGCCAGCGTTGTCCGAAGACGCTTCCACGGTCATGTGGCCGGCATGACGCGTGTGGAATGCTGTTACCATCCCACCAAAGTACCTATTTATCTACTTGCATTTGCATGCTTTAGAATTGCTAGGTTGGCAAGAGCTGGAGCTAGTGCAGGAGCTCACTCCGCACGCAGGGCTAGGGATTTGAACCTCCGAACTTGCAATCTTCCGATCGACAAGCCTGGCGTCTTACCCGCTGAGCCACCACGCCCCTCATGCATTGCATATGCACATGCATTGCATAGATGTAAAAGTGGGCAGAGCTTGGATCGCCCAGTCATGCTCACCATTTCGAAGCCATTGACCACCAACACAGAAGCCCCTGTGGGTGGTATCGCATGGGACCCTCTGTGGACACCCATGAATGGAAGCTAGGTTGCTGGCAATGCTTGCCAATTGAAATGATGGCATAATCAAAATTAACAAGAAACATGGACTGGGGGTGGGGGGTGGGGGGGCAATCTTACTCTGCTGTTCTCACTGACAATTGTTTGAGGATTTCTCCTTTCCTTGGAGAAATTGGGTGCTGAGGTCCCCAACATTTCTCAGCCTGTAAATGGAATAGAGAAATTTGAACAGCTATTTCTGTCCTGCTGTAGATGATCTGATTAGGCCTATTCTCTTTGTCTAATTTCCAAGAGAGTTTCTCTCTCTCTCTCTTTTCCTCTTTCTCTCTCTTTCTCTTAAACATGAGCATGACATCGGTGTGGCGACAATGATGCTATTAGCCCATCAAGGGAATCCTCCTGCAGATGGAGACGTTAATTGAGAAGCCAAGTTTGAGAGGCAAAGTTCATGACTGTGCAGATGGTGGGGAAAAGCTGGGTGGTAAAGTAAGGTCAGTGTCAGACTCAGCCTGGACCTTAATGGCTCACTTTCAATATCAACCGGTCCCTCTGGGGTGGAGATGCAGCACAAGAAAGTCTGTCTCCGAGGTGGTGGTTGTTGTTGCTGCTGTTTCTTCTCCTTCTCCTTCTCCTTCTCCTTCTCCTTCTCCTTCTCCTTCTCCTTCTCCTCCTCCTCCTCCTCCTCCTTCTTCCTCTACCGCTTCCTCTTCCTCTTCCTCTTCTTCTTTCCCTCCTCTGCACTTGACTCAGATGCAGTAATTTCCTGTAAAGCAGGGGCTGTTTTCATGCCATGGTTATAGATAGTCATAGATGATTCCCTTGTCCAATATTGTAGATTCACACATCTCTTTAATATGCATTGATTTGACAAATTCTGTTCTATTGAAGCATCCAGTTAGAGTCCCTTGCAAGGGAGATGGGCGGGGAATAAATTGAAATAATAAATAATAAATAAAATAAATAGATGTTTTGGAAATATCTGTCTGTTCTTATGTGTCAGAATGCATGTATATTATGACATGATGCAGAGAAGAATGTATGTATAGCATACATATATCCGTAGTGCATTTTAGCTAAAAAAAGTAGGCTTTAAAAATCCTTTTGACAATCACAGATATGTATTTATGTATTTAAAAAAAGACAATGAAAAACAATAAAAAGCATTACATGCATGGAACAAATTATGTCCAGTATACAATGACATCATGATGTGGTGGAAGCATGGTCAGGTGCTTCCACAACGAGGGTCACTGACTTCAAAATGGTAAGTGTGACTGGACAATCAAAGCGCCACCACCTTTTCAATGTGCATCACATGCATTGCACAGATGTAAAGGGGCAGATGGTATTTTTATTATATGTATAAGTATTTTTATTCTATATATTTAAATATATTTTCTATATATTTAAAAATGACCTAGTTCACCTAGTTGAACTGGGGTGGTAAATAAAGTCCAGAAAAGAGAGGAAGGAGGGAGGGAAGAAAGAAAGAAACAAGAGAGGAAGGGAAGGGAAGGGAAGGGAAGGGAAGGGAAGGGAAGGGAAGGGAAGGGAAGGGAAGGGAAGGGAAGGGAAGGGAAGGGAAGGGGAGGAAGGAAGGAAGGAAGGAAGGAAGGAAGGAAGGAAGGAAGGAAGGAAGGAAGGAAGGAAGGAAGGAAGGAAGGAAGGAAGGAGGGAGGGAGGGAGGCTTACTATGGATTTCCCATCCTAATGGCCACAGTAATGCTATCTTGGACAGGTTCAAAAAGTGATTGTGTGGGGAAAAATACAGAATTAGAGTATCAGTGGCTGTTAGTAGTTAAGTGGTATTTCCAAAATGACAGGCAAACGGTGTGAAGCAAAATTTAAATCACAAGTAGTCACTTATGATCTGATTTTGTCACATTTTTGTGATTAAATGCACATCTGCATATGTTTGTTATTGTAGTCAACTTTCCCCAGTACATTTTTTCATGCAATTTTACTCCATTTATACCCTGTTAAAGCAACATATCTGAAGCTTAAGATATTTAATTACTTTAGCTTCCTACTAACATTTACTAGGAAATTGTGTCACTGTTATTTAATGATTTACCACTGATTTTTTTTTTTAATTTTTAACCTGCCTTTATTATTTTTTATAAATAACTCAAGGTGGCGAACATACCTAATACTCCTTCCTCCTCCTATTTTCCACGCAACAACAACCTTGTGAGGTGAGTTGGACTGAGAGAGAGTGACTGGCCCAAGGTCACCCAGCCGGCTTTCATGCCTGAGGTGGGACTAGAACTCTAAGTCTCCTGGTTTGCCATTGGCTCCTTCCTAGGGCTGAGAGACAGGGACTGGCCCAAGGTCACCCAGCCGGCTTTCATGCCTAAGGCGGGACTAGAACTCACAGCCTCCTGGTTTCTAGCCCAGCACCTTAACCACTAGACCAAACTGGCTTTTTTTTCCAACGCTCTCTATGGGTACTTTGGAAGGCTTGAAAGGGCTATAGGTTTGGCCATCCCATCCTAGAGGAAAAGTGCAATTCAAATATAAGGAATAAACAAAAAGCACTATCACATTGTTGAGGCTATGTTTACATATGTACATGTTTTGGAAATAAATCGCTGACAATGTGATTTGACACCCCTCCCCCCAAAAAAACCTTAATAGTTTCAGTTTCATAAGTCATATATAATTATTTACGAGCTCTAATTAAAATGCAAGATTTGGCTTTTCTGCATGTGGATCAGTGAAAAGCTGTTTTAATGAAAAGAGCAAGCATGAGCTCTAAATTTCCTTATGGCAGAGATAACTTATGTAATCACTCATAACCTTTTTCAGGAATATTATCTCACTATTTATAAAACAATGCCTCTTTCTCGTTCAAACTGCCTATTTGCATATGAAAAAAGAGCTTTATTTACTGATGCTTTTGATGGATATTTTTTTCCACATTCAGGAAACGGGAGATTCTGCTCTTTTCCAACTCTTTCATGTACAGGGGAGAATTCAACCAAAAGTTAGCAGAAAGGAATCTCTTCCTCCCATCCCACTTGTAGAACTTCTACACATGGAAAATAAGTTTCCCTGCTCATTTTAGATTTAGATTTTTTCAATTTTCTTCTGAATTCCTTTCAGAAGACTCTTTGGAAGTGAAGGAAGAAATGTACCTTTTTTACCATTGTTCATTGCTTTCAGAATAAGTTTTCACCATATCGATGGGTTAAAAGGTACTCTCGAATCAAAGAGGACTACATTCCTGCTTTTGGTGATTTTAGAGAGAAATAAACGTAGTGTGGGATGGAAGTATCTGCCTTGTCTCAACTGTGTGATATTGGTATTATTCTCTCCTTCATAAAACCTGTGTGGATGCCATGACTGCCCCTCCAATACCATCCAGAGTAAAACCAACACAATACTGGAATCATTGACGTCATTCAAAATCTGATGCTGGCCCAATGGCAGATTTGATTGGCTGTTGGTATCCTGATGTCATTGCATTCTCTAGGTGTGCCCTGATTGACTAGGACCACTGTGAGGCAGGAGAATGGAGACAACAAGAAGCCTAGCGTGAAACAATGACAAAAACAGAGCAGATGAGTCATTAGGTAGGTTTTTGGGTCACCTCCCCATAGTAAAATCCCTTTTTGAGCCAAACACGTTCATAAAAATGTGGTTTTAAGATTGGTTTTAACTGTAAGGCTTCTGCTAATTACAGGAAAATGGGCATTGTCAGATTGGACCTGAGCTACCATTGACAATTTAAAAATTGCATTCCCCTAAGATGTGTTGCTAGATTTAGTTCCTATTGATATTTTTTTTCTCCCTCCTTCTTCCACCATCCATTAGCCTTCTTCAGGATTCTGACTCCCATTTCTAAGTTTCTGTTTCCATATATCCCTCCTCCAAAGCTGATGTGGATGTGTGAACAATCAATGAGGGTTAAATTAAGGCTAAGATGATTCAAGTTCAGTCTCTACTCCCCATTTAAGTCAAATCTTCATACCCTCCATTTGTAAAAATGGAACAGGGGAAAGGCCCTGTTAGCTCCCCTGAACAATTTGAAAAAAAAAGCAGGAGGTAAATTATGGTAATTCACATAAGACTATTGAGATTAATTTTTGTTTTAAGGCAGGGCAGTGTGCTGCAGCCTTTCTCAGAAGGGCATCCTCCAGATGTTTTGGAATTACACGTTCCAGAATTCCCAGCCATTGTGGAGACAGGTATTCTAAATAATTACTCTTCAGTGAAGTTAGCTTCAAAATAAACCTGAATATTGTGCAGCCTGATCAACACTGCATTGCATTTTTTAAAAAAAGAACATGATAAATATGGCATTTTTTCACTTGAAATAATGCACCAATCCAACCAGTGTGTCTTTCGTGTCTATTTTTTACTCTCTTAGATCTATATAAACATGATTAGGTTTGTCTAGAAAGCCCGAATTACATTATAGGCCAGAAAACTGGAAATATTGACCAAACAGACATTTAATAATTAAATCTAATGGCTGGTGAAAGGGGGCCAACTTCCTTGTGTACTAAAAGCGAGTAGATTTCATTCTCATGTGGCTGCAGCTTGTGTAATAAAAAGACGAATTAGTTGACCCCTGTTTTGATGGGGCAATCTTCAGTTCTTTATTGGCCTGACTTACATGTGGAATAGAATGGGGTGATAGAGTCCTGCAATTTTTGAATGGACTGTACCACATCAGGTTTTGATGGAGACTGATCACTTTTAGAAGTGCTCAGATACAGCTATAAGATCTTATCTTTAAACAGCAGGAGGCAGTGGAACAACTAGAACTTTCCTCCTACTTTTCTGCACGCAAGAAATGTTCAAACCTAAAATGTTCCATAAATGGGAGCAGCCCATTTAACATGGAGGTAATGGCATCATCGAGGGGTGTGGTGGCTCAGTGGGTAAGACGCCAGGCTTGTTGATCAGAAGATTGCAAGTTCGGAGGTTCGAATCCCTAGCCCTGCGTGCGGAGTGAGCTCCCGCACTAGCTCCAGCTCTTGCCAACCTAGCAATTCGAAAGCATGCAAATGCAAGTAGATGAATAGGTACCACTTCGGTGGGTAGGTAACAGCGTTCCGCGCGTGTCATGCGGCCACATGACCGTGGAAGTGTCTTCGGACAACGCTGGCTCTTTGGCTAACAAATGGAGGTGAGCACCGGCCCCTAGAGTCGGACACGACTGCACAAATGTGCGGGGGGTACCTTTACCTTTAATGGCATCACACTCTTTGCAGGTGGAAGAATATTTGCCAGTTAAAAACTCTCCAGTGGGAAATCACTCTCAACAGCAATGATGCCCCCCTCTCTTTTCCCTTTAAAGTTCAGTTTTCCTGCTAAATAATGTCTCACTTGGACCTTCACTTTGCTGCCATTTCGTATTCTCCACAATATGTCACAGTCAACTTGGTTTCAGGACAATTCGAGGGAAAAATGACTGAGAATCTTATTCATACGATGTATGCAAAATCAAGGAGAAACACATTTTATAAAGGGGAGGGCAGAAATCAAAGAAAGTTTCCCTCCAAATTTAGTTAATTCCACCACAACCCCCTAAACCTCATATAGGGGTAGCTGTAGCTGTAGCTATAGGGAGATAGAGAAATGAGTAAGGACATACAAAATTTCCATGACAAGCCAGAATTCCATGTGCAGGGATTTTTCTTCTGCTCCAGTTGCCATCTTCCTTTTTCCATCTTTCCTTTTTCTTTTTCCTTGCTATGTCTTGCTGATAAAGAGGAACTGCAGTTATAATGAAAAATCCTTAGTACTGAAGGATTGATTCATATCCTTATATCCAGTGTAGCAATATTGTTACCTAGTTGGGTGAATGGTACGAAAGGAAAAGGAAAGAACATTCAACCCTATAGAGAGAAGTAAGGATTTTGTTTGATTTGTGTTTTGAGAAGACCTTGCCAGAATTCAGAGCATGCTTCATAGACTGGATGGAAAGAGCTTGAATATCGGTTGGAATATAAAGCAAAAGTGAAATAAAGAGGTTTATCTAGGACAATCTTTGCTAGATTACTATTCTTTAGATATTTTGGACTATAGTTCCCAGGCTATGTGGAAGTAGTCTGGTTGGTCTTGGCAGAGGCAAAATAATAATAATAATAATAATAATAATAATAATAATAATTAATGTTTATTATAATTTACTTGGAACAGCTTACATCCAGTGATGACACTTTTAATATTATTAAACAACATCTACCTATCCTGGGTCCTTGGGAAGGACTCGATAGGTAGACAAAAATGCAAAATCCAGCCTAAACATCTGGCTGACTGTGTGACCAACCATACTAATACTAATACTAATACTAATACTAATACTAATACTAATACTAATACTAATACTAATACTAATACTAATACTAATACTAATACTAAAAAATTCAACCATGTTTATGATTGTTCTCTCTCTCTTGTTGAAGATTTCTCATCTTTATCATAGACTTCTTTGTGCTGGGAATAGCTAAATCCATGGAATTTGACCTGTGCAAGTATATGAGAACCATGCTGGATTGTTTATAAGCAGAACAGAAATAACGTTTGGTTTTATTTTATCATTAAATGCATGTGCGGGAAAGCAACAGTGACGTTTTTTCCCCATCCCTATTTTCTGTTATGATGCTTTATTCCCATCAACTGGGTTACTATAATTTTGCTAAAGGTTAAGAAAAAAAACTGCTGAAATACCCTTTGCTCGTAGGACTTTGTAGCCAGCCTGCTTATTTATTGTAAACTTACCCTCTTATATTCTCCCTTCAAAGACAGCCTTACAGTGATTACAGCTAATTCACATAAAATTATGGTAGCTCGTCATGTCTAGCACCCCTTGGTCAGGGCCCTAAGCAGGTGTTTGCTTAATAATTTGGTCAAAGATCAGTGAGTTAAAGGTTAGAGCCATGGAGAAGGAGAATGAAAGGGTCACCAGCACACAGCACTTTCAGGAGGGGGTTGAGACTTGATCTTTCTGAGGCTGGAATGGTCGAACCTCAAGGTCACCCATTAGTGATCCTGCTGTAACAGCCTGAGATATGTCGGTCATAAATTCACCGTGGCAGCACCTTTAACCCTATTAATACTTGGAACATTTGAGGTAAAAGCAAGGACCTCGAAAGATCCCTTTGGCCCAGAGAGAATTATTCACACATTGTTGGCAGCATTAAATGCATAGCATGATGCTTGCAGCTGGGTTGTGTGTGTGTGTGTGTGTGCGCGCGCCTAAACCGTCTTGCAAAGAAAGTCCCCTCCTTCCCATTTGTTCGTCTTCAATGTACCAATTCTCGCTGTCCCATATGTGGGCGAAGAATGTTTCTGATGGCTGTAGGCTTTGGGGAAGTTGAGTGTAAAATGAAGGAGAGAATAGTTTCATACATCCTATGGCTATGCTGTTGCTCAACCAATGCAAGCACCCCTATGAGATTTTCTTCAAACTTCTCATCTTTGGGGATAAAAATTAGAGCAGTTTCTTTTCTGTTACATGGGATGTAAAGAGGATGGTCTTTTATGTTACACTTCTTTCCATCCTTCTGCAGCCTTACTGTCTGCTGCATTGAGGCCTTTCTCTTGATGTCGTTCTTTGGGAAGACATCATGGAACTAAGGGGAGCCAAGGAGGTTGCACAGAAGACTGGGCAATGAAATACAAGAGATTTACACACCCTCCAATTTACGTGCACACAACTCAGCCACCTTGTCACTAAGGAAGTGCAGGAGCATCCTAACACCCCCTGAGAATTTCAGTAAAATATTCTTCTCCTTGGAATGAAGTTTCAAAAACAATTTCTCTTTCCTCAAACCTAATGACAGGGAAAAGCAATCAGGAGAATTGGTGGGAATGGTACTGCTAGAATTCAGCAGAGCTCCAAACCATAGCAAACCCCCTTCAGGTTTTTTAGCATCTTGAGTTTTCCAAATTTGAATGGGGTGCCAGGTATTTAGAAGAAATAGTTGGACTGCTTTGCATAGCAGATCATGTAGGAAACGGTGTGCACCTGTTTGTTTTGGTATCTGGCACAATGGGGAATTGGGGGCTAGAAGAAGCAATTGTAAGTAGTGGAGTCTTTTTCCTCCCTAATTAAAAACAATTCTGCAGAACATTGAGGACAAAGGAAACACAAGCAACAGAGATCTCTTTGAAAAGATTTGAAAATGAAATGGCATGTCAAAATATTTTTGGAACCCAACAATGTAATTTGGTGACAAAATTGAAGAACTCCTCCTCCAAAACAGTTATCTTTCAATAGGCATAAAACTTACATTTCTGGAAAATGGGGGAAATCCTTTCTCTCTCCATCTTCCAGTTTAGCATAACTGCAAAGCAATTTCTTTGCCCATCTACATGCTAGAGACTGGAAAGCTATAACCCTTAGATAAAATAAAACAAAACTGACAATTTACAAGTGAAACAGAGAGCCCAAACAGAACTGCACCCTTGATCCTTCAGACTTCATCCATCAATTAAAATAGTAGCTAAGAAGATATAATTGCCTTGGGCACAGTAGAATAGGAGGGGGAGGGGGAAACACATGGTCTTCAGGCATTGGTGGAATCCAATGTTCATCAACACCACTCAGCGTGACCAGTGATGATCAAAACTGTAATGAAGCACTACCCTGGGCAAATCTTGTCTTGGCTCCAACGAAGGATCAATTCAGATGACACATTTTGAGTGTCAGAACAAAAATGAATGGCTGTGGAGGGAAATCCTTCCATCTTTTAGTCGCTAGATGGTGCTATTGTTTGCTGGTGCACTTTGGAGGAAGTTGAGGCTGTCTTTACTTCTGGTTTTCCAACACCTTGAAGCCAATAAAAGGCGTAGTACCCATCTTAGTGTGGGGCGTGGTGGCTCAGCGGGTAAGACGTCAGGCTTGTCAATCGGAAGATCACAAGTTCAGAGGTTCGAATCCCTAGCCCCGCGTGACGGAGTGAGCTCCCGCACTCGCCCCAGCTCTTGCCAACCTAGCAATTCGAAAGCATGCAAGTGCAAGTAGATAAATAGGTACCACTTCGGTGGGTAGGTAACAGCGTTCCGCGCGTGTCATGCGGCCACATGACCGTGGAAGCGTCTTCGGACAATGCTGGCTCTTCGGCTAACAAACGGAGATGAGCACCGGCCCCTAGAGTCGGACACGACTGCACAAACATGCGGGGGGAACCTTTACCTTTTTTACCCATCTTAGTGGGAGTTGTCTAAGGCATGACAGATGCCATAGGGCTCATCGGTCCCAGTGTGCTTACGAAGTCTTTCTTTGATATCTGCCAGGATCCTTGCCCCACCCATCTTTATTTAACGAACAATATTTTGAATTAATTATTTTAATCAAATAATAATGAACAGGAAGCTGGCAGGCAAAAAAGCAAAACACCAGCTTCCAAAATTCTTTGCAAGGGTATGTCTGTGACCCATTGGCATTGAAAATAAAAATGGAGTACCAAACTCCAGATGACCATTAGTTAGTAGCAAGGATTTTTGCAGCCCTATTCTTGGAGGTATAGGCACATACTGTATTTTTTTAAAAAAGAAAAGTCAACTTGGATAGTAGAAAGCATCCTGATGGGCTGTTAACATGAGGGTTTAGAAGCAACGGTCCAGTTTGTGTTCTGGTTAGCAAGTGTTTGGGGACTTTGGCAGCCATTTTGGAAAATTTATGACCGCCTCTCAGAATTGCAAAATGGGCTGACTGGCACCCAAAACTTGCCTAACCTTACTTGTAAATGACATGTGACTGGATGGTTACACAATATAAGCACAGGCTTCCTGGGTTCCATCCTTTTTAAATTTCTGCTGCAATCTTTACTTAAAAAAACAGTTTTTTAAAACTAGGATAACCATATCTAGCAGTTATCCAAACTTTTGCCCCCTAGATCTGGTATCTTATTAAAACTTGTTTTGACAATGTTTGTATATTGTGCTAGGATGACAAAGTTGAAAAAGGGAAGGTGACTGAATATTATCTGCATGCCTTAGGCCCTCCTCTATAGTAGAACTCAGACCGACTCAATAAAGAAACAGAGTATAAGATCGTAGTATTTCCTGATTTCCATCCAACGTGTTTCTTCCACAAGAGGGAGATGGGAATGTAGAGATGGGCTAACCTCCTGCTGAGAAACTGGCAGGATGAGACATTTCCTCCTCCATTTCTTATCTTCTCCAAGTACCTGACTGGATAATTTCTATCTGCTTCTCCCACCTTATGCCATTTTATGGAAGTTGTGTGTATTGAAAATGATGATTAGCACTCTCTTTTTTTGTGCCAGACAGATGGCTTTCTGTCCTTCTTTAAAAGTTCCTCATTTATATAAGTGTGAAGTGGCTGACTTCAGAAGGAATTTGTGAGTTCCTTCTCATTTTCTAGGTGCTTTCTTCATTATCAGCTATCAATCATAACTTGGGGGCAATAAACATGTGAGACAACCACAGTTGCGAAATGCTAAACTAATCCATTCAAGCACGCCAAGTTCAAATCTGAAAATATTAGCAGTTCAAATGCTGATTAATATTAGGAGCTGGCATAATGCACACCCTAAGATCCATGTTAGTAAAAGTAGCAGAGGACGTTCCAAGTAGGGTAGGATACAGATTTCCTCACTGATACAGATCTTCCTTGCCAAAGAAGACCTCAGAGGTACCAGAATTTTCCATGAGTTGCAAAAGATGTGCAAAACATTCTTTGCAAGGGATTTTTTTTAAAACTGTGTTCTCTTGTTTCACCGGAAGCCAATTTTGAAGGAAGGGTAAAAGGTGGTTGGACCTGCTTTCACAGTATAGCTCTGACAGATAGCAGGCAAGTTCTGCTATCACAGCTAGAACTCCACCCTTCTCCAAACTCACCCTGTGTCTTTCTTGGATTGGTTCCTTGAATGGAGAACAAATGGCAGTTTTGGCTTGGAGTCCGTCAGGCGGCTGCTGATTTCTCTCTCTCTCTCTTATATATATATATATATATATATATATATATATATATATATATGAGAGAGAGAAATCAGCAGCCTGCGAGAGAGAGAGAGAGAGAGAGAGAGAAAGAGAAAGAGAGATGTCTATTCAACCAATCTTAGGAACATCCCCATCCAAGATTATTCTTTTACTTGCTTTATTAAATCATTGTGTAAATTGTGTACCCCTTCCAATTTGTCCAGGATATATTAGCCAAATGCGATGGCAAATAGTTCATGCTTACATGCAGCAGCCCTCTGCTTGAAGGCTGGTCCTGACTGTCCATGTTTGCTGCTGTTGGCCTCTCAGGGTGAACCATATAGGAATCACAGCCAGATGAGTTAATTCTACTTTATCGTAAAGCTACATTGACAGAATCTTGCAAGTCTGAAAGTACAATTCCCCCTCATCTCCTTTATAGCCCGAGAACCTAGGGAGGGTCCCTTCTGGGCCTCTTACCCTGCCCACTATCCAGCTGTGAGCTATGCTGTCTCTTATCTGACCGTTCCCTTGGCAGCATCTCTTTGCCCGGTCTCCCAAGGTCTTTCTCACATACCACTGCAGCTGCAGAGATAAAAACCATAAGAGGATGTAGGGTGGTGTAGTGATTACAGTACTGGGCTTCCCACTCATGGGACTCATTTGTTGACTTTTGGACAGCCACTGTATCTCATCTCACTCTGTATTATCCACACATTGCTAATAAATGGGAAAATCAGAGGCATAATGGTGTTCTCTATTGTCTTCCAATTGAAGGATAAATATTCTTTTGTGTAGAGCAATGTGTAAATATATGACTCAGGCTTCTGGGCCCAATTCAAGGTCCTGGTCATTACCTTTAAAGCCCTACATGGGTTACACCAGGCAATGCCGTGCCAGAATCTGCCCATCCAGTTCAATCATCTCAAGAGAGCCTATTAAGCACCTCCCTCCCCCCACCCCCACCCCCACCCCCGCCCTACTGGGGTAATGGACAAGGTGGCAGGTCTTCTCAGCAATGGCTCTCTCACTTATGGGACTCTCTCCCGTGTACCATGATGTTTTTGTTTTCAATATGAATTTTACTGTAGTAGTTGTTTGTTTGAATTACATTGCTTTATTGCTTGCCATGCGGGGTCTCTTAGAAGTGGGGTAGCTTAGAAATGCCATGAAAGCAAGCAACTAAAGGGTGAGTGCAAGATAAATTTCCCTTCAAAGTAAGTTGAATAATTTTAAGGTCATCATTCTGAAATAACCTGTTGTGAGAAGCCTCCATATCTCTGATTTCAAAAATCTCTGAGGTGGATTGCCATGTGTGTTTCACCCAAACCATTGTGATATTCAAAGTGATGACCAGTATCAAAAAAGCTGATTATTTTAAGTAAAGTCCTGTTTTCTTCTTATTCCTGTTTAGCATTATCAGCATCTCCAGTCTTTAAACAAGTGTGTTCTCAGCTTCCAGTATCACCAGTTAAAAGCATCCTCTGCAGCAGATTAATCAACTAAAGCTTTGGTTGATTTATCTACAGCTCAGACCTCTTAACTGAACTGATCAACTGCTGTCCCAAAAGCAGGCACTTACCCTCACCATCCTCTTTCCTGCTCCCTTCTGCCGACAATGAAAGGCACCGTGTCAAAGGAATTAAGATGAAAAGATGCTGACAGGCGCAAGATTACTCCACTTTGCACGCCTGTAGACAACAGAAGTGACATCGCATCTCTTCGAGTTGACACATTAATGAATTTAGCAACACCTGAACTTTTCTGGAAGAGGAAACCTTTGACACTGGCAAGTTAGTTGGTGTCAGTAATAATAGGATTATGTATCGTGCTCCTTTACTCCATATCGGATGGTAGAATTACCTTTGGGGAGGGGGGCAGTCCTAACAAGTTGACAGGAGTTCATTTAGCTTCCTCTTTAATGACATATTCTTTGCAGGTGAACTATAGATGCAATAATTGCTTGCTTCTTTCTTTCTTCTTTCTTTCTTTCTTTCTTTCTTTCTTTCTTTCTTTCTTTCTTTCTTTCTTTCTTTCTTTCTTTCTTTCCCCTTCCCTTCCCTTCCCTTCCCTTCCCACTCTTCCTCTCCTCTCCTCTCCTCTCCTCTCCTCTCCTCTCCTCTCCTCTCCTCTCCTCCCTTCCCACTCTTCCTTTCCTTTCCTTTCCTTTCCTTTCCTTTCCTTTCCTTTCCTTTCCTTTCCTTTCCTTTCCTTTCCTTTCCTTTCCTTTCCTTCTTTTTTCCCCCAAGAGGACTCCTGAAATGTCATTACAGATCCAAGATGTCTCAATTGAGCTTCATGCAAAGGAGAAGCAGGGTGAGAAAGGGAGGGGAGGGGAGGCTGGTACAGGCACAGTTTAAAGGTGAAACGGATCTTGATAATGAAGAAATAGCAATTCTTTTTCTGGACAAGTCTTGTTTGATGGAGACAGGTGAATGTCAGAGGTGAGGGATCAATCATAACACAGCAATGTGACAAATTTTAATGCAATTTATTGATATAAATGTTTCAGTCAAAACAAAAGAATACTGAGTCCTCCAAATGGATGACTTTTAGAAAAACCCGGTCAGAAAAACATTGTTTTAAAAGTTTTAAAAAATTAGGACTATTTTAGAATCATTCATTGAAATGATTACCAAATTATTCTGAAAATTGAAATGGACACACACACATATCCAGCACAGCAAATCTTACTGTGCCATGCAAATGTCAAATTGTAATAAACATGTACTATTAGGAACATAAAACCCACTTCTAGAAGTCTAATATTCAGATTTTCTTTGAATAGCAATACTTAATCAGATAGCTCCAGAATAGGATACTTAAGGAAAAATAATCCCCGTAAGTTATATTCCATTTATAAATTTTAGAAGTTTAGGCCAGAAACACATGCTAAATGAAATTTGGGAGAAATTACTGCGTGTTAGAGGAACAAACTTATTGGCACAAAAATTATGGAATTTATTTATTTATTTGCAGATGAGTTTTAACCACAGTTATTCAAAGTAAACGTATGGAATTCATGCAGCCTTTAAACTGCAACGTGCCATTTGGGAGGTGGGAGAAACAACCTTTGTCTTTCTTGTATTAGAAAAAAATGTGCCCAAATATGCCATGTAAGCAAGTTTGATGTGGTGGTGAAGGCATCAGGCTAGAAACCGGGAGACTGTGAGTTCTAGTCCTGCTTTAGACACAAAGCCAGCTGGGTGACCTTGGACCAGTTCCTCCCTCTCAGCTCTAGGAAGAAGGATGCAAGGGCAAACCACTTCCAAATATAATGCCTAAAACCCTGGCATGATACTTTCCAAGAAAACCTTTTCGAATTGATAGACATAGTTGAACATTGGATTGTTCTGTTTTCTTTTTACATCTTTGCTTAATTTTTTTGGTTTTTTGCATTATTATATTTTAATTATTTCATTGTAAACCACTCCAAATTTTGATTATTAGGAAATTGGTACATAAATATATTCAGTAAATAAATGATAACCTGGAAAACAGCTATCCAAAAGAGACTGAGCCTCTATGGTTTCTCCATTGATGCCATCTTAGCCTTAGAGCTGGACCACGCAAGATCACTACTAAGGCAAAGGATCTTAGATATAGAAGGCCAAACAGAAACTGCTACTTTTACCAGTAATATATTTGTCAATAATCAAATTTTACTGCCAAAACCAGCCACATACCTATATTATATCACAGTTCCCAAATTTAGGAGAGCCCTATCATTAGCCTGACTGAATGCCCTCCCCACAGCTGTTTTGGAAGGGAAATATAAGAAAACCCCATTTGAAACCCATCTTTGCCCCTGTGACACGGGTGCTGTAGAGACCACGGCCCATGTTCTCTTGTATTGTCAGTTTTATAGGGACGTTCGCCACCAGCTGATTACCTTCCTTTTGCTTAAATTCCCAGGTCATTCTGATAATTTTTACTTGCGTTTTCTGTTAAACAACAAAGACAAAGGTATCTCCTTGATTGTAGCAAAATTCTGCTACATTTTATGCAAGCTGCGCTTACAAATGGTTATTAGCAGTCACTGATACTAGGGGATAGCTCTGATTGCCTTATGTATTTGACTGGAATAAAGTTTATATATCTTAATATAAGCTAGCATAGCTTTACATTCTCATAGTGCTCTATAAACTCTAGTACTACTTATGTCCTTTTATAGTTAGCCATCTTAGTAATTTATAGCATTTATTCTTTACAAAACCAATAGTCATTTTATAGGATTCTTCTGCTTTTTAATATCTGCACTCCGTAATTTTACTTCAATAATTTTATTTTTACCTTATTTTATTCTATCAATATGTTTTCAATTTCTATTTCTATTTTAGCATAATTGTTAGGTCATTAGTTCTATGCTGGTCTATGACCAAAATAAAGATGGGGGGGGGGGGGGGAAAACAGCCCCCCAACCCTCATTTGAGAGCAGGGAAACTGCCGACCTGGCTGCCTTTTACTCCCACCAGGTTTCCCCTTGATGCTCTGCAGCACCTTGCCTTACTGTTGCCCCTTTCTTTGTTGTGACAGGTAGGCACTGTTCAAAACCAAAGCTGGGTCAGAGGATCCCCCATTTTTCATTGTACATAAAGATAATGCTAGAGGCTGGTCCTTTTTTGCCTTGCAGCAAGCCAGCTATCATCTATCTATCTATCTATCTATCTATCTATCTATCTATCTATCTATCTATCTACCTACCTACCTACCTACCTACCTACCTACCTACCGGCATCATGGAAGTCTGGATGTGATGCCCAGGTAGAATCAGCAGGTGGCTTGAAAATGCAGGTATCTGATACAGTAGTCTGCCTCAGTCAGGGACCGGCAAACACACACTGGTCCTTGTTTGCTTTGCAGCAAGCCAGTTTTCTGTCTGTCTGTCTCTCTGTCTGTCTCTCTGTCTGTCTACTTACCTAGCCCCCCCCCCAAAAAAAAAAGCCAAGCAGGAAGCTATTGGGTTATTAATTTTTCAGCTACTTTTTTCCCATTCCAGAAAGACAGCAGAGAGACCAGAGGTGATTTTATTTGTTCTTCATAACAATTATCAATCTCAGAATGGAACTATGAATAAAAATATGCAGATGTTATGTATTGCTGTCTACAGCTGGAAGGTGTTCAGTTTCACCGTCTTGATCATCTTCAGCCCCTTCGCAGTCCCTCAGAGAGAAGAACGTGACTTTTGGAAGCCTGCTCTGATCCGATGCATTCAGCCTTGGAAAGTATGATCACAAATGCAGAATGGAATAAAGCAAGGTGGAACATGGCCCCCTTGCAGATGTTTCCTACATGCTGAAATCATTCAGAAACATGATTTTGTTTGTTTGTTTATGGTCTCATTCCTGGCAGGACACTTTCATTTAAAATAGCTCATTATTTTAGGAAGCGCTGGATGTTCTGTGTAAACAAATGCATGAATGGGTCCAGCTTTAAGCAGACTTTCTTAAGCACACACACACGCACACACACACATACATAAGTTTTTGAGTGAGTCACCAAAAAGAAAGCACAAACCTTTCGTAAATTCAAGTGTTTAACTAAATTAGGCACTATATTTAAAGGATGCCAAGAAAAAGGAATACAGCTATCTTTGTTGCTCCCCTTCAAGAGTGCTAACCAACTTGATTTTTCAAGGGATCGAAAATTGCAGTTGACTATTAAAAAAAATGCAAACTTTGAACTCCCCTACATGTTGGCATAATAAGTCTTATGCAACTTAAAAAAACAAAACAAAAACAAAAAAAAACCAAATTGAATGACCACGTGCTGCAAATCTGAACAGTGCTGCTCCAATCATGCGCAAGATGACTAAGGAAGCAGTGCAGAACCCAGTTCCCTGTACTGTGGTGAGGTTAGGGATATTTAGCCAAATTGAACTTCTCATCTGTCAGTCTCTAATAAAAGAAATGTGCATCGCGCTGTCATGTTTTGGGATTTGTTTTAAATAACGTTGTACCTTCCAAATTTTCAACGGTTTTTCTTCCCCTGTGAAAGAAGCATCTGTTCTTCTACCTTATTCATGGGGTCATGAAAATTTATTCTGAAGTTCTCTTGGTGACAATTTTGAGCTGACTTTCCTGCTGGGACTATGGCAGTTCCTGCTTTCTTTGAAACACTTTTCCCATCCCTCTGAAGGTTCCCATGTGGCTCACATTTGCCTCTTGGGAAAAGATCCATGGGAAGAATTCTGCCTTTCCCTTGGGATTGAATGGAAATGTGGACAGTCAGAGAGGCTGCAGGTCAGCGGAGAGATGATTGTAAACATTCATCCAAACAGTTCTTGGCAGCTCCGTAGCTAAATACAAAAACACTCTCTACTCATGAGACTGCCGCTGAAATTCTCTTGTCCTCTGAAGGAAATGGCATCAGCAAATCATATTTCATCAAACTGAGAGAAAAAGGAGGGAGATAATTTATTTTCTTCATGGTGCTTCTCCTTTCAAAGCAACAGACGGAGCTGTAACTGCAGCTAGGCCATATGTCTATGAAGGTTCTCAGTCATCCAGGTGGAATTGTCTGTAGCTTGACATCCAGTTGACATGATTCAAGCTGCAGCTAGGCCAGTTTTAAGGGATGGTCTCAACCTTCCATTGGTTTAAGGCAGTAAGATGAGAGATAGAAAGCTGTTGGAGCTAACAAATTAAGGCATTCCCAGAATACTCCCAAACCATTATTCTGTTGCACCTATTTTTTTGGAGGTTTTCCAAAGTCTATGTTTCAGGAGGCATAGAAAGAGCTAGTGGTAGAAACCAGCTGGCAGAGAGCTTGGAAAGGGTGTTAAAAGTCAGGCTCCCTCCTTCAAAATTAGAGTCCTCCATCTGGAGGGAGAAATCTGTAGCCTCAAGACTTGTACCAGGGGCGACAAATCAAAACAGTAATAGGTACGCAGGTTGGGCTGGAAAGCAAATATTCCATTTGCAAATTAGGCTTAACTTGGTTATTGAATAAATCCATCTTTGTGAATAAATCACAAAGGATGGGAGGATAAACTAACCAAATAGGCTGGGTTTTGCACAACTGAAAAGCTAAGCCAGGTTGAAACTAACCATGCTTCTCATGTTGTGCCAAACCCACTGGGCTTTCATTGACCTGGCTGAGTCTCAACATTCAAAATGAAGGGGGAAGTGGGACAAAAGATGGAATTGTTAAACAAAATATTAATAAGAATGAAAAGAGTCCAGAGGATTTGGATGGCAGCTCTCACCACCCCTTATCATTGGGCATGGTGGCTAGGGATAATGGGAGTTGTAGTCCCAAGATTTGATAGTAGCTACTGCCCTTGTTAAATACAACAGTTGGAGATGGCATACAACTTATCTCTCTCTTTCTCTGTGCAGCTTAAACTCCAAACCATATTTTGTCTCCTACAACTCCTTTCCAATATGGCACACCACATCTCACAGGAAGAAATCGAAAGAGAATTCTCATTAAAGAGATTTTTCAGATCAGAAAACAGTCAACCTGGAAATCTGCAAAGAGATAGGAAGATGGCAACAGAAAGGAGCCACATTAACCGTGTCTCTCTCCTGCTTCCTTCAGAAATATATAAAAATATGCAGGTCAGAAAGACCACTGCGCAAAAAAAGTTAAAGAAATTCAGAATCGCACTTTGGGAGAAGGTAGGCAAACAAAAGCCTCATCTGCAGGGAAAGAAAATGTTCAAGAATTTGGAGTAAACATTTGAGCCCAATATTCATTTTATTTTCTGTTTTTTAAGGACCTAGCCCAGAAAACCTGGCAAGAAATTTCTACAGACCACAGGAGAGGGGGCTGAAATCCAAATAAAAAAATGGCCATAATAGTACTTAATATTTCAATAAGAAATTCCTCTTGAATCCCCTAGAATTTCCTGGGAGAGACAAAGATGGACTATGAATTACCAGGAGAACACACCCCAAAAATAAAAGCAAAGTAAAATAAGTAAGTAAGTGAAGTCTCTAAGATCACTTCTGGTGACTTAATATAGTTTTCTTAGCAATCATGGTTTTGCCATTCCCTTCCTCTGGGATGTTTTTCATTTGCTCAGTCTAGTCTACAGTCCCAGGATTTCCTCGTGGTCTTCCATCCAAGGTCAGGGGATGCTTAGCTTTTCAAATCAGCTGTCTGGATAGGCACTGCCACCTAGCTGGGCAACTTGATAAGGCAAAGGGACCCAGTAATGCATGTAGGCAGGCCAGGAAAACCTTGAATGTTAAAAATGTTTATTTTCAGATAGGACTTTGACTTCTTGAAAGTTTTCAAGGTACATGACCTAGGGAGGAAAGGTAAGAGATCGTAGCCAGATCAGATCAGACCATTTCACGTAACTGTTCCCATTGGGAAGTTTGGTTTGGTTGCATAAAACTTTTTCTAAGACAACAGCAACTGTTTGGTTAGGACTTTCAAGCAGAGATGCTGTGAGGAAGAGAGAAATTCATTCACATTACATATTAATACAAACCTGACTGATCTGCTCAGACAAAAACACAATAACGCTCTAGTTATCTGAATTTTCCAGCGCACTGCTCCAATTTAAAAATGTATGAAAAATGCACATGTTAAGGAAAAGCGTGCCCGAAAATGCATACATGAGTGATGGGGAGGAACACAATGCCATAATAGGATGATACATTTGAGCAAAATGCATGCTAAAATGCATTGCAAAGATTCTGTTTTGAACAGTGGTATGGATATATAGAGATAGATAGATAGATAGATAGATAGATAGATAGATAGATAGATAGATAGATAGATAGATAGATACAGATAATAGGGAGAGAGAGACAGAGAGAGAGACAGAAAGAATAGATGTGTGTGTTTATATGTTTGTGTGCGCATATCTCTGAAAACGGTAAAGCAGACTGATAGAGAAATGAGAGGAAATGAATTAGAAGTAAGAAAGAAAATGCTAAATTGAGCAAAACAAAAATGGATAAATTTGTTCACTGGCGAATCTCCATCTCATTGCATTGCTTTGTTCACTGATATATGTCTGACAAATCCATTTTTTTCTTTTTCTTTTCAGGATTTTTTTTTTTTTTTTTTTGGTGCAGTAAGGGAAGAAGCTCAGCTCAGAAGCAAGGAAGGCCCTTTTTACTGAATCATATTTGAGACCCCCTCTGCAATTAAAACCCTCTTTAAGCCACTGTCTCCATGTCGCTTCAACCGAGCAAACAATTGCACTTGAGCCTAGCAGGTAAAATAATGACTTCTTCCCCCGTCAGCTGCGATCTTAAAAATTCCCACACTTGCGCGCAGTCCCCATTTTCTCGTTTCCCTTTGAATTTCAGCTGCATTTGGTTTTCAATGTGGACGCTTGGCTGGTGCCGCCTTTGTGTTGAAACCCCCACACTGAGTTCTGTGGCTTTGGTGGTGGGGTCTTTCTTTCACTCTGCCATTTCAACATAAACAGTCAATATTCATAGCCTCAAAGGAGGCCTTCTTCGTATTGCTGACCAATTAAATACCAGCTGAGTCAGACAGACAATAAGAAAGAAAGAAAGAAAGAAAGAAAGAAAGAAAGAAAGAAAGAAAGAAAGAAAGAAAGAAAGAAAGAAAGAAAGAAAGCTGTAACATGCAGCTGTTGGGGGAGAGAAGTTCTGGGGAGATGGGAGGGTGGGGGTTGTTAGGCCCAGAGAAAATATTTGAATGGAGGAAAAAAATTAAAATGCAATAAATTCAAAATGATATTGCCACATTCCATTGAGAGGGAACCCCCTTTCTTTGGGGCTCTCCTGCTTTTCGCAGCATTCTTTTTATTTATCTGGTTGGGACAAGTGTGGGGAAGGGAGTGGGTTCCTTTTGCAAAGATTTGATCCAACGTTGGCGTGGAAGTTGGGTTTTAACTGTTCTTTCAGTTAAAAAAAAGGCAGAAGAACCAATCAAGGATTCTTTTGTGATTCAGGAATGGAATTAGTTAACCTTCTGACACTTCCCTTTTCCAGGTATTCCAGGCTGCTGCGAGATTGCTTAGAATTCAAACATCATTTCATGCTTTAACCAATGTAATCATCTTTGTAATTTCCCTTTTTCATATGTCTTAAATATTAATTCCAGCTGTAGCAAGTAAGAAGAGTAATTTATATGGCGGCGGCTTCCTCCTCCTCCTCCTCCTCCTCCTCTGTTTTCAAGTGCTTTCTGAAATCGTCAAAGTTGAGAGACCAGAATACTCATGGGGAGAAAAGAACACTCCTCCCTTCCAACTGAAGATCAGACCAGCAAAATTATGGTGCCAAAAGGAATAAAGGCAAAATTCCTAGAATCTGCATTATTTTGGTGTGCAATCTGATTTAAAACCAATGAGAGCTGCAGTCCTATATCACTCGATCTGAGATCTGGTTCTCCACAACTCAACAGGGCTTATTCTGAATGGACACATTGTACTATAAAGATATGCTCAATCCCTTGAATAAAATTTAGGGTCCAAATAAGCCAGACTCCAACTTTCTTGTGTATCTGCCTTCCTTGTTATTTTCCAGATTGTAAGCAGCTGAGATGTGTGATGTCCAAGAGACACTTCTAAATCTGCATTTCTTTTTAAATGTTGCTCTGCAAATCTCTCCCAGGGGATTTGTGAGAATGTCAAGGTTTTTTTAAAATCACATTCCACTTTGTGTGATTTCCCTGATGATCACTGATGATTTTCTATGCTGTGAAAGATGCTTCTGTCCAAACTGACTTTTTGGGTGTCCTTCCTCTGCTTTCACAACTGGAGACAGGCATGCCTTTCCCAGCTAAAATGGCAACTCCACATCCCACCTTTCCTTGAACTCCCAACCTGCCTATTAAAAGTGGAGACCTACAACCAAGCTTCTTTCTGTATAGATGTGTGTGTGAGATCCCTCCCCACCCCCTGCGCTTTCTACTCCACCCCAATCTTTGTTCCAAGCCATGCAACCATAAGCTTTTCGGCATGTTATGTATTTAAGTCCAGCCAGGTTGATACCATTATTTTCATACTGTTGTGAGGCTCTCTGGGTGTTTGCCCAGATTCACAGAGAACGTCTTGTGGGCTCTTTGTAGGTTAACCTTTCAAAACAAGGACCACCTGCAAATATAGCCGAGGGCGGCAGCATTTCACTAGGCTACTACGTCTGCTTCAAAACACAGATTAGCGCCACTTGGGCGACTTCATCTCTCTTGCAAGCATCATCTTTTCTCTCTCGCTTTTAAAAATTTTACTCTTCTTTGGGGGGAAATTCTTCTGTAAACTCTGAGCAAATGCTCGATAGAGCATATTTTAAAAAAAAGCTTTGAAAAAAGAAGGGATAAGAAAAGCACAGGACGGGAAGGTCACAGAGTGCTTTGTCCAGAATTAAACGTAACCGCTTTCCAGTTTATCGGACTAACTTGTCTGCCTCCATCCTCCACTGTAGTTACCCTGCTATAAACTAAATCTTAGCCATGAATTGTGAGCATAAATTAGCCATGGAGTGGGATGGAACCAGAGAGTGGTTCTGTATGAAATGGGATGCTTGTTATCAGCTGGAGCTGGGAAGCAAGTACCGTTTTCAATTGCTTTTAAGTATTGATGTAAGCACCCTGGAATAGTTCTCTTTAAATGATAGAAAGGGGAAGATGCCTAGAAAAGAATTAATTAGCTCAAGTTTGTCGCCACAAGAAGTTAGCCTAGCTGTGACCCAGTTCTCAATCACTCAAAATTCTCTCTTTTTATTATACTGCTTATGCCCATGTTTACACTGCTGTTATATCTCAGCCATAACATGAAAAATATTTAGTAGTTTTTGAATTAATTTATTTTCATACATGGCAAGTGGGGTTGCATGAAGATACTGCTATTGAACCTCCTGTTGTTAGATCTCAGAGATACAAGTAATCCTGAAACCTTATTTTTCAGCACCCCAAATTTTCACCAAACAAGGCTGCTAAAATTTTTTCCTGCATTTGAAGAAGATAGATTGTTCCATGTCATTTGTCTATCAGTTCTCATTCAGTCTGATGAAAAAGAATTTATCTTTGAAATTTCGTTCAAAAGAGAAGAGTTTTTGGTGAAATTTCATGCGTGGCAAGTGGTGCTCTTACTTACTTACTTACTTACTTACTTACTTACTTACTTACTTACTTATTTATGCTCTTATACTTAGTTAGGGTTGATGAGTCCTGTCTTTCATTTCAGAGTCTTCTCTCTAGCAACTTATCAGCCATCCTGGTTATCCATGTTTCCATTTAGTCCCACCTTATATGTTTTTTTTTCAAGATTGCTGCAGCTGTCCAAGGGAAAAATCTGTTTTTAACAACTATCTGGTTACTTTGGTACTTAGGAATGGAAACAGAATCTTCATGGATATGATCTGACCTGAGAGACAAAATCAGAATTAATCTTATATTATCTAGTACAGGGACCATTAGGATCATGGTAGCTGACTCAACTGAAAGTAATTCTTCTAAGCAAGGATCTAACACATTCCTCTTTAACAGGATTTATTGAGATGAAAGAGATCACGTTACAAGAATTTCAGCAACTGAATAATTTCCAATTTAGAAACAATTCATCTCCCAATATGCCATGGCAGAGATTATTTCAGGTTCTTTCTAATGGTTTTCTTGTGAATGAGCGAGGAGACAATTCTTTCATAGGTCATGGAGAAGCTCACAGGTGACTATTTACAAAGCCATCTCCTGAATCCTTATTAGATTGGTGAACCAGCCATTACAGCACGGCTCAGAAACTTTTTTCCAATCTGAGGACTCAGCTTGGATTTTTGAGTGACACCTAGGCAGTGAACTCCAAAAACTAGTGGGTGGAGCCAGGAAAAAAATTAAACTTAATTTAACCTCATCTCAAAGGATTGAATCTCATTTACATTCAATGCAATTGAAATTAATTATAGTTAATGAGATGACCTGGCATTTGTGTATTTAATTATTTTCCTTTTCTATCATATTATAAATGTCAACATGACAACAACTATTGGAGCTGTACCCAATATTTTTCCAGAAGTTGCATGAGGTCCTGGGAGATCACCAATAGATTATAGTTCAGCACCATGTGCCTTGAAAATATTCTGAAAATATTTTTTTCCAGTCCTCATTTACTAGTTCGTTGATCACTTAGGGAAGGGATGGCCTTTTTCCAATTAGGAGATATATTTGTATCCATTTTTGTAGAAGAATATGGAGAAGGAAGACAAAGGCAGTTATGTTATCACCAGCTGAGCCCTGAAAGAGAGGAGGAGGGTGAGAAAAAAAATTCAAATTGCCCTGCCTTGATTCCCTTGGGTACAAGAGAAGGGAAAAAGAAATTCTCACAGATGCTCAAGATTCTGTTATGATACCAGACAACAGAGTCTATTTCCTAACCAGGCCCACCTTGAAGGGCTGACATTGTCATGATAATTCATGCTCAGGACTTTATTTATTTATCAAGTTTATATATGATTATTTATTAAACCATGGGGGAGCCCTGTGGATATAAGACCCCCTGATTTAAGGCACATGAAAACTTATAGTCATGTAAAAAGATAACATCTCCTTTGAGTTGGACCTGATTCCCAGTGACTTCATGGATCCATCTACAGTATATAGCTTTCTTGGCAACAATATGGTTTGTCATTGCTTTTCTCCGAGATATTTTTCAACTTTTCAGGCCTATAGACCTGGGTTGACAAGGTGGTTACCCACCCAACTACTCACCAGGTCCAACCCTGATTAGAATTTGAAATCAGTCAAGGTCTGCTGGTATTGCCATCAGTTAGTTAGCTCTACCGACATGGGAAGAAAATATTTCGAAATATATTTCTCTCTTCTGCGTATTCCCTTCATGTCTCTGATAACTGCTCCATGAAGTTGGGCTGACAAAGAAAAAGAGAGGAAGGAGAAATATTATCTTGGGAATAAAAGCTGTACAATGAATGTTGAAAGCAGCCCTTGATTGATTGATGGATGGATGGATGTATACTGTGTATTATCTTTTAGGGGATGGTTGCATTTGCAATGTATAATAATAATACCATCAAGTTACAAGCGCCTCCTTAAAGCTGTGTAATTAATAGTCAATTGTTATTAAAAGTTTTATCAACCTTAAATGGAAAGCAGCTTAAATCCCAAAAGCAGTACTGAAAGCTACTAAAATAGAGGTAGTATCAAAGCTCACCTCCTCCCCAAAAAGTGAATAAAGTAAATGAGACATGTGCCTGCTGCTCATCCTAAGTTTGTTTTGTATTTATTAGCCAAAATAGACTAAAGCTGGAACAGGTTTGTTTCTTGGAGTACAATGAGGTGGATCTCTGGATGTAAACAGGTGGAGAAGAGGAGTTACTTTAAGAAGTGATAAACAGAGACAGAGAGAGAATGAGGGAGAGACAGAACTTCTTGATCTCCAGGAGATCTTGAATGCTAGTTTTCCAAAGCCCCAGTCAGTAGCCAATGGTCAATAGCAATTGGAGATATGGCCTAACAATATTTGAAAGCTTCTCATCCTTGTTACAGGACGTACAGTAGGTCATCAGGTCTCCAGAACCCTTTTGGCAGCCCTCAAAATGCCCACAGGCATTGTTTAAATCACAGAGTCACAAAGACTTATTTCTGTCTCATAAAAGTATTCCTTACTTTTGAACAATGCTATCCACCTGGCATACAACTGCATCTCCCAGTTTGGCCTGGAACAGAATGTATTTCTTTCTTGTGGTTTCCCTGTTTCTAGATGGAATAGGCTTTGCTATTTATTCTCATGATAACATCACAGTCTGGATTATCTTTTGCTTTGGCCTCATTTGCACATACTTTCCTGTAGCAAGATGGAAGAGAAGCCCATGACAAATTACTTGCATTTTATCTCTACCTGGTTACAATTCCACTCTAAACACGCAAACACAATTCTATTAGAATCCCTCAGTACAAATATTTCCTATTGAGGTGGGAAATGTTCTACATTTGTCCCCCTGCACTAATATAACATGCTCCCATTGCAGTTCTTGACTTATTCTTAAACAGGCAAAGTTATGAGATATATGTCTGGATTAGAACTTTGAAAAGCAGCATCTTCTGGGCACAGATTATATGGAGTAGAATAGCCTTATGTTCATCTGCCCAAAAAGATGTTTTTGAAGGTTGCACAAATGTGTTTGAGCTAATCTGAGCATAGAAATGCATGTTTAGCGATGTTTGTTGTAACTCAGATAGTAATGCAGTGCATCAGAAATAGTGTCATGTTTGAATTTGGAGAAGGGAGACCTGGTTTAAATCCCTACATGATTAAGATTCAGGGATTCTGAGCTAGTCACCCTCTCAGCCCAAGCTAAGCGAATTCACAGGATTGTTATTAGGAGATAAAATGAGGGGAGGACTCCATTTAAACTACTCAGAGTTTTCAGAGAAAAGGTGGGATATAAATGCTAAAAAATAAATAATAATAACAACAATAATAATAATAATAATAATAATATTTAATTATTATTTATTAATAATAATAATAATAGCAACAGAGGCTGTACTATCAAGTTACTAGCTCTAAAACTCACTTAACAATAACATGTGTGACAACTTGCAAATGGTTCTTCAACTCAGATTTTTAGCTTAACATATTGGACAGATGCAAAATGGTTGCCCGCTTGCACACCCAGATAGAAACCTTTCTAATCTGGGTTTTTCCCAGATTATTCCCAGTTATAAAGTCTAATTTCTGGATATCCAAGATGGTGGCTATTCTTTGTCTGCAGGGATGAGTTAGACCCCAGAAAGTAACATGGTGGTGTGTGTTTTACTGAGTAAAAAATCTTTTACTGAGATTTACAGTTAGTGTGTCCTGTCAACCTAGTGAGGTGTCAGATTATTGGTCCAGTTGGCTCAACGTAGCCTAAACTACATGGCAACTCTTAATTCAGTTGGGCAGAAATCATTCCCAGTCCCTATTTCAATTCCAGAGATTGAAATGGGGATGCTCTTCAGGCAAAGACTGCCATGCCGGGAAAAATGCAGGGTTTGTTCTGCTAATATCTGTCATTGCAATCTGATTAGGACCTATGCTTTAGAAGAGTTTGCAATCATAGAGAAGTTTGTAATAGGGCTGTGCAAAGGTCCAGATTAGAAGAGGGAAAGCTTGATTTGGAATAGGGATGGATGGTCATGCAGCACCTGTCAACAAACCTATAAGGAAGCTGGCATGCATATTTCATTTAAGGAGGTACCAATGGGCGTGACATGTACATCTACAAGCCTTCTGAGTACCTTTTCCTCTTTGAAACTAGATCACCACACAGTCTTAGCTGGCAAACAAGTTCAGCTGATCTCATTTAGAGACATTTGTATTAAATCTAACCAATGAGGTCTGCAGAAATGTTGGGTTTGTAGGATTTTGAGTGCATTCCCTTCATCACATTCCTCCTTCTTGCACGTGCAGGTTGAACGCCTATCAAAGGCTAGAGATCAGGTCAGTTCAACCAAAAACTTTGGCTGAACTCTTGTCAGCTGCCTTTTGAAGGATCTAGCTTTCAGCTAGAAACACCAACTCTTTGGCTCACTAGAAGGCAGCTTCATAAATGCATAACTTCTTCAAGTTAACATTCTATCTTTCCACCAATGAAAGTCAACCTTACGGGATCACAAGGGGCTGGTTTAATTGTTAATCCAGCCCTTTTGTCAACATACCTGCATTGTTGGAAAGAGGGTTCTCTCAATAGCCAACTCAGCCGATGAGCTGAGCATAGTCCACCTGAATTTCTTGTTAGTGGACCATATCTGTTTGATGTGCTAAACGGGTTATATCACATTGCTGCAATGGTACATTGTCATGTTTTAATTTGGCACATGAAAGACAGATTTTACAATAGGAATATAAAATGTGGAACCCAGGGAGGACACCCAGGACCAATGTCCCTTCTTATTGTGTGCGAGCCTGCACATCTGCAGGGATGTAAAGGATGTTGCCTTCTGCAAAGCAGGGGGCCAGTCCTTAGCATCATCTTTTTACAAAATGCCTCTGGAATCCAAATAAAACCAGGAACATCTTTAGATGTGTTTTTGTTGTTTATTCGTTCAGTCGTTTCCGACTCTTCGTGACCTCATGGACCAGTCCACGCCAGAGCTTTCTGTCGGCCGTCACCATCCCCAGCTCCCCAATGGTTGAGTCCGTCACCTCTTTACACACTTTAGATGTGTAACTACAGCTAAATACATTGTATAATATCAGAGGATACCCATTTGCCTAGAAATGAGAAAAAATAAACTCTTGAAAAGCTAGGGGACATGGTGTGAAACAACTAGGGAACCCACCAAGTCCAATTTCATAAGTAAATTGTATAATTAAAGAAATATATAAACTTCAAGTTTTATGACCAGTCATACTCAGTTCTAACTATTTTATGAGTAGAACAGAGGTGGGAGGACTATCTGTTGGGGGTGCTATAGTAGAAGATTCTGTACTGGGCAAGTCATTGGCCTAGATAAGTGTTTCTCAAACTTGGCAACTTGAAGATGTGTGGACTTCAACGCCCGGAATTTTATGCTGGTTGGGGAATTCTGGGGGTTGAAGTCCACCGATCTTCAAGCTGCCAAGGTTGAGAAACACTGGCCTAGATGATTTCCCAAATTCCTTCCAACTCCTACATTCTATGATCCCATAATTGTCTAAAGGAGAGCAACCAAGATGATAAGAGGCCATTGAAGGGAGAAAAACCTATCAGAAATAGCTGGAGGCATTGGGTATGATTATCCTATACTGTGAAGGGATTTGGCCTTGATGGCCTAAGATGGCCTAAGTTCCCTTTCGAGCCTTGCAATTTGTGATTCTATGTTATGTCAAGGCCCTTGACATTCCTTCAGGCTTTCAAATGTGCCCATTTGTCCTAAAAATCATGTACCAGCCCTTATCTTAGCTTGCTATGACTGAGATATTAAATTAGAAGAAACCCACCCAGAGTTTTATTTCCCATTGACTCCAGACCACTTTATAACCATCTCTTCTGCTTTCTTTAAAGACAACAAAATCATTACATTCTTCTTCACATTCTAGATGCCATAAACAGTGATTCAGAATTATCCATGCCTTCCTTTTCCTAAGAAGATAGCACTTGTGATGATTAAACATGATTTATCGTTGCATAAGGTAGTGTGTGTGTGTGTGTGTGTGTGTGTGTGTGTGTGTGGTTTTGATGGCAACCACATTTTATTTTCCTATCTGAACTTTTTTCATAATGATATTATACTGAGTAGAACAGCTCTCCAATCTCTTTTTTTTCCCCTGTCACAACCTTTTGCTTCGTTCTAAGCCACAGCCATTTTGTTCGACATTGGAAATGTCTTGATTTAGTTGTCTTGCCTTTTGGGGGCTTGTCCTACCTCCCGCAGTGGTAATAAGGATGGGGTTTCCTGCTGGGCACTGAAGAATACCATTTCACAGCCGCCACATCGCTGGCGGCTTTTATTTATGGAGCCAAGAAAATGAATGGGTATTAGTGTCCAAACATTTCAACATGCTCCTGCAGCCATGCACAAAAGGGGCTGATTCACAGCAAATTTCCACCTATTTTCCAAGAGTCATTTACCTTGCAAGAAGCTTGCTTGAACGTTATGATGATGGCATAGCAGAGGGGAGAAAATGATCCTTTCAGAATGCCTTTAAAAAAAGGTAATACTTCTTTGGAATAAAGGTAACCCTGAAGTTGCAACAGGAAAAGGGGCAACTTTAAGTTCTTTTAATTCTTCCTGTGATTTCTTTTTCCTCTCTCCAGAACACAGAGGGCAATGGACATTTCTACACTGCTAAAGCTTTATTCTACTGCTCTGTGTGAAGGAGATTTGCAAAAGAGGTTTCAGGATTCAGGACAAAGGCTCTGGAATCCAACAAAGAACAGCAATGCCCTCTGACAAGTACATGATGGAAAGTGGTTACTATTTCCTATGCCATTACTGGCCTGTAGGGGGCAGTGCAGTGCTTATTTCTGCTGAGCCCTAGGGAGGCATCTTTTTAGAAAGATCACTTCCTTTTTGTCATGAATCCTAAGTGTGCAAAACTGTGCCAGCTCCTGAATGAATCACCCTCTTACATCTTCAAGTGTACATTGGCAACCGGGCAAGGCATCGTGTTCTGGGCCTCAGTTTGCCTTCTCTTATGCATGCAACAGAATAAAGTAGAGTTAGAGTGGGTTGTACCACTGCTGACTCCAGAAATGGGAGATGACATAATTTTTAAATTTTCCCCTGTCTATGTGCATGGGTGTGCATGTGAACTTCCTTCCAGTTTGGTTTAGTACAGGTGTGTCCAGGGCATGCGGCCCTGAACAGCTAGTAATGTGGCCCCCCAAAATTGTAAACTTTTAACATTATTTTGCGATTTTTTTCGTGACTCAAGTGCAGCTCGAGCGTGGACTGCGTAGGTAGAAACAACAGAACGCTGTGTAGGGGAGGGGGCCGTGCAGTGCTAATGCCGACGCCGCCCGCTACACACGTCAGCTTGTGGCGACTTGGCATTATATATAATATTTCAACCTACCTACACGTGTTCTGTGACAACAGGCGTTTATTGTTATTATTATTATTTATTTATTTTATTTATTTGTTGAATTTCTATAACCGCCCATCTCCCCCTCAAGGAGGGACTCTGGGCGGTCTATTAAGTAGACATGTAAGCTTTCTTATTTGATTATTAAACTTTGCTTTGTTTATTTGCCTACCTAACAATTTATCATGGGCTTGTTGTGTTATTTCTTAAAAAAAGTATTTGTTCCTAAATAAATTTATTCCAGTATGGCTTCAACATCGTTTCAACAGAAAACAGAACCCAAAAAAGAAAAGAAAAAAAGAAAAATAGTGGATGAAGGAAGAGTATTCAACAAAAAGTACTTTTTTATCGAGACAAATACTAAGGCACTATGCTTAATTTGTAGGGGAAATGTGTCAGTTCTCAAAGACTACAATTTGAAAAGGCATTATATGGAAAAACATGCTGCCAAATTCAAAGCATATCAAGGAATTTGTCGTAAAGACAAATTAGCGGAAGTGAAAAAAAGTCTGTCGTCTCAACAATTTTTTTTTTAAAAAGTCACAACTGAAAAGGACTCTATTATAAAAGCTAGTTATTTGGTAGCAAATCTGATTGCAAAAAAATCAAAACCATTTACCGATGGTAAGTTTATTAAGCAATGTATGGAAAGCGTGGCAGATATAATTTGTCCTGATAAAAAAAAGCGATTTTTCTAAAATCAGTTCGTCTCACCAGACTATAGCCAGGCAAATTGAAGAAATAGGAGAATCTATCGAAAGAGGTTTGAAGAATAAAGCTGCTAATTTCAAATTTTATGCTTTGGTGATAGATGAAAGTACTGATGCTACACATACAGCTCAACTTGCCATTTTTATTAGAGGTATTGATAACAAATACAGTACAATGTCACTGAAGAAATGGCTTCTTTGGTGCCATTAAAAGACACAACTAAATCTCTTGATTTGTATGAAGCAGCAAAAATGACATTAAAGTTATTTTCTTTAACCATTGTCAACATATCTGGTATATCTACTGATGGCTCCCCGTCAATGGTTCGTAAAAGTGAGGGACTTACAAAATAGATAGAAGACGATGCAAGTGCCACCAGATACTCACATTTGATGAAGTATCACTGCATTCTACATCAAGAAAATTTATGCGCAAAAGCTTTAAAAATGGATAATGTCATGCAAATTGTCATCAAAGCAGTGAATTTCATAAGGGCCAAGGGATTGAATTATCGCCAATTCCAGGAGTTCCTTAAAAGTATGGATGCTGATTATGGGGACATCATTTACTTTTCTGAAGTAAGGTGGCTGAGTCGGGGTAAAATGGTGAAAAGATTTTATGATTTGCGAAATGAAATCAAGTCGTTTATGGAATCAAAAAGAAAATTTGTGCCAGAACTTGAAGATGAAAAATGGCTCACAGATTTAGCATTTTTGGTGGATTTGGCTGCTCATTGAAACGAGTTAAACATGCATCTTCAAGGTGAAAACCAACTTATCACTGCAATGTTTCAAACCATAACAGCGTTTGAAATGAAACTTAAAGTATGGCAAGCTCAAGTTATGGAAAATAATTCTATACATTTTAATACGTTGGCTAAACACAGTCCTGTGAACAGCGAGAAATATGCAGTCTTGCTTTTCGGTTTGATACAGGAATTTGAGAACAGGTTTCAAGATTTCCGGAAAAATCATTAATATTTTGGTATATTTTCAACTCCATTTTCAGTCGACATAACTAAATTACCTCCAAATTTTCAAATGGAATGCATAGAGTTGCACTCAGACATTTAACTCAAAGAAAAATTTGATCATGTCTCTCTACTGGACTTTTATAAGACCTATCTTCCCAGAGAAAAATATCCCTCGCTTCACAATCACGCCTTATTCATGACATCGCTTTTTGGCAGCACGTACGTTTGTGAGCAACTATTTTCAAGGATGAAGCACACAAAGAGTAAAATTAGAATTAAAATTTCTGACGAGCACCTTGAGAACTCACTGAGAATTGCAACCACTTTCATCGAACCAGACATTGATGCATTAGTTTCACAAAAACAAGGTCAAATATCCTACTAATTTTATGTTGCCCTCTTTTTAAAAATTTTATAATAAAAAATATTAAAAAATAAATGAAGTTTTATTACTTATACGCATTAACTGTATTATATATTTTATGTGTGGCCCATGACAATTCCTCTTCACTCAATGTAGCCCAGGGAAGCCAAAAGGTTGGACACCCATGGTTTAGTGGTTAAGGTGCTGGGCTAGAAACCAGGAGACTGAGAGTTCTAGTCCCGCCTTAGGCATGAAAGCCGGTTGGGTGACCTTGGGGCAGTCCCTGTCTCTCAGCCCTAGGAAGGAGCCAATGGCAAACCAGGAGACTGAGAGTTCTAGTCCCGCCTGAGGCATGAAAGCCGGCTGGGTGACCTTGGGCCAGTCCCTGTCTCTCAGCCCTAGGAAGGAGCCAATGGCAAACCAGGAGACTGAGAGTTCTAGTCCCGCCTGAGGCATGAAAGCCGGCTGGGTGACCTTGGGGCAGTCCCTGTCTCTCAGCCCTAGGAAGGAGCCAATGGCAAACCAGGAGACTGAGAGTTCTAGTCCCGCCTGAGGCATGAAAGCCAGCTGGGTGGCCTTGGGCCAGTCCCTGTCTCTTCTTCTTCCCTTGTGAATTTTATTCCTTTGAAGATGTAGTTGATGGTTTCATGTGTTTCTTCCAGTTGATCCTTTTTTATTATGACAAAGGTGTCATCTACATACCGGATCCATACTGGATCCAAAATAGGAGGAGGAAGGAGTATTTGGTATGTTGGCCGCCTTGAGTTATTTATAAAAATAATAGAGGTGGGATAGAAAATAAATAGAATAGATAGAAATAAATATATGTTCTTTGGTTTGTTTCTTGGAGGAAAAAAATCTAGTCCAATCTGTTTTCTGCTCCGCTAAGTTTCTGCTTTTTCCTTGCATAGAATGACATTGATGCCCTGCATGTTAAGGCCTGCTGTTCACCGAAATGTCTGACCCACATATGCCTCCTTATGATGAGTAGTGATTCATTTTGTTCAACTGGCCATTCCAGGCAAAGTGAAGCTTGGTGGGGAAGATGTGGAATCCATTTTCATAGCATCACTGAATCATAGAGTTGCAAGGTCATCTAATATAACCTCTTGATCAGTATCAGATTCTCTTAAACATCACGAACTGATGGCCATCTGGCCTCTGTTTGAAGATGCACTGGTGTGATGTTAATTGTTGTTAACTGGGCTTTTCAAATTTAATGTTTTTCACCATCCATTGTAGGCCCTTCATTTACTGAAGCCAAGGAGACAAAGTAGACATCTTCAGAATTTCTAAGTGTCTCATGTTTGGAAATAGAGACTTGAGGTGCTACCGAGATTCAAAAATAGCAGTCCCTAACTAGTGGGTTTCTGTATGTCACAATTCTTGTCCATTCCCCCCTCTCCAAAAAAAGTGCCAAGATCAGTTGAAAGCAGATTATTTAGATTATTTTTCTTTAATATTTTTCTGTACAACCAGTTTGGTCTAGTTTGGCAATGGGCTAGAAACCAGGAGACTGTGAGTTCTAGTCCCACCTTAGGCATGAAAGCTGGCTGGGTGACCTTGGGCCAGTCCCTGTCTCTCAGCCCTAGGAAGGAGCCAATGGCAAACCAGGAGTCTGAGAGTTCTAGTCCCGCCTTAGGTATGAAAGCCAGCTGGGTGACCTTGGGCCAGTCACTCTCTCTCGGCCCAACTCACCTCACAGGGTTGCTGTTGTGGGGAAAATAGGAGGAGGAAGGTGTATTAGGTACGTCTATGAAGGTTCTCAGTCATCCAGGTGGAATTGTCTGTAGCTTGAATCATGTCAACTGGATTTCTATTTTCTCAGTGGAAACGTTTCGCTCCTTTTCCAAGGAGCTTCTTCAGTCTGAGCAAAGTTGGTAAGGGAATCCTAAATATGTTTCTAGGTAGCTGTGTGACCTTACACCTGGGGTCATGGTTATATTGAGATGTATTTTAAGTCCTTTTATTATCTAAAGGAGGATCGTTAAGATCACCATGCTGCTGTTGAGCTTGTGAAATGGTCTTAAACTTCCTAGGCACAGAAGACAATGCGGGGAGAAAGATGGGAGAAAGATTGTGCCTGAGGCCCCCACCTCTATTCAAGGAAGGATTTTCCAAGTTGGCATAAATGGATTCACAAGCTCAACAGCAGCATGGTGATCTTAACGATCCTCCTTTAGATAATAAAAGGACTTAAAATACATCTCAATATAACCATGACCCCAGGTGTAAGGTCACACAGCTACCTAGAAACATATTTAGGATTCCCTTACCAACTTTGCTCAGACTGAAGAAGCTCCTTGGAAAAGGAGCGAAACGTTTCCACTGAGAAAATAGAAATCCAGTTGACATGATTCAAGCTACAGTGTATTAGGTACGTTCGCCGCCTTGAGTTATTTATAAAAAATATAAAGGCGGGATAAAAATTAAATAAATATATAAAATAAATAAATTCCAAGTGGCTGGTTTTCATATAGACTTCTGCACAAATCCATTTAGCTGCTACCATTCAACAAAACCTCTCTGATTTTTTTTCTGCTTCTATTGTAGATTGAGACTCAAGGTCAGTAAAAGCAAATGCTTCTGATACCTGGCTTTTAACTGGCCGATTTCTAAAAGTTACTTACTGTGTTATATCAAACTGAATATCCTTGGCAATTAAACCATTTAAATTGATAATTATGGTTCCTTTGTAAGTAGATTGGGTACAGTTATGCCAATGATGGAAAGTGGATAAAAAGTTAGACTTTAATAGATTGAATTAGAATGTGATGCCCATTGCTCCTCAAATGCCTGTCATGCCCACAAATGCCTGTCATGCCCTCCGTGAGTCTATGGAGCCACAAAATCAAATAGTAACTAAATAAGCAAGCAAATAAAGGAAATAAATACATAAATACACGTGAAGATCTTCAAAATCTCCCCAAAGATCTCATGAGATGTTGCATGATACAACATGAGATTTGGGGGAAGATATACTGTAAGTTAGCTGAAATCTTACCAGACATGTCAGATCTTTTGAACATAAATAACTAAACAAATAAATCTGCAGAAGGCCTTCATATGAGAACAGCCAGAGGTCCTTGCAGCCTGAAAAGGATTAATAGATTGCAGTCCTTTGGACTGCAGATCCTTCCCTTCCCTTCCCTTTATATCCCATCTTTTTAAAAGAAGCTCAGGGTACCCAAAATATAGGCACTCCCATCTTTCAGCAGGACTGTGTTGGATGAAAACCATTCTATCAGGCTATGAAGGGAAGGGGGAGAAGAGAAGCAGACTAGTTCATCACTCTCTGCTAAGAGAGGAGCTACCTTTGACTTTTCCTTAACTGTCCCCCCCCCCCATTTTTTTTATCCATTCAATCATGTCCGATTCTCGGAGAATGCCTTGACAAGTCCCTGCAGTATTTTTGGCAAGGTTTTTCAGAAGTGGTTTTCCATTGCCTGCTTCCTAGGGCTGAGAGAGAGAGACTGGCCCAAGGTCACCCAGATGGCTTTGTGCCTAAGGTGGGACTAGAACTCAGGGCCTCCCAGTTTCTAGCCTGATGCCTTAACCGCTGCAGGTTCCATCCAAACAACACTTTGCAAATAGCCACTCCATTAGATTAGATGAACTGTTCTCATTTCAGTTGGTCATGTGACAAACAGTAGCTTTTTAAAACTGCATGGATCTGCAGATTGTTCACCCTACTTTTCAAGGATGAAAGGTAAAGGCAAATATTCCCTTAAGTCAAGCTTATCTCCTCCTAGGGACTTCATGGAAATGTCCATACAGTTTTCTTGGCCAGGGGACCAATTAATTTCTTGCAAGGGGGGGAGATACTTCTCAGTCTAGCTTATTGCCCTCCGGCTTCTTGATCTGCCATCCAAGTGCTAACCAGACCCAAACCTGCTTTGGGTTGCAACATTCAGGTTTTGTGCCCCATCACAGATGATATGTGGGTGAGATCATCCGTCACCACGGGCTGAAGTATCATCAATATGCAGATGATACCCAGTTATACATCTCCATCCCGGGTGAAGTAAGTGATGCAGTGACCACCCTGTCCAAGTGCCTGGGGGCTGTAGGGGTCTGGATGGGGAAAAACAGGCTTCAGCTGAACCCTGGTAAGACGGAGTGGCTGTGGATTAATGGCCCCTCAGTCTCTGGGAATTTGTCATCTTTAGTTCTGGATGGGGTTGCACTACCCCAGACAGACCCGGTGCGTAACTTGGGGGTCCTCCTGGACTCACGACTCCTGCTCGAAGAGCAGGTGGCAGTCATGGCCAGGAGGGCCTTGCTCAACTTCATGTTGTGTGCCAGTTACGCCCTTTCCTGGACCGAGAGGCCCTTCAAACAGTCACTCATGCCCTGGTTGTCTCCCATATTTATTTATTTTTTATTTTATTTTAATTTTATTTTAATTTTATTTTTATTTTTATTTTATTTTATTTTATTTTATTTTATTTTATTTTATTTTATTTTATTTTATTTTATTTTATTATTTTATTTTATTTTATTTTATTTTATTTTATTTTATTTTATTTTATTTTATTTTATTTTATTATTTTATTTTATTTTATTTTATTTTATTTTATTTTATTTTATTTTATTTTATTTTATTTTATTTTATTTTATTATTTTATTTTATTATTTTATTTTATTTTATTTTATTTATTTTATTTATTTTATTATTTTATTTTATTTATATAACCGCCCATCTCCCCCCAATGGGGAACTCTGGGCGGTTTACAATAAAATAGTTAAAATAAAATATAAAATATAAAACATCAATATACAATATGTATAAAAATAATAAATAATTATAAATCCAGATGGACGATGGAATTCATAACGAAGGACATTATAAGATTAAGGAGTTAGCCACCCCCATGAGGAACTATCCTTTCCTCCTTCCCATGCCAGGCGGCAGAACCAGGTCTTCAGTTCTTTACTAAAGGTCGGGAGGGAGGAGATCCGTCTCAACTCTGGGGGCAAGATGTTCCACAGTGTGGGTGCCACCACAGAGAAGGCCCGTCTCCTGGACCCCATCAGATGGCACTCTTTAATTGATGGGGTTCGTAACAGGCCCTCTCTGAATGACTGGGTGGGGAGAGTCGATAAAATGGGGATAAGACGGTCCTTCAGGTATTCTGGCCCCATGCCATGTAGGGCTTTAAAGATACGTACTCTACATGGGGCTACCCTTGAAGAATATCTGGAAGCTACAGCTGGTACAGAATGCGGCCGTGTGGGCAGTTTTAAGTGCACCAAGATCGACACATATAACACCTCTGCTCCGTGAGCTGCATTGGGTGCCAGTTTGCTTCCGGGTCCAATTCAAGGTGTTGGTCATTACCTTTAAAGCCCTACATGGCATAGGCCCAGGTTATCTAAGGGACTGCCTCATCCCCATTACAGCGTCCCGTCCTACCCGATCTTGCAGAGAGGGCATGCTGCAGACCCCCTCTATGGAAGAGCTCCACCTAGCGGGGTCTAGGAGGCGAGCCTTCTCTGCAGCGGCACCTGCCCTATGGAACATCCTTCCCCCAGAGATAAGACAGGCCCCTTCACTCCTGGACTTCAGGAAAAAATTGAAAACCTGGCTCTGTGATCTTGCCTGGGGCAAGAGGGAAAGTAGTCAAGCTTGGGGATGGCTGATTTTTTAGAGCCGCCCCAAATATTTTAAATATGTTCAGCGTCACTGTGAACCACCTGCCACTTGGTTTTAATTTTAATTTTAATTTATATTTATTGTATTTGTATTTTATTGTCTTTTTACTGTATTTTACTGTTATTGTTATAGCTGTGAACCGCCCAGAGTCCCTCCTTGAGAGGGAGATGGGCGGTCATAGAAATTTAATAAATAAATATGTTTCAAACAGAAATCAAAGTTGGTCTGATCACTTTATTCTTCTTCTTGTTTTGCTTATACTGTAAATAGCCAAGACAAACTCAACTTTTTTTTTTCAATTAGGGAGGGGCACAGCCCAAATTGCTCTAATTGTACTCTTCTTTATAAGCATTTTGGGAAGCCTCACTTATTTGGGAAGAGGAAGGAGGAAGGAGGAAGGAGGAAGGAGGAAGGAGGAGGGAGGAAGGAGGAGGGAGGAGGGAGGAGGGAGGAGGGAGGAGGGAGGAGGGAAGAGGAGGAGGAGGAGGAAGGAGGAAGGAGGAAGGAGGAAGGAGGAAGGAGGAAGGAGGAAGGAGGAGGAGGCGGGAGGCGGGAGGCGGAGGAGGAGGAGGAGGAGGAGGAGGAGGAGGAGGAGGAGGAGGAGGAGGAGGAGGAGAAGAAGAAGAAGAAGAAGAAGAAGAAGAAGAAGAAGAAGAAGAAGAAGAAGAAGAAGAAGAAGAAGAAGAAGAAACCTTAAAGTTTAAAAAATCCCAATTTTTTCCAAATGTAGATGAGGCCAGATTAAGAAAGCAGTAATTAATTTCCTTTGACCTCAAACTGAAATTCTTTTCTAAAGCTGTCATAAAGAGAAAGAGGCCAGAGAGAAGAAGTGAAACAGTGTAACAATGCAATTAAACCCTTGTAATGAGGTCAGCTATTGGACTGGTTGCAACTGATATATTACAGCAATGAAGAGACATTACGAATAGCCTGTTCCTTACTCTTCCCCCACCCCACCTTAATTCATCCCCCACCCCGCAAACTCTTTAACAGTCAGATGCATTCGTTTATTAATGTAGCAGCTTGACATGGAAGTAAACAGGGGTGGTCCTCCTTGGCATTGGTCATGTCTGAACATCAGGAAAGCGTAAGAATGAAAGCAAGGGAATGATGTGACTCAACAGACTGGATTGAGCCAACACACCACCATTACCTTAAAACAGGAAGGCAACCTTTTATTCTAACAAGGGCTACATTTCCCCAGGGTTGCCTGCTGGGGGTCACAAAGGAGCAGAAAGAAATAGGGGGGGTGTTCCAAAGTCCAAATTGGATGGAGATACCCATTCTTTCTCTGACGCCCCATATTCTCCTTGACATTTTTCCCTCCATCTATTCCACCCCCCCTTTTCTTTCTGTCATCCTTTTCTCCTCCTTCATGGCCATTTTCTGTTTCATGCCTTTTTGTCTCTCTCTGGTGCCCAGTTTTTCCTTCTGTTAAAGCCCAGGTTGCAGAGAAGCAGGAGAGCTTCGGAGAGCTTCAAAACATCAGTCCATACGTTCTGCTGAAGCAAAGCAATGACTTGAAATGAGACTATCGCACCAAGCACAACCAGCCCCTTCCCACTGGATTGAAGTGGCCAGCTGCATCACGTCTGCCCACTTGAGGTGTCAAGGCAGGAAGAGTCAATGTTCAGAGCTGAGACGTGACCTTGAATCAAAGTGTTGTGACAATCCAAATCAAGGCAACTGGCTATGACAGAGTAGAGCTGCTTCGGACAAGTGTAGAAGCCTGTGCTGACCTCTTGCAAAAAGGTTTGGCATTAAATTTTGGGCATATTTGGACTTAGGCTGCAAATCACCCACCCCTATCTGAGCTTGGGTCATGTTGACTGAATGGGCGTGTCCACGTAGCTTTCTTAGCAACAATATGGAAGCACTCTTTTTTTTAAAAAAAAAATGTCTTCCTATTCTACTCTACAGACCTAGGATTTTTGTTGGTTCCCCATCTAAGTGATAACCAGGCCTGATCCAGCTTAGTTCCCAAGCCTGGGAAAACAGATGCTTAACAGATGCTTATTTAGGACTTTAATGGGCAGCTAAAGTCCTTTAAAGGACTTTAATGAGCAGCTTGAAAGTTCAGGCAGGAACTGTTCATATTATCTGCTCCCTGATCCTTTTATTGGAGATTTGGCATTTGGAAATAAAAGCCGAAGCCTTCTCTATGAAAGCTTGGGAACATGCTTTCTCAATGAGTATGGACCCATCTCTTGTCAGAGATATTGATGTGGACTGAGCACAAATCTGAGACTGCTTTGGGAAATGAGAAATGGAAACTGGCAGAGATATATGTTCATGTATTTGCACCATTTTTACCAGACAGGAATGCACAATTTTTTTTCCTCCGCTAAGGCTCACCTTCATCCCCCCTTTGAAAACAGATTGGGTAAGGGGGAAAAAAACTTCTTTCATTTTTTTAAAAAACTATCTAAATATCATTAAAATTAGATATAGTTAATGGAGCTGGGGTGGATTATTCACTTGATCCAAACTAAATGTTTGTCTCCTGGAGGCATATTGCTCCACCTCACAACGACAAGGTAGAGCCAATCAATCTCAGCTTCCTGCCTCCTTTACTTTGTGAACAGCAGTTTCTGTGAATTTGAACACACAACTTTCCAGGTCTTAGAGTCTGCACTTTTGCATGTGCAATGCATTGTGATACAAATTTAGCCCTTGTGTCTAATAGGTGATATAACTGAGTTTCTCTTTGTATCCCTGCTGCCAAAGAGGAGGGGGAGGGGGAGGGGGAGGGGGGAGGGGGAGGGGGAGGGGAGGGGGAGGGGGAGGGGAGGGGGAGGGGAGGGGAGGGGGAGGAGGAGGAGGAGGGAAGAAGAAGAAGAAGAAGAAGAAGAAGAAGAAGAAGAAGAGGAGGAGGAGGAGGAGGAGGAGGAGGAGGAGGAGGAGGAGGAGGAGGAGGAGGAGGAGGAGGAGGAGGAGGAGGAGGAGGAAGAAGAGCTTTGTTGAGTATTTTTCATTTTATATTTGCTATTGATTGGTGACCTTCCCCCACCCATCAAAGAATCAGTGACAAGAACTTCTCTAAAGCGAAACAAGCTTAAGTGTTCTCAGCTTGATTCCCATTAAACATCATAAGACCATTAGAATTTGACATTTATCTGGCAGCTTGCAACATAAAAGACCAGCAGAGCTAAAACAAAGATGCCTGCCTGGTTTTCCACCGGGGCTGCTTTTATAGGTTTGGGTCAGGTGCAGTGACAGGCAAGTGGAAGTAGAAAGTCTCACTTCACTGCCAGCTTGAACTGCATTTGACCCCCCTCCCCCCAGGCTTTTAATGACTTCCTTCGAAATTGCAAGAAAGTGGCTTTGCCCTTTATGGAATTAGGACACCTTGCCATTCATGTCTAAAGTTTGATAAAAGAAAAGTTTAATTAGAATATCCAGGCTACTCTGGAACATAGAAGATAACTTTCCAGAAATAAGGAGCCAAGGAGCCTGAGAACAGTTGTCCTCTACTTTTGTAGGAAGATGGACAGTGAAGCCCGGTTTTGCTTCCCATTCCTGAATATTCCGATGGGGTTGACTTCCATCATTGCATAGTCACAAATAAAGGAAACCAGAATTAATTAAAAAGATGTTGCAGGAACAAATGCATGTTGTTGTTTTTAATGAAATCTTCAGGAATTAATTTGGTTCCTGCCATTTAACAGGGAATGCAGACACACAGAGAAATTGGTTGCATTCATACCACATTCTAAATGAGGTTTAAGTGGGGTCAACTATTTTCTGGTTCAAAATATTGTGACTTTCTTAACTTAGATTTAGGATTTAGCGTGTTGTGTGAATCCAGGCACTGAGTTTGGATTTGGGGGAGGTTAAGGGGCATCATCCCCTTCATGGATCACTGCCTTGTCGTGGCGAAGGGGCTTGCGTAACTCAATGAAGTCAGGTCAAGAAGAACAGGTCATGATGGAGAGTTCTGACAAAACGTGGTCCACTGGAGGAGGGAATGGCAAACCACTCCAGTATCCTTGCCAAGAAAACCCATGGACAGTATCAAAAGGCTAAAAGATATGACGCCGGAAGATGAGCCCCTCAGGTCGGAAGGTGTCCAAAATGCTACTGGGGAAGAGCGGAGGGCAATTCCGAGTAGCTCCAGAAAGTGTGAAACGGCTGGGCCAAAGCCGAAAGGACGCTCAGTTGTGGATGTGTCTGGAAGTGGAAGGAAAGTCCGATGCTGTAAAGAACAATATTGCATAGGAACCTGGAATGTAAGAACTATGAATCAAGGTAAGCTGGATGTGGTCAAACATGAGATGACAAGATTGAACATCGACATATTGGGAATCAGCGAACTAAAATGGACAGGAATGGGCGAATTTAATTCAGGAGACCATTATATATACTACTGTGGGCAAGAATCCCTTAGAAGAAATGGAGTAGCTCTCATAGTCAATAAAAGAGTGGGAAAGGCAGTACTGGGGTACAACCTCAAAAACGACAGAATGCTTTCAGTTCGAATCCAAGGCAAACCATTCAACATCACAGTGATCCAAGTCTATGCCCCAACCACTGATGCCGAAGAAGCTGAAGTTGACCGGTTCTATGAAGACCTACAACACCTTCTAGAACTAACACCAAAAAAAGATGTCCTTTTCATCATAGGGGACTGGAATGCTAAGGTAGGAAGTCAAAAAATAACCGGAATAACAGGCAAGTTCGGCCTCGGAGTACAAAATGAAGCAGGGCAAAGGCTAATAGAGTTTTGTCAAGAGAACACGCTGGTCATAGCAAACACTCTTTTCCAACAACACAAGAGACGACTCTACACATGGACATCACCAGATGGTCAATACCGAAATCAGATTGATTATATACTTTGCAGCCAAAGATGGAGAAGCTCTATACAATCAGCAAAAACAAGACCTGGAGCTGACTGTGGCTCAGATCATGAGCTTCTTATTGCAAAATTTAGGCTTAAATTGAAGAACGTAGAGAAAACCACTAGACCAATCAGGTATGACCTAAATCATATCCCTTATGAATATACAGTGGAGGTGAGGAATAGATTTAAAGGATTAGATCTGGTAGACAGAGTGCCTGAAGAACTATGGATGGAGGTTCGTAACATTGTACAGGAGGCAGCAACTAAAACCATCCCAAAGAAAAAGAAATGCAAGAAAGCAAAGTGGCTGACTGATGAGGCTTTACAAATAGCTGAGGAAAGAAGGGAAGCAAAAGGCAAGGGAGAAAGGGAAAGATATAAACAACTGAATGCAGAATTCCAGAGAATAGCAAGGAGAGATAAGAAGGCCTTCTTAAATGAACAATGCAAAGAAATCGAGGAAAACAATAGAATGGGGAAGACTAGAGATCTCTTCAAGAAAATCGGAGATATCAAGGGAACGTTTTGTGCAAAGATGGGCATGATAAAGGACAAAAAAGGCAGGGACCTAACAGAAGCAGAAGAGATTAAGAAGAGGTGGCAAGAATACACAGAAGAACTATACAAGAAAGATCTTAATATCCCTGATAAATACGATGGTGTGGTCACTGACCTTGAGCCGGACATCCTAGAAAGTGAAGTCAAGTGGGCCTTAGGAAGCATTACTAACAACAAAGCTAGCGGAGAAGATAGTATCCCAGCTGAGCTATTTAAAATCCTAAAAGATGATGCTGTTAAAGTGCTGCACTCAATATGCCAACAAATTTGGAAAACTCAACAGTGGCCACAGGATTGGAAAAGGTCAGTTTACGTTCCAATTCCAAAGAAAGGCAATGCCAAAGAATGTTCAAACTACCGTACAATTGCACTCATTTCACATGCCAGCAAGGTTATGCTCAAAATCCTACAAGCTAGGCTTCAGCAGCATGTGAACCGAGAACTACCAGAAGTGCAAGCTGGGTTTCGAAGAGGCAGAGGAACTAGAGATCAGATTGCCAACATTCGCTGGATCATGGAAAAAGCAAGAGAGTTCCAGAAAAACATCTACTTCTGCTTCATTGACTACGCTAAAGCCTTTGATTGTGTGGATCACAACAAACTGTGGCAAATTCTTAAAGAGATGGGAGTACCAGACCACCTTACCTGTCTCCTGAGAAACCTGTATGTGGGTCAAGAAGCAACAGTTAGAACCGGACATGGAACAACCGACTGGTTCAAAATTGGGAAAGGAGTACGACAAGGCTGTATATTATCACCGTGCTTATTTAACTTATATGCAGAGTACATCATGAGAAATGCCGGGCTGGATGAATCACAAGCCGGAGTTAAGATTGCCGGGAAAAATATCAACAACCTCAGATATGCAGACGATACCACCCTAATGGCAGAAAGTGAAGAGGAACTAAAGAGCCTCTTGATGAGGGTGAAAGAGGAGAGTGCAAAAGCTGGCTTGAAACTCAACATTAAAAAAACCCAGATCATGGCATCTGGTCCCATCACTTCCTGGCAAATAGAAGGGGAAGAAATGGAAGCAGTGACAGATTTTATTTTCTTGGGCTCCAAGATCACCGCAGATGGTGACTGCAGCCATGAAATTAAAAGACGCTTGCTCCTTGGAAGGAAAGCTATGGCAAACCTAGACAGCATATTAAAAAGCAGAGACATCACCTTGCCGACAAAGGTCCGTATAGTTAAAGCTATGGTTTTTCCAGTAGCAATGTATGGCTGTGAGAGTTGGACCATAAGGAAGGCTGAGCGCCGAAGAATTGATGCTTTCGAGCTGTGGTGCTGGAGAAGACTCTTGAGAGTCCCTTGGACTGCAAGGAGGTCAAACCAGTCAATCCTAAAGGAAATCAACCCTGACTGCTCATTGGAAGGACAGATGCTGAAGCTGAAGCTCAAATACTTTGGCCACCTAATGAGAAGAGAGGACTCACTGGAAAAGACCCTGATGCTGGGAAAGACTGAGGGCAAAAGGAGAAGGGGACGGCAGAGGATGAGATGGTTAGATAGCATCACCGATGTAATGAACATGAATTTGAGTAAACTCCGAGAGACAGTGGAGGACAGGAAGGCCTGGCGTGCTATGGTCCATGAGGTCACGAAGAGTCGGACACGACTGAACGACTGAACAACAACAAGGGGCATCATGGCACAGCGGGTAAGACGCCAGGCTTGTCGATTGGAAGATCGCAAGTTCAGAGGTTCGAATCCCTAGTCCCGCATGATGGAGTGAGCTCCCGCACTAGCCCCAGCTCTTGCCAACCTAGCAATTCGAAAGCATGCAAATGCAAGTAGATTAATAGGTACCACTTCGGTGGGAAGGTAACAGCGTTCCGCATGCGTCATGCCTGCCACATGACCATGGAAGCCTCTTTGGACAACGCTGGCTCTTCAGCTAACAAACGGAGATGAGCACCATCCCTAGAATCAGACACGACTACACTAATGTGTGGGGGAAACTTTACCTTTACCTAAGCTCATCTGGAGACACCAGTATTTGTCTCAAACTCTTCCTTGTGCCCTGGTGTATGAAAAGAAACTACTGTTACTCCATGTTGAAGAAAATACCTTGTGTGGCTTTGATTGTGAGTGTGATTGCAGCTGCATTCTTGACCTTTTTGTGCCTCCCTCTCCATGGTACCCCTGTTGGGAAGCTTTCCCAGTTGATGTTTTTCCTTGGAATTGAATGGAAGGATGGAATGCTGCGGACCATAGCAAAGGAATTATCCCAGGAAAGGCAGGACATTCACACACACACCTTATTTATTCACTGATTGTTTCATTTACTAACATTTGTATGCTGCTTCAAACTGAAAAGACCCTAAGCCACCTTGACCACCTTGTTGCTAAATAAATGCAAAATTATTATACACCACTCATGAGAATGACCTCCCCTTTGAACAAAGGGTTGAAAGCAGATGTTCTTTCTATGTATTGGATGTGGTTGTGTAGGAAAAAGTGGAAAGGTTTTGGTTTTGGTTTTATTTTTGCATGGCACTGATATTTGGTAGAGGGGCTGTTATATTACAGATTGCCCCATCTCTTAATGTTACTGACAGTATTATACAGATATCCTCGAACACATATCTACAAAGTATATTCACGCTATGGACTTACCTAGTCACCCAGTTCCTAACTCTTTTTCAGTTCTTATGTACTTAGACATCCAATATTAAGGGGCTGAACTCCTGTTTTTATATCAAGCTCATGGAACAAGCATTGCAAAATCATAATGTTGTGATTCTTTGCACACTATACATAATTAATTGAAATGAATTAATTTTGTCCCCCTCTTCAATTTTGGCCCTTCCCAACTGACGTTTGAAGCAAGGTTGAAATCTTACTTGGGCAAACCATTGCAGGAAGTTTCAGTAGAGCAGGTTTTGGTAGGACTTGTGCAGTTTCCTCCAATAAGCCAGAGCTTTTTTCATCTTTAAATCATTTATTGTGGCATAACATTTGTGGTCTTTTGTCTATATTCATTAAATGTTTACAATGAGATAAGATCACGTCCACCACCATCCTGGAATTTGCTGGGTTCATTAACTGTTCTAGTTTTCTACTTCTGTTCCCAACTGACGCTGTAGATGTCCTTTCCACACTTCTGTTCCTATTGAATCAGATCCCTAAAAAGCAATCAGAATTATTCTCCTTTTCTGCCTGAGATACTTTTGCTGGCTGTGTTCCAGTCAGAGCCACCCTTTATCTTCCTTTTCCCACTGATAGGGATACCACTGTGACATTCTGTACTAAAAAGCACTCTTCTGTTCAAAGTTTTATCAATTAGCTTGGGATAATCATTCAGTTGGACAGCCCACTGGATTTTAAAAACTCAATCATGTCAGAAAGGCAACCATTTTTCTTTTTCTTTTTTCTTTTAAACAGTGCTAAACTCAGAGCCATTTTTCCTTCTAAAACAAGGGCTTCTTGGAAAGGAATGCCAGTTTGATAATTGGTTATTGATCATGGTCAATGCAGAGATGAATGCCATAGGATTAAGCAGACGCCAGCAGGTCGCGACACTGAGCTTTTCTTATCGCAATAATCTACAGAAAAAGAAATGTACAAGAAAGGTCACAAGGTTCAACTTTAGTGGAATGGGGCTTTCAGACTATAGATTCCTGGTTGCTGTTATTGTTAGCAGAATGAAAATGCTAATTCAAACAATTGGAGTAAAGATATTAAGACACTTGGCAAGTAATTCATATTTTGGAAGAACAATTCTCCACAATAATATGTAAAGTTATTGGGATAAAGCAAACATTCTTTTAGCCAAGATTTTTACCTCTCTGCTGCACCATTAACCTCTCTGCCCTTCTAATGTCCATTAGAAAAAAAAGAGAATCCAAGCACACAAAAACCAATAACAATAATACATTTTAAAAGTATAATTGACTTTTTTTCCTTTGAAGGGGTCATTTGAGGGCAGCATAAAAATCACCATACCCAATTTATTCATTTTTTTCACCAAAAAGTGGGCGGAGAATTTCAAGAGTAATAGTTAATTACAAACTTAATATGATTCAGCAGTGTGATGTGATGTGACTTCAAAAACACACAAAGACAATTTTAAGCTGTGTACTGACAAAAGTATATCTTTCAATTCATAGGAAGTTATAGAAGTTATTTACCTTTTCGCTGGATAGACCCGGCATGAGTACTGTACCCAGTTCTGGACACCATAATTTGAGATTCAGAAAAAGGCAATGAAGATGGTCAAGGAACTAAGAATTAGTCTTGAGGGGACAGATGAAATAAACTGGGATTGTTGAGCCCTGAGAAGAAAAGATAGAGAAGGGACTTATTTGCCAAACTTGTATACCGCCCAACTCCCAATGACTCTGGGCAGCTCACAATAGGATAGGAGAGCAGTCTTAAAATACCCAAAAGGATGCCATGTAAGAAGGTCAAGATCTGTTCTTTCTCCTCCAAGAATGGGGACGAATGGACATAAATTACTGGAAGATAGATTTGGGCTGAGTGTTAGGAAACATTTCTTAACAGTAAGAGCAATTTGGCAATGGAGTCAGTTACCAGTGGTTTCTTCCACTTCACTAGATGGAGTCAAGCAAGGGCTAGACAACCTTCTTTTGTTGTTGTTGTTGTTTAATTTTTATTCCCACCCTGAGTAGGAAGCTGGACTCCATGGTGCCAGTGGCCCCTTCTATGACTCTTTAGAAAATGTTCCTGTTTATCTTTCCTGTGTTTCTTTCCTTCCTTTCAATTTGATGACTGAGAAGAGAAATTTCAGGAAATTCTCATGGGTGGGTCATGTAGTGATTCTTGCCCTTCAGTTGCAAGGTGGCAAAGGGCTGTGTATGCCTGTCTTGTTTGTCACTGTACAATTCTTTGTCCATGTGTCTGAGGTTCTGAGGATGACACCCATGGTTCTGAGGGGGGTATATGTATATGGCCCTGAGGTCTGAGAGTTGGCACCCCTGCTTCATGCACTAAACAGAGAAGCAATGCCAATGGGGACTGTAGTGAGCTTTGCATTCATCCTCTGCAGAGTGGTTGCACGTACCATAAGTATCACTTCTACATGCTGATCCTCTCTGTCTCTCACTCGTGTTTCTCCTAATTTTGGCAGGGGGAAATACATACTTCTCTTTCCCTTCAGAGATCAAACCCAAAGCAACTGGACTCGAATCGAAGAGAATATTTGTAGCTCAGGGTTGAACTGTGGAGTCTATCAGGTCTGCACTGCAGGATCCCTGGACCGAGTTCACTAATTCCCCTGCCCCTTACCCTCATCTTGCTCCCCCTTCCCTATTTGCATGAGTCAGGAGGATGCCCTGACTCCACCCAGCTGAGAACCCTCTCTCCCATTAAACAGTGAGGTGGAAGCCCTGAGCAAACAATGGGAAACTGTCAGGACTGACAGCAGGCCATGGATCTCTGAGCATGGAGCTGACAGCCAAGGCCTCAGAGGGTAAACCCTTTTGCTGGAACTAATTAAACAGATGAAATTATTACACGGATATGCAGATGTTGTTTACATTTTACCATATGGTATTATTTCAGGTAATGACTCGCAGGAGGATCCCCTTCCTGTCATCAAGAAGAGAGGGGATGAAAAGGCAGCCTGACACCCCCCTCATTTGCTAGGCATGAAGCTCTGGGTGGCTTTTGAGGAAAGGCTGAGGTCTCCATGTTTAGATCTCGAGCAGAGTAGGTTGGGCAGAGGGGAAGCCAATAGCCCTCCGGCTGCAGGGCCTCCACAATTCTGCTGCTGACCTGAATGTCAAGGGCATGATTTCTTGCCCCTTCTGATTGGCATACCAAGGAATTAAAATGCACTACCCTTTCAGAGAAACTTGCCATATGTAGAAGACAAGAAAAGGGAAAAAGAGGGAGGGAGGGAAAGAGAGAGGAAGGAAGGAAGGAAGGAAGGAAGGAAGGAAGGAAGGAAGGAAGGAAGGAAGGAAGGGAGGGAGGGAGGGAGGGAGGGAGGGAGGGAGGATGGATCAGGACTCTAATAACCAAATTCTCAACATTTGGGGGACAGGAGGGGGAAACATTCCTGTTCCTTCAGATCACCCTCTCACCAGAAGTTCTGGACTAGTATATTAACTTGGCTGATAGAAACACTTCAAAACTAACTGGATGGTTCTGGAACATAAATAGATGTGTTTTTTTAAAAAGAAAATATTTACATATACATTCAATTCCAATTTAATATACTTAATATAATTGCTCCCTGTTCCTTTAACAATTTTTCTCTTCTATCACATTAACAGTTACAATTGCTTAGTAGCCTTTGGAGGTCTCTGGGGATCACTGCCTATATTGGGGAGGGGCTATATCACACCCTGGGGTTTCAGGTTGTGCAAAAGTGATTTATTAGAGATTGGGTTTAGTAAAGCAGCTGAGAGTAGTAAAAGGCATGGCAGTCATTCAGTCACTACAATGGGTGTGAATTTTTCAGCCTCTTTTCCGTCATTCGGTTGCTATTTGGGATGCTTAAACGAAATAACATGTCCCTTGTATTGTCGAAGGCTTTCACGGCTGGAGTTCGATGGCTGTTGTGGGTCTTCCGGGCTGTGTGGCCGTGTTCTGGAAGTTGTGGTTCCTAACGTTTCGCCAGCATCTGTGGCCGGCATCTTCAGAGGGCAGGAGCACAGACAGAAGCGAACTCTCTGTGCCCAGCTGAAGATGCCGGCCACAGATGCTGGCGAAACGTTAGGAACCACAACTTCCAGAACACGGCCACACAGCCCGGAAGACCCACAACAGCCAACCTGTCCCTTGGTTAGATTCTAGCATGTCCTGTGATTCTGCCCATCCTGCAAGAATATCTTAGGGAGAGTCTTCTTAAGGTCTTGCCTGCATGTGAGGTGAGAAGGGAATGCACTAAAAGGTCCCACACTGTGGAACATGCTTCCTTCAGAGGTATTCCTACATTGAAAACCATATTTTATCTCCCGTTGGGGGAGATGGGCGGTCATATAAATTTGAATAATAAAATAAAATGAAATGAAATATTTTTAAAATGGGCATTCAGTACCTAATTGGTGATGATTAGACACTCATTTTAGCAGGGATAGTTAGTACATTTGCTTTCAGAGGATGAGATATTATTATTATTGTGGGTGTCTCCTTTGGTTAATATTTGTTTGTTGCACGTGATCCACTAAATAAGGGTAGCCCCTCGTTGTATAGACAGATAATTTGTTTGCATAACAAGCCTGGGTAAAATAGGGTTTGGGATTTTGTGATTCAGTATTTGATGGGGACCCAGCCATGGTTTAAACATATTGTCTGATACAGGCCATCACATTAAGGGACTACTTTATTTGGGGGAGTGGAGAAGATCACTTCTTATGTGAATAGAGTCATTGAGTTTTGTTAACCCAGGTTTGAGGTTAAGCATGTTGTATGAACCTGGACTTGTTATATATCAACAAGGCCCACCTGCATTGACAAGCTAAGCCCCTGTTGAATGTGAATATTAACAACAATGAATCTAAACCAAATAATAAATAAATAACTGTGTACAAGCAATGAGCCACATTTAGATCTATCTTCTTCTCCCTGCTTCCCTGAAAGTGACCATCGGCATATGCTTCATAATTGAGATCTTGCCAAATTGGTGCAGGTTGGTAAAAATTGACAGTCCTGTCCAAACACACCAGAGCTGCACAGCTGACATTTCTGCCGAGAGCTTGACATGCCGTTGTGCCAGTTAGCATTTTCAGCATCGTGCTGACATGAAATGTTGATAACGGGAGAACTCTCCTTTTCAATAAATTTCCATTCATCAAGCTGAAAAGGTTGCACTCTAGAATTAGAGAGGCATAGGATTATCACAGACCCAGATGGGGAGGGAAGTGGGAGAAAAATCACTAATAGCAGGCACTTAAGGACGGTCAGTGAGTTAGACTTTGACACTACACAATTACCACCAAGGCAATGATCAACGATGCAAATATTAATGGGTGCTTACACTCCGAAAGAATGATGGGCAACATAATAGACCCACAGCAGCCTAGAGATAGTTATGAACCTCTATTAGAGCTTATAACTGCCATCTGCAGGTGGGAGCTTTTCCATAGGACATGGTGGTACAACTAATGCTGTTCCAAAATCTGCCTTGAAGGTGCTCAAGAGGTTTTCTTCCCATGAGAAAGGAGCTTCTGGTCATTTGAGCATTTCTTGGCCATTTCTGGCTGGAGGAGATGGGCAGTAGTACAAATTTAAATAATAAACTAAATAAATAAAAATTTCTCCTGGGAGTCTACTTTTGAGCTGGCAGATGTGCTACTCTTGGTGTTTGTTTTGTTATTTAGTTATTCAATTTGCATGGCTGCCCATCTTGCAATAATGTTTTAAAAAATCAAAATACAAAACAAACAACAATACAACAAAGACAAATCATCATCGTTGTCATCATCATCACCCTGTGACGATATAACAACGTCTGCCTATCCCAGGTCCTTGGGAAGGACTCGATAGGTGAACAAAAATGCCAAATCCAGTCTAAACATCAGGCTGACTGTGTGACCAACCATCATCATCATCATCATCATCATCATCATCATCATCATCACAACAACAATAATAATAAACATAGCATGACAACTGAAGACAACAGCAATCAATAATAACCTTCCCAACCCCCATGCTCTGGAAAACACTCAGGTTTTCAAAGTTTTCCAAAACACCAGCCAAACTAATCTTGGTGCTCTAGAGGGCAGGCACTGCAAGAGTCCACTTCCTGAATCCCACCAGATGACAGTCCATAATGGATGGGATGTGGAGATGGTTGTTTCTCTTACCCTTCTTTCTACAGTATCACTTTGCAGTTTTCCAAACTTTCCATACTGGGGAAGGACTTCTCTCCTATTGTTGACTTTTAAGACTGAATGGAAACTGGACAGCCACCAGAACTGCAGTTCATGGAGAGATGATCATGCCATGAAAGACAAGATATTTCTTCCTCTCTTTTGCCCAGTTTGTCAGCAAATAAAAGCAAGGAAACCTCACTCCAAGCTTTCACCTGTCCACCCTATTCTCTCCTTTGAAAGGAATTTCAAAACCAGAGCCATATGCTCCTCTGTTGCTCTCTCTATTGGGAGTCAAGGAAGATATATATTTATCCCATTTTAAAGAACTACCCTGGTAGAGAGCACAATGTCTATCTTTTACTCCTTCTACCTGACCAGGACCCTGACATCTCTTTCCAGGTTGCCCGATTTTGTGCTATCATTTATTGTAACCATCCTACCTATGTTTAAAGTTTAGCACCGATTTTGGTGATTGCCACTGCTATTCGTACTACAGTTACTATAATAATGAATTTTATGTAATTTTATTGCAATTTTTTAAGTTTTATTAATAATTACAGGTCAATGTATTTTATTGTTGTGCTTTCTGGCCTATAGGCTCTAATAAAGGATTGATTGGATTTGAAAACCAGACACTGTTTCATCAGACTGAGGAAAATCGATATAACACCGATGGAACAGAATTTTTCTGTGGCATTTTTAAAAGCAAAGGCTCCCGTTACTCCAAGTTTCCTCTTCTTGGAAATTAGATGGGCCAGTTTGTGTGACAGGGCCTTCTTGGCTGTGGCCCCCAGTTTCTGGAATGCCTTCTTAAAGCTTTCTTCTCCAGAGGGTTTTGGGATGGGGTGGAGAGTTGGGGAAAGCAGAGAGTATGCTTTCTCCTTCTACAGCTCTAAATTGTTTTACCATTTTTCTCAGCAGCATTTTCTTTTTGCTACTGTGTTATTTTCTTACAAACAGCTTTAGGAGCTTTTGAAAGCAAGACAAGGAGAAGGGCAAGTTTGGTAATTAATCAATTAGCCAGTTCCGTATTGGGGACACATGAACCTTGATGTTCACTGGTGTTTTATAAGATGGAGGTCATTTTCCCCAGATCACTTGGCTACTCTATGGCATTTTGTCTGGAGGTAACTTGACCACAGAATCTTGTGTGGCTTCCCAAAGTGATGTACAGAAGATATTTACAATTTCACAGTCAAACGAAAGAGACTTAAGGTAGCCAACTGTGTATTTAGACATGAATAGGCTAGAGCAGTGTATCATTATACTTGTCCAAATTATATAATGATATATGCTAAAGAGGCATAGACTGTGCCAATTCTGGAAGTCTGCCATGTATGGAAACCACTGCGGTGAATTTTGCTTTGGCAGCAAGATCTTGTATGGCTTGTCAGATTTCATTTCCACCCCCCAGATGTCTTGATAGACAGAAATTTTTCTAGGCTGGCAACTGTAGGGAACCATCCAGACCCATTTAAATGAAGTGTGCTGCATTTAGTTGCAATCTTTTGATGAGTGTAGATCTTTAGATAGAACTGTTGGGCCGAATGTGGACACCTAGACTTGAATAATTTTGAACAGAATTGTTGGAAGAAGCTTACAGTATATCCCAGACTTGGTGGTGGGTGGGGGAAATATGAGCTTTTTTATCTCATAGCCACTGGGTCAGGAGGAGGCAAAGATGTTGCGATTGTTCAAACCAACAATTGACCTCTCTTAGTCCAAGTTGCCACAGAAATCTTGCTTAATGTGATGGTCATACAACACTGGGGGTGGGGGGCGGAAGAGCCAGGAGAACACTGAAAAGCCTAAGGAAATTTATTCAAGGTGATTTTGTATATCTTTCCAAATACTGCCTGAACAGATGAGTGGGAAAAGAAAAGAAAAGAAACTTCAGTCCTGCTGATGCTTGAGTGCAGCATATGCCCTGTTTGGCAAAGATGACAAACTATCGCCTGCAATCTGTATTCAACCGTTTGGCATTATTATCCTACCTACAACTGAGCCCTGGACACAAAAAAGGAAGAAAATTGTGGTACTCCTGTTCTTTATGTAGATCCTTTCTCTACTGAGGACCAAAACATATGTTTGTTCTACAGTACCTTCTCAATATGTTTTCTTGCATATACATAAAATAGGCACATAGTTTTGATAAGCAGATCAACGTTATTTTCTTTTTCATAGCCCCAGTTTTATAGAAGTGAAAGAATACTGCTTACTCTATTTTATTTAACTTCGAATTAGCTTCTCTGGGGAATTTGGTGGGATGTTGTTGAAGATCAGAGGATGGATTAGATGCCAGATTCACATTCTCCAGCTTTCTGATGAAGTTTATGTTCATCAGACTTTATAGTTACTGTGAAATTTGGATTGCATGATATATACCCTAAATGTCTAATGACAACAGGCAGAACAACCAGCCTTAGAATTGACAGTGAAGATATTGAAGTGGTGGATAGCTTCTGCCTTTTATGATCAGCCATCAACAGTAAAGGAACAAGCAGTTAAGAAATACTCTGCAGATTAGCACTTGGTAGAGCAGCCATTAAGGCCTTGGAAAAGATATTCAAATGCTGTTATGTGTCTATACCTACAAAGATCAGAATCATGCAAGACATGGAATTCCCTGTGACACTCTATGGAAGTGAAAGTTGGACTTCAAAGAAGCAAGGTAGGAAGAGAAAACTCTTCCTCAAACTCAAGGGGTTGGAGAAAACTCCTGAGAATATTGTGGGCAGCCAAGGGAAAAAAACAAATGGATCACTGAACAAATCAACCCAGAATTCTCATTCAAGGCACAAATGACCAGGCTCAAATTATCATACTTCCAACCTATTATGTGAAGACCTAGCTCTCTGGAGAAGGTCCTAATGCTGGGAATCCATCAATCCATCAATCCATCAATCCCATAAATGTTTGAATGGTCTATTATCTTCTGCCTATTTATGAGGAAGAGGACATCACATAATAAATCTCCATTTCTGCCTTGCTGGAATATGATAGGTGGAATATCCAATATCACAAGAAAGCAGAAAGTAAATCTTGAAGATGCTACTATATTTATGACCTAAGTTGTGGGCTTTCACATTTGCTATCTGATTTACTGCTGTCAGAAGAAAATGCTGGCTTAGATGGTCATTTGGTTGGATCTAGTCTGATTCTTCTTTGGTTCTTAGTTTCTGGTAGGTTATTGGGTCATTTTTAGCTCAAGCCAGGAGTTCAGACAACTCCTTTAGCAATAACAGCTAGAAAATTACCCCTCTCCCAAGTTATACTACAGAAATTTTAAAAAAATACTTGGAGTGTCTAGTATCCAGTGATTTTGTCTACAAATCCAGATCATTTTGTTTGTGTGTGTGTGTGAGAGAGAGAGGAGTACAATTTGGTTGCGTTGCTGATCTAATATGACTTAAAAATAAATAGGTGCAATATGCAGATGGAAGTATGCTGCATCAATGGATTTTGAAGATTTGCAATTATACATTCTACTTCTTGATGCTTGGAGGCAAGGTTCTTGCAGGATATCTTGCTAGCGAACCATCATCTGCATATCACTATTTATAGTCATAATTGCCTTTAGTGCTGGCCTTATGCATCCAATTCTGCATATAACACAGTTTTTAGGGGGGAGAATGAGAGTAAGGTGTTTGTTTGTTTTTTATGGATTCACCTGAAAAAAGGATAATTACAGGTTGGCATTGAAATGATCAGGCTCTTCAGCAATGTTTATAGACCATCTATGTCCTGCCTTACTAACAAAATACTTCTGTTTTACATTATTCTAATTTGCAGGTCTTAGGCTTGCCTCTGAAAGCTTTACTTCACCTGAGGACCCAGGCTCCGAGTCCAGCACCAGAAAAGAATAAGCAAAGATTTTCCCCCTTTGATGTTCTTTCCAAGAAAGCTTTGTTTCGTTCTATCTTGACCTTGAGAGGGTTCAGGGGAAATAGATGGAAATGGAAGAAAAAAGTGATTACAGTCTAATGAAATGTAAGTTAGCCCTTTCTACTCTGAGTGTTATACATTAGCAGTGGAAACACCGCCCTTTTTGTTGCTGTTGTTGTTGTTTTGGTTTTTGTGCTCCCCCTGCTAGGTGTAACCTTGAAAGATCACAAGCCCAACCAAATTTATATTTGCCAGTAGTTAGGCAATGTTCTAGGGATGAACAAGGCCTTTCTGTTTCTTGCATAAGGAGTTTGCACCCATGTTCATTTATCTCTTTAAACCAGGGGTGGGGAACCTTTTTTCTGCCAAGGGCCATTTGGATATTTATAACCAGGGACCGGGGGGTGGGGTTTCTGGGATTTCTGCGGACCGGGGGCCGGAGTTTGTGGGCGGGAGCCAATCACAAGCACTGGGGGCTGGGGTTTGCGGGCGGGAGCCAATCGCGTGGAAGGGGCGGGGTTTGTGGGCGGGAGCCCCGCGGGCCTTATGCGGGAGCCTGACGTTGCCCACTCCTGCTTTAAACCAAGGAAACATTGATGTCAGGGGATACTGCTGGTGATAGGAACACCATAACCCAGGATTTGGGAGAGGACAGGAAGCAAGCAATACATTTCTGGGTAAAACTGCTTTATTATTGCCATTTCCTCTTCTTCTGAGGCATCCATTCGATAGACACCAGTCCAAACTGGTAGTCATTTTCAAAGCATTTGGCAGCCCCCATGATCCTTGGGAATGTTTGAGCTGACATCTCTGCTGAAGTGCTGCATGCAAAGGTCACTGGGAGATCTGACTCCTAGGCTTAGTTTACTTGGCCTATGTCACGAGTCAAGACCAATATAAATTAAAATCCAAAAGGCATACTGTGAAAGCATTCTTTGTTCCCTGGAGATAGCGATTGTAGCATTCCCATTTCTCTTTCTCTTTCTCTTTCATTCTCTCACAGACATGTTTTCCTTTTGACAGCTTTCATAATTTTCTGTTCTTAACCTGCACAAATAGTAATGCATTTATGGTAAGTTAAAAAAAAGAGAAAGAGTTGAGCCTTTCCTTTCCTTTCCTTTCCCCTCTCTCCCCTCCCTTCCTCCCTCCCACCCACCCCTCGTATCCCCTTCCTTCATTCCTTCCTTCCTTCCTTCCTTCCGTCCGTCCTTCCTTCCGTCCTTCCTTCCATCCTATCCTATCCTCCTTCCTCCTTCCTCCTTCCCTTCCTTTCCCTTCCTTTCCCTTCCTTTCCCTTCTCTTCCCTTCCCTTCCCTTCCCTTCCCTTCCCTTCCCTTCCCTTCCCTTCCTTTCCCCGCATATTTTTAAAATGCTTTTTAAAGGCAAAAATTTGTTGATAGTCAAGGAGCTCTGGTGAAATGATAATAATACTAGAAGCTGCTCATCACCTGCAAACAATAGTCCAATGACAGTGTTTGCAGTGACTTGAAAAAATGGGAGCCAAAATGGATAGTGACAGTCATGGAAGGAGCAAGGCTGAAATTGGATCCTGAGTTATAAAATGCAGACTAACCCAATAGGCCCATGCACTATTATGATATTAGTATTGTTCAAGAATATTGAAAAGAGTTTTAAAACATAGAATTGCATTGTGAGCAGAACAGTATATAGTTTTTTTTTCTTGATAGAGAAGAGCGGGAGAAATTCATTTCTTGTTTGGTTTAGATGCATCATAGCAATATATTGCTCTGAGCTAAGAAATGGACATTTGAGAAAAATAAAACAGATTCCATGTCCTGTTTGTGTAGTTTTTTTCTTAGCTGATTTGTACTGCAGCCCTATATTTCTCTGCCTATTTAAGACTAAATGGGAAACAGGTTAACATGGATCGGACTGCAACTTTACTACCATGATGCTAAAACAAATATCAGGACAGGAAGAGATGCACTCAAAACAATTTTCTAAAAATCAACTACGTAGTAGAACCTTTATTATTTCAGTGCTACTTCCCAAATGTAATTCTTATGGCTGGACAAGTTAGTCACTTATGGTTTCTCTGAGTTTTTCATTTTTGACAATTGGCCAGATTCAGTTTGTCTGAATTTGGGAATTCTTTATGTAGTTCAGCACAGAATCAACCCATTTGTCCTCCAGATGGTGAGTTGTAGCCAGGAGATCATAGACAGTGTCTGCGACCGAGCAGTAAGACTACACCGGGAGGCTGGGATTTAATCTTGTTCTAATCCACGTTTTCATTCCCTTATTAAAAAGGGAAATAAGTCATTGCCTTTCCATATCTTAAACACCCAATTTGTTTTTTTAAGTTTTGTATCTTAAGAGAAGCTTTTTACAGTAAGAAAAAGCGGAATCTGTTGGTGATTATAGTTATTTTTGGAGATTTTTAAGTATAAAAAAAAAGTTTTGGCTTTTCTCCCCATTTGGGTTATATTCAGAGATGTAACATTGCCTTTCCATTGTTATCTTTGTTGCTAAATTCCAAGGTTGAAGTTTTTTCTTTCTACACACTTCTTATTTTAAATTTTAGGCTTTCTGTTTACTTTTTTCCACTGTCTGCTAGTATATTTTCTTTGGTTAATGTTGGATTAATTTATTAACCTCTATTTCTGTGAGTTAACTTTTTAGGATGTGTTATAATTTACTGTTTGAACAATGGAAGAGTTTAAAGAAGATCTCAGAGAATTACGTTGTCAGCAAGAAGATATTATTTCAAAGAGTTGTCAAACTATCATACAGACTGTTTGGGACATTCGAGATGAGATTTTACTTAAAATGAAACAACTATATGAAAATACTATGATAGAAGAAGAAGATGAAGTTGGAAAAGATGGTGTTTTTACTGTTGTGGGGGAAAATGGAAAACTCAGCTGAAAACTCTGGATTGGTGTTTATGGGATTAAAACGATTGTTTAACTTTAGGACTGCAAAAGGAACTGCCAAGCGGGGGAAATGTTATGACTATTTCAATCAATGTTATGGGAAAGAAGAGTATGTTATGTGGGAGTTTTTTTTCTCTTTCGCTGGAAAGTTTGTATTTTTTGAAGCTATGGGACTGTTAGATCTTTGTAAAAAAAAACAAAACACTGTTGCTGTAATGGTGAAATATCTGAATGCCCTGGTATATTTTGAGGAGGGGTAAAAAATTAAGAATATTTAATTGGACTGATAATGAGGTTAACATGATTTACAGGATTTTTGATTTCTAAGACTTAAAAGATATTGACAAGTCCTGGTAATATTTTATATTGTTTTTAAGCATAATTAGGGTTAAGATTGTTAATTATAAAGGTAGACAATTTATAAAAATTAAGAATATTTAATTGGATTGATAAAGAGACTAATATGATTGCTTTATAGGGTTATAGATTTGTAAAACTTAAAGGATATTGATAAGATATAATAATGTTTTATACTGTTTTTGAGATCCAATAGGGTTAAGATTGTTTATTATAAAGGCAGACAATTTATTTGTTTCTATAATTTGATGTTTATTGTGTAGACAGAAATATATAGAATAGTAGTAGAAGGGAAAAAAATTAAATGGATTATTTTTTAAGAGGAAGGGAAGTTTGAAGTAAAAAATTAAATATATGTACATATATATATTTTATGTAAGGGGAACGAGCAATTGTATTAGAGATTTATATATGTGTTAATGGAGGGATTTATACAAATAATGTGATTATGGTTTCATATAGAGGAAGGGTTTGTTTGTGGGAATTGTTGAATATTCTTGCTGTGGAAAGCTGGAAGCCACCTGTATGTATGTAACTTTCTAAAAGTTTTCTCTTTTGTGTTTTTACACTTTTAATGTTTTTTTCTGTTTGTAGTGTTTTTGTTTTTTGTAGTTTTTTATCCTTGTTGTAAAAAATAATAAAAACTTTGGGAAAAAAAACAATGAAACCACCCTAACTTATTCACTTGTGCCCAGCACCACGTACCAGGGTTTTTGTTGTGCTGTCACAACTTGCATTTCATCATTTGTCATCATCGTGGTCTGTAGTGGGCACCATTGAGTGGCTACAATTTCTATGTCCACATTTGTTCTGAGATGGAAAGGATGCATCTTATACTTGGGTATTGTGTCCTAACAACGTACATATAATATGAAGCAGCGTTGCTGAGAACTGGCAAAAGCACAATAAGAGATTGCTAACTGATTGTCTTCACGTTAATTTGCTTATCCTAGCCTCCAAAATGTTAGCAGCTCTTACAGAGTTTTCTCATGATGTTTTTTTCTCTGGTAAACTTGCTTAAGGGAAACAACCTCAACACAATACAGCTTGTTCTCACTGAATCAAGCATCATCACTGACATGCTTGGAAATCACCATCATCATTGGTACCACTTTACCACATTTCCTGTTACCAAAAAAAAAACAACACACAGAAAGTAAGTTTGAATTGAGGGAGTCTAAGACTGAAGGCAAAAGGAGAAGGGGACGGCAGAGGATGAGATGGTTAGATAGCATCACAGATGTAATGAACATGAATTTGAGTAAACTCCAGGAAACAGTGGAGGACAGGAAGGCCTGGCGTGCTATGGTCCATGAGGTCACGAAGAGTTGGACACGACTAAACGACTGAACAACAACAACAATAAAAATAGCTACCATATGAGAGTCAGTTTAAAGGGACTAAGTGAGAAATTGTGAGTTCTACTCCTGCCTTAGGCATGAAGCCAACTGGTTGACTTTTGGCCAGTCACTCCCTCTCAGCCTGAGGAAGAAGGCAAAGGCACTTCTGAAAATGTGCCAAGAAAACTGCATGGACTTGTCCATATAGTTGCCAGGAGTCACAACTGACTTGAAAGTGCATGCACAGACACAACCCCCTATATACTATAGTATATACTATATACTATATTTATAATGTGTATGGATGGGGAGGGGGTCACATTTTTATTCAAAATACTTAAAGGGGTATACAATATATACAATATACCAGGGCTTTCCAAAGTGCCGCTGCTGGCGACACACCAGTGGCAGCGGCGGCGGCAGTGCGGCGGCGCGGTGGCATGCGTGCGCGCACGGCGGCAGCATGGAGGCGTGCAGCGGGGCGCGCATGCACGGCGGCAGCATGGGAGCATGCGGCGGCGCGGGGGCGTGTGGCGGCACGCGCGTGCACGGCGGCGGTGGCAGCCTCCGCTAAAACGTGGAAGCACTGATCCCGCGCTGCTGCTGCTGCCGCCGTGCACGCGCGCGCCGCCACTTCCGGGTGGTGTGGCGACACACCACGCTGTGTGTGGCGACACACTTTTGTGTCGCGACACACAGTTTGGAAAGCTCTGCAATATACTGTATAAGCATCAATTATACAATATAATCAATTACAAGATATACAATATACTGTATAAAGGTAAAGGTTCCCCCGGCACATTTGTGCAGTCGTGTCTGACTCTAGGGGCCGGTGCTCATCTCCGTTTGTTAGCCGAAGAGCCAGCGTTGTCCGGAAACACTTCCACGGTCATGTGGCCGCATGACGCGCGCAGAACGTCGTTACCTACCCACCAAAGTGGTACCTATTTATCTCCTTGCATTTGCATGCTTTCGAATTGCTAGGTTGGCAAGAGCTGGGGCTAGTGCGGGAGCTCACTCCGTCACGCGGGGCTAGGGATTCGAACCTCCGAACTTGCGATCTTCCGATCGACAAGCCTGGTGTCTTACCCACTGAGCCACCACGTCCCAGACTCGACTGAACCTTCCAAATAGGACAGAGACTATCTTGCAGAGGGATGTTATGATATCTGTCTTCCAAAGGTCCAAGTTCACTTTAACTGTTTTGAGGTGAACTGGGCATGCTTTGAACTGTTAGAATGACATCTAGTTTAACAACTTTATCTAGAAATCAACTCATGTCCTATTTATGTCCATCTCTTTTGTTCTGCTTGGTGAAGAGAAAATGGACACCGTTGCCAGAGATGAAAGAAATATCAGGCAGGCGTTGCTGGGTATAATCTGGCCCTGTCCTCGCAAAATAGCTTTTCCTCTTGGAGATTCTCATGAAACAATCCTGCTAACTTGTCCATCTCTCCTCCCTGAGGGACCACACCTTACAGGTGAACCCTCATTAACACTCACACCTCGTGTTCTGCAACTTGCTGACACAAATTAAAATTATCTTCCCCCCCCCCTATTCCTGGTGCCCAAGGGTATGCCGAACGTGCCTACCATCCACACGGCACTTCCCCCACTCCGCACTCCCTCATCTCTTTTTCTTTACAAGTATAAAAATAACCAACAGCCAAGATTAGAAGCTGCTAATGCTTATAGCTGTCTCGCTTTTCCTCACTGCCACCTTAAAGACAAGCTTTCGTTTTCCTGGAAGCCTTGAAGATTGACTTGAGGAAAAGCATGTGGTAAAATATCCAGCTCTTTATATGCAAGAGACCCCCTGAGGAACATGCAGTGGCCTCCTTCTCTAGTTGTGATAAAGTAATTTAAAGTCCAGCCTAGCCTGCCAACTAAAACCTAAAGGGATTTGATGCAGTGTCAAAACCTTTGCCTTGGAAGGTCACTCTTTCTTCTAGCCTTTCTTATAACAAAAGCAGAATAGTCCTTTTTTGCACTCCTCCTCCTCTTCATCTTCATCTTCTTCCCCCCTCCCCTTTTCAGTTTTGTTTTTGTTTTTGTTTTTTTAGTTTTGTGAGTTCCCTGAGAGTTGTTGGCTGAGATCTGGGGCCTTTTATTTCAGCCTTCCTGAAATATTTTCATTAGACAGAGAGCGCCTCTGAAGTAGCCTACATGAGTAAAAGGATGGTATGTGTGTGTGTGTGTGTGTGTTTGGAATTGTCAAGGCTCTCCAGAAAGTTGCCTGATTGAAATCAACCCTATGTCAGAGGCTGTCATATCTCAGAAAAGACATAAAACACGCAGAAACATCAATAAGCAACAAGATTCTGACAGCTCGGAGACATTCCAGCTGACTAGAAGAGAAAAGGGGTAAGGTTAGGGCTCTAAGGGAATATTTAAAATGCCTAACAGCCCGTTGAAGTGTTGGCAGGCATCAGGGAGGCCCAGAAAAGACAAGATAAAGTCTATCAGGTTATCACCTGGTTCAAGACAGATCCCTCACAGCACAACCATGAGAATGAGACAATGGCGCCGTTGGCCTCCCACTCCTTCGGCCACCCCCCCTCCCCTCCCCGCGCCAGCCCTCCTTCATTATGCCACCGCTCCATAAAAATATGATTTTTTTCTTTATTTCAAAATGTAGCTAAGAAACAGGTGGCCTTTACACCAAGGTTACCCAGACAACATTGCATGGGAGAAGGTTTTTGTTTTGTTTTGTTTTTTGTTTTGTTCTGTTTTTGTTTTAAACGATGTGGAGGAAAGACGTGAGAGGGGAAAGAACCAAATGTAAGACAGAAGGAGCTGGAGAGGAAAAAAAAAATAACCGGTGTGAATTCTGCTTCCAGCTAACATGTACAGAAATCAAAAAGGGTTTTTTTTTAATTTAATTTCCTGTACACCAGCAGCTTTTGTTAAAAGATCAGAGATATTGCTATTTATTGAATTTTTAATATGATCTTTATTAAAAGGCAGCATGCATGTTTGAGTTTTTTTTCTCCTCCTCTCTCTCTCTTTTTAAATATACAGAGATATAACAATCAAAGCAAAGGAATGAACTGTATCTGTTTGTTTTCATTCTCTTTATATTGTTATGATGATTCAGATACTCATTTCATTTTTTTTTAAGGTAAAAATAAAAGCAGCCTGCAAATAAACGATCCTTCAATCAATCCAAGTCTATTTTGTTGAATTAACAATGGAGCTTAAACCTTGCAGTAGGCAAGTATAACTCATAGTCTTACAGGCTGAATATAGCTCACACGCCACACCGTTGCACCTTCTGGGAGCTACAGACAACCCATGTAGGTAAGTTGCTAAAAGAGGAAGCTAGCCAAGGCTGTTCTGAGAGGCTATGATATCTAATAGATGTGGCGACTCATGAGTTGTGTCAGTCTGCAATAGGTCTGACTAGTGGATTACAAGAAATTATGGAAACAGTACTGTATCACATCTCCTTTGAACGTAGAAGATCCCAGTTTGGATTTCTGATGCCTCCAAGGAAAATCTATGTCTGAAACTGTGGAGAATTCCTGACCTCCAGTGCTATCAGTCGTAAAGCCAATGGACTCAAGATCTGAATAATAAAGCTGCAGGTATTCCTCAAATTAACAAATAGTGGCTATCATCAGATGGCCTTGAGAATTGCTCATGAGTGAAGTATAAAGGGAGAAATCCTGTGTTATATCAGTATTTGGCCAGATCTTTTCGAAACCTGTGACATGAGTGGAAGTCTTCTCTTTGCCTTTGGTATCTAGAACATCCTTGGAGCACAACACCAAGCCTTGGGTTATCTTCCTGTACTGCCCTCACCTGTAGTGGTAGGATTGTGGTGGGGTTTTTTTTAAGATTTTTTATCCCACCTTTATTAGTTTTGTAAATAACTCAAGGCGTGGAACATACCTATTACTCCTTCCTCCTCCTATTTTCCCCACAACAACAACCCTGTGAAGTGAGTTGGGATGAGAGAGAGTGATTGGCCCAAAGTCACCCAGCTGGCTTTCATGCCTATGGCGGGACTAGAACTCACAGTCTCCTGGTTTCTAGCCTGGTGCCTTAACCACTTAAAACCAGTTCCCATCATGCTCTAGTGCGCTCTTACTCTCTCTCTCTCTCTCTCTTTCTGCTCCCTGATCTTCTAGGTTAAGCACTGATGGCTGTACAGAAAAGTTTACTTTGAAAGGGTTCTCACAAGAACTTGCTAATCCACTGGCATTCCATACTGTCTGAACAATGAGCATCTGTGTTGTACAGACCTCCAGGAGAGGCCCCCAGTGTACAGACCTCACCTAAGTACCTCTATAATGACTCTAATGCCTGTTCAAGGCCCCAAATGCAAGAATTGGATATCCCTCAAGTTGAATGTCTTGCAGGATTCTGGTAAGCCAACTGCAAGAGTAGTTTGGAGGATGATTAGCAGCATATGGAACTGTTCTATTACTGCAGCTAAACAAATCAGGAGCTGTATCCTGTAATTTCAGGATGAAAAAATACTTGGAAAACAAATGGGAATATAACCCAAAAAGCCTCTAGCCTAATAAATAACATGATGATCCAGTGCTTTCAGATCAAGACTTTTATCAAGTGAGGATTTTGCTGAAGGACAGTTGATATGCTACACTCATTCTACCATCATGCAGTCATTTCCACTGACCAGGGTTTATAGACCTTCTGTAATCTCTGTAAGTGGAGTTCAAATTTCACTTGAAGAACCTCGTAACAACCAGTTACACTAGCAGATACTGCTACTCTTTCCAGCCAGCCAGATTCTCCATTAACCCATTTTCTAATTCCCTCCCCAACTCAGTATATCATCGTACGCTAAACTGTTAGTGGACACAGCTCTACTAATCATTTGTACATCAGCCTGGGAATTGCACTCCAACATAGCAGAATGGCACCAGTTTGGATAAGTCTGACTCTGTTGGATTCTGTTTTGCTTCTTTGTTGAATTTCAATGCATCACATGAAGAAAAGAGATTTCAAAGCCATGTATTTTTTGTAATGGAAATGTACAGACAGCAAAGTTGCAAAAGGAGATGGAAGATCAAAGGTAAACCATTCTTCTATGAGCTATTTCTATGAGCTAATTCTGATTAATTGATTTTTAATCATGAATAATTAATTAATTAATTAGAGGGCAAACTACTCCAGATCATTTTAACGCTAGAGCTAGATTCATGTAGACCTTTGAGATTCCAAATTTGTGGGCAGAAAAATTGGATGGATGGCTTCTCCAGATTTCTTCAGGGAAATGAAAACTTCTCCAAAAATTTATCAAGAGTGGAGTTCCCCTTTCTTGGCAACAGTAGAACCACTATTTAAAAAGCCCCATGGAAGGAGTTCCTTCTTAACATCTTCCCTTGGGATTTAATGAAAAAGTAGGACATTAGGGAAGCTGCAGCTGGCTAGAGAGGTGAAAGATAGGACATGAACACTCATGCCCTTGGCCAAGTCTTCCTAAATAAGGATACCATCACACACAAACACACACACACACACACACACACACACACACACAAACACACAAATAGTTTCTACTTTGAAAGCAATTTCTAAAGCAAATGAGAACTGATAAGGGGAAATATCCAGGATTATTAAAACACTCTTTCAGAAATGTCAACTGGATTTCTATTTTCTCAGTGGAAATGTTTCGCTCCTTATCCAAGGAGCTTCTTCAGTCTGAGCAAAGTTAGTAAGGGAATCCTTAAATATGTTTCTAGGTGGCTGTGTGACCTTGCACCTGGGGCTAGGTCATGGTTATTTTGAGATGTTATTTCTACATCTCAAATAACATCTCAAAATTACCATGACCTAGCCCCAGGTGCAAGGTCACACAGCCACCTAGAAACATATTTAAGGATTCCCTTACTAACTTTGCTCAGACTGAAGAAGCTCCTTGGATAAGGAGCGAAATGTTTCCACTGAGAAAATAGAAATCCAGTTGACATGATTCAAGCTACAGACAATTCCACCTGGATGACTGAGAACCTTCATAGACATACTCTTTCAGAAACTGAAAATGTCTCAAGGGGAACTTCTACAGGAGAAAATTGTTGGGGGAAAAAAATCACCTGTTGACTGTTTCTTCCAAGTGGTCCAGGCTGACTACATTTACATTATCTTGGCAAATGTGGACAGCAAACTTTCAGCAATATGTCTTTGAATTCCCACTGTAAGTATCTGCCTGTCAGAAAGTATATTATTTTGATAGAGCATCCCATCCCAACCCACTTCTCTTTTTCTTCCCAGAGCTCTTGAGTCTTTCTTCAATGCTACTAAAATTAAAACTGTAGCTGCAGATAGTATCCATGCTGTTTGTTGCTGCGTCACAGGTTAGCATGTCTTTGCTACTGATCTGTTTTGACTCATCTTCTCCCGCAGTTCCCACATCTCTTTGTGGGGTGATATAGATGTATTAATATCACAGGCCTGCAAATGTCCCTGCAAATCATTATGCAGTTGATTCTGTTGATCAGGCAAAGGCTAGCTTACTCAGAAATCACATAAAAAGTTGGCAGGCCCAGGAGAAAAACTGGAAGGCAAAGGAAGCATTTTATTAAATAATTCAGATATGTAAGTACAAGTCCCACTCATTTTGCTGGGATTTACTTCAAAGGAGGCAGAGGCTCAATTGAAGTCAAGATGTCTTCAAGTGGCACTAAGCAATTCGAAAGCATGCAAATGAAAGTAGATGAATAGGTACCACTTCGGTGGGATGGTAACAGCGTTCTGCATGCATCATGCCGGCCACATGACCGCAGAAGCGTCTTCGGACAACGCTGGCTCTTCGGCTAACAAACGGAGATGAACACCGGCCCCTAGAGTCGGACACGACTGCACAAATGTGCGGGGGGAACCTTTACCTTTTTAAGCATGGCTAAAGGTAAGGTCCTCCTTAGCTGTGGGTCACTGTCCATAAAATGGTCACACCTGGGAGAAAAAGCAGAGCCAAAATTAGTATCTTATTGGTGCTAGGCAAAAAAAAACCTATTTTCTTGGGTATTTCATAGAATATTTATGGAGTTGGACGGTCCATTTTGGCTGCTAGGTTCAAACTCCTGTTCAGGGTACCAATCCAAATTAAAGGATCCTTCAAAGATGATTGCCTACCTTGTGCTTAAACACTTCTAGTTAAGAAGATCTCACCACCTCCTTCATTAAATGGTTCCACTGTCAATCTGTTCTTCTGGTTAGGACAGTTTTTCTAATTTTTAGGTGGAATTTATCTACTTGTAATTTCAATATGTTAACCTGTATCCTGCATTCTGGAATGACAAAGAATAAGTCTCAACCTTTCAGATATTTGAAAAGAGCTATCATATCACTCCTCTGCTAAACATTCTCAGATCCTCCAATATCTTTATGTCTAGTTCGTACTCCTCTGATTCATTGTTTGCCTGAATCCTTCTTATAGTTTGAATCCAAATCTGGACACATTTTTTAAAAAAAATTATTAAAGAAACTTTTAACAAGATAAAAACAATACACATTTTAGGAAGGAAATAAAGAAAATAAATAGAAATAGTGAACAGATAAGAAAGAAAATAGGAAAAAGGAAAATAGAAGAAAGAAAAAAGAAAAAAGAAAAAAGAAAAGATTATAAAGAAGCAACTTCTGTTCTTCTTAACAGTGTTTATAAATGCATTTATATTTTGCCTTCTCTCTCTAAGATCATAATTTCCTTCTTTCCAGAGTCTACCCTTACTAATCGTCAAAATCACAAGTGCATGTTTTTTCTTTCTTCAGCAAAAATTCCACGAGGGGTTTCCACTCGCTAATAAATGTGGTTATTGTCCTTTCTCTAATCAGACAAGTCAATTTTGCCATCTCTGCTAATTCTGTCATCTTCACCAACCACTCCTCAATTGTGGGTATTTCAGAGTCTTTCCATTTTTGTGCATATAATAGTCTCGCAGCAGTTATCATATACAAAAACAATAAAACTGGACACATTTCTGAAGGTGGGGTCTGATTGACATATTTCTATAGTTTGATTTTAAATCCCAGATTTACACTGATATGGTGGGTTTTATATGCTTTCTATCTTTTTTATGCTGTTTCTTAATTGCAGTTTATTTAGCAACTCTTATGTAGTTTGCACCTACATAAAGGAATCCATGAATTTTATTTTCTCTCACTTTCTATTTTAAAGAAATCTTTTTTTTCCTATCCTAATCAAAATGAAATTTGCAAACTTTGGCAAGTTTAAAAAGAAATATTTAAAAGGTCCTCTGTCATTTGCACAGGCCAAATTGCTCAAATGGAAAAAGAAAGAAAATGCAAGCAACCAATAAAATATGTCAAAATGTTATGAGTGAACATGGAACATAGCTGCAAAAGAACACCTTATGAATACACAAACTATTTTGCATTTTGGGGGGGGGGAAATCAGGCACATCTTCTGACACTAATCCCAATCAAGTTCTGTATCAGAAGAACAGGGGCACATTCAACTTGTATAAGATTTTGGTGTAGCAGCCAACTTTCTGGAAGTTGTTGAAGGATTTGATTTTTTTTAAATAGACCTGCAGGTAAATTATTAAAGGAATGGGTAATATGTTTAATTAATTTTATTTCACTTTAATTAAATTAACATTAAACTAAATTTAGCTTTTCCCTAGTCTCTTCCATGTCTTTGTCTTGACTACTGCACCATCCATTTTTGGAGTTTGGCCCTGCATCCTACTTGAAGGTTATATCTGGCCCTTGGCCTGAAAAACGTTTGCAAACCTGGTTTAATGAAAGTGGTAGAAATATGTAAACTGAAGACATATATTTACATCCAACTAGCCATTCATAAGTAAGAGTAAGAACATTCCTAATCTTTTGATTCCACCTGATTTTCTCATCCACTCCTCTACTAGTTTGAAGCAAGATTTGAGATTTGCTGGTGGACATTTTTTGGTCAGTTCCTCTCTGTTTCCCATTCATAGACTCTTTTTCCAGAAGTACTACCTGCTTACCATGATCTTCTATGTAGTTTCACAATCTCTGAATCTGAAGGAGTGTGGAGTAGAAGGTGAAGTGAATATTTGTTTCCACTGTTGTAGCTTACATCAAAGCGTCAGGAACTCAATCCAACCCGCTGCTTTATTCATTTACTTTTTCAAATATTTCCTGTAATGATTGCACAACACTGTTAATTTCTTTTACCCAAATTTTACCCCACATAGAGAAATATAAGTAACATCACAAGTTAGTTCCAACTGTGAAACCTTGATAGGTATCATGAAATAAGGTGTGGTAGCAAGAAGAAATGATGCTTTAGTTTCTTGCCATTTGCTTGATGTGTGTCCTTATCAAAGAGATAGGAATTCATAGATTCTCTCCCCCCCCCCTTTGCCTTAAAAATAAAACAGGAGGAGAAAATGAAGTAAGAGCAAGTTCACTTTTATTAAGTTTATCTTATTAACTGATTAATATTGAAAATGGGAGAGCATTAGTTGCAGTCCACCCTTTTTTAAAAAAAATAAATCACCAGCTTTCTCTTCAAGTGCAGTCACTTCACAAACATTCACAAAATGAATGGCCCAGAAGACCTAAAGCATAGAAGGATCATGACCTAGAGCTGCCTTTCTCAACCTTTTGACCCTGGAGGAACCCTTTAAATATCTTTCAGGCCTCGGGGAACCCCTGCACATTCAGGCTCAAATATAGGCCAGAAGCTACAAAACTATATTTGTTTCATGTGTAGGCCTGTATATATGCACTAACAGTGTTCTTAAACTAAAAATGAATAAGGAAACTTACCTCTTTAATGTGAAGTTGCCTGAATTTGAAATAATTTTTTAAATAAATTATGGGAACCCCTAGTGACCTCTCGTGGAACCCTAGGGTGCCACAGAACCCTGGTTGAGAAACCCTGGCCTAGAGCATACAGTACAAGGAGGTGGAGAATATTACCAGTCCTCAATTTGTTATTTTGGAGCAAAATATACTCCAATAATGTATAGGCAGGAATAATGTACTTCATCTCCTAGCAGTTGTCATTGTTGACTCAGAAATGTCATGCAAAATATATATCATACCATACCATACCATATTTGGAAAAACTCATACAAAATTTCATATATTTAGGGAAGATGCATACCAAAGAAAAGCATTATGGGAAGTTGTGCATGGAACATATGTGTGTGTATACGTGTGTGTGAGTGTGTGTGTAGTATCCTGCAAAAAGGTGCTAATTACAAAAGGCTTCATGGAGGATGCATACAAAATGCCCATTAGGGGGGAATGTTGCTTCTGTACAATCATCGCTCCAGCAGGTTGCAGCCTCCTTGACTTCCCAATCTTCTTAAGAATATATGATCAGGTTCGTTTTTCAGGTCGGGAATAGGAGCAGCTGTGATGTCTCTGGATCTAATCCTCCAATTCAGCATTCCTCAGTACACTCCATTTAGAATATAGTAGAAAGCTTTATTGAAAGTATTACAATTCAGAACATATCTAAAGACCAGAATGGCTCAATTCCCACCAAACAGTCAAACCTCACTCTTCCCCCCACCTACGTGTCACTCCTCCCTTGATGATGCATTGTCCAGTACTTTTCCCATCCAAAATACAATGTTCTCAGAGTTTAAGCAAGTTAACTATTCGGTGAAAACTGCGCTCATAAAACGTGTAAGAAAAAGGGAAAGTCAAACATGTCAGTTAATGTCAAATATTTACAAGCAGGTTATTTAGGTTTATCAGGGAATTGAGCATGAAATTTAGTCGTCAGGGCAGGAGCTCGCACATGCTTGCTATCAACCCATTCACTGAAGCTTTTGGGTAGATGCTTCCAGTGAATCGGGTACTGCAGCTGGCCTCTACAGCATCTTGAATCTAGGACATCTTGTACTTCAGAATGTTGCTCCCCTTCGATCATCGTGGGTGCCGGGGGAGGGTCTTCTGGGTGCCAGGCTGAAGATTCTTGGCTTGGCTTTAACAGGCTGCAATGGAGAACAGGATAAATTTTCCTCATGTTTTTGAGTAATTCCAATTGTACAGTTACAGGATTTATAACTTTGACTATAGGAAAAGGACCCACATATTTAGGTCCCAATTTCTTGGAGGGCTGGTTGGACTTAAGAAACTTTGTGGATAGGTAAACTTTCTCGCCCACTTTCATCGGCCATTCTGGCGCTCTTTTATGATCAGCGAATTCCTTATAAGTCTCTTTGGCTTCCTGTAAAGTTTTCAACATGACTGGCCAATTGCTGGTTACTTTTAGTATCCATTCATCAGCTAAGACTGGGTCTGTTTGATTCTGAGAGTTCTTTTGTGGTAATTCTGGAATAGCCACAAATTACTGTCCATTTTGCCTAGGTTTGCCTCCCTGTCATTTAGCTGTTGCACAAGTGGGGCAGCTGCTCACATACTCTCCCACATCTTTTCTCATTGAGGGCCACCAAAACTGCCATCTCATTAAATGCAAAGTTTTTATGAACCCAAAATGGCCAGCAGTTTTAGAATCATGGCTACTCTCTAAAATCTATTTTCTCATGGCTTTTGAAATGTACAATCTATCCCTGATCCACCAAAGCTCTTGGTTTTCCTTCAGAGTTTGCTTATTTTCTTTTAACCACTCATCTTTTTGTAACTCTTCTTTCAGTTCTTGGAGTATTCCCCCATTTAAATCCGGGGTTGCCTCTATTTTCTGACTTTGTGTTACTGCCAACAATCCCATCTGTTGGGGTGAAATCACAGAGTCCACCACCACCTATTGTTGGCTTGAGGCAACCTTGACAATGCATCTGCCAAAACGTTCCCCCCCCCAGGTAAGTACTTCAGAGTGAAATTAAATTGACTAAAGAATTCCACCCACCTCAGCTGTTTGGGATTCAACTTTCGGGGTGACATTAAAGCCTCCATGTTTTTGTGATCGGTCCACACTTCAAATGGGTGGGGGGATCCCTCTAATAAATGTCTCCATGTTGCCAAGGCATGCCTTACAGCAAAAGCTTCCTTTTCCCGAACATGCCACCTCCTCTCTGCATCTGAGAATTTCCTGGAAATGTAAGTGCATGCCCTTAATGCCCTGTTCTCATCATGCTGTAATAGAACTGACCCAATTGCCACATCTGAGGCATCTGTACTATTAATGGCTTTAAAGGATCAGGGTGCTTTAGAATTGGCTCTGCGGTAAACAGGGTTTTTAGCCATTCGAATGCCTCCTGACATTCCACTGTCCATTTTAGCACTGCCCCCAGTCTTTTTGCCTGTTGCGGCTCTCCTTTGTTGTTGGTTTTTAATAAATCAGTTAGAAGCAAAGCAATTTGGGCAAAATTAGGCATAAACTTCCGATAGAAATTTGCGAAACCCAAAAAACTTTGCAATTGCCTCCTAGTCTTTGGGGCTTCCCAGCCCAATACGTCTTGGACTTTTGTGGGGTCCATTTCAATCCCTCCACTGGACATCCTGTAGCCCAAATAATCCAGTTTCTCTTTATGAAACTCACACTTGGACAATTTTGCATACAATTGGGCTTTGAGCAGTCTTTTAAGCACTTCTCTCACCAATTTCACATGCTCTTCTAAAGTCTCTGAGTAAATCAAAATATCATCCAAATACACTAATACCCCTCTGTATAGAAATTCATGAAGCACCTCATTTATCAGGTGCATGAACACTCCGGGGGCTCCTTTTAAGCCAAACGGCATTACGCAATACTCAAAACAACCAAGTTGGCAATTAAACGCTGTTTTGCACTCATCTCCTTCTCGGATGCGTACCCTGAAATAAGCCTCCCTCAGATCTAGTTTAGTAAATATTTTCCCCTTCAACAAATGTGCCAACATATCTTTCATCAGAGGCAATGGGCACTGGTTCGAGGTACAAATTGCATTCAAACCCCTATAGTCAGTACACAGTCTTAAAGACCCATCTTTCTTTTTCCAGAAAAGCACCGGCACCGCCATCAGCGAATTGGCAGGGCAAATGAAACCCTGCTCCAGGTTCTTATCTATAAACTTTCTTAATTCCTCTGTTTCTTTGTAAGTCATTGAATACATGTTTGGTTTTGGCAGAACTGCTCCTGGGACAATTTCAATGGAGCAGTCTGATTTTCTATGGGGTGGAAGCTGATTTGACTCAGCTTCTCCAAAGACTTCCTTTAAGTCTCAATATTGGGCAGGTATGATGCTTTCTTTTTCCTGTGGCTTCCCCCCCCCCCCAGCTCTCAGTTTCAGCTGCCACTGATTCTAAGTTAGAGACTAGTGGCTGTCAGTTGCCGCCCTCATAACTTCCATCAGTAAATTTTAGGCAGCCTGAAACCCAGTTCACTTGAGGGTTTTTCTTTCGAAGCCATGTTAGTCCCAGCACCAGGGAATGGTTCCCTATGAGTACTACAATAAATTTTAAAGTTTCCTCATGAGTCCCTATCTGCATTCTCACAGCCTCGGTGTAGAATTCAACTGGGCCCCTTTTCATATTGGACCCATCAAGCTGGCTGAAAGTAATGGGGACTACCTTTGTACTTTCAACCCCAGTCCAGTCACTATGGCTGGATGAATTAAACATTGGGTGCAGCCCGAATCTAACATGGCCAAAAGGCTTGCTTTTTCTTTTTCTTTTTTCTTTTTCTTCCCCGCCCAGTGTCTCTAATTGTACCCCCACCTGCATGGTAGGGCAATCTTCACTCATCATTGGGTCTGTGCACCCGTTGGTAAATGCCTGTCCTCTGGCACAATCTAGGACAGGCAGTTGTAGTTTCCCACTGGCGAGAATTCTTCATCAGTGGAATCCTCTTTCCCCGGTTGGGACTCACCACTCCTTCCTTCGTGGGCGGCAGCAGCGTTCCCTTGCACTTAATGACTGGGGCTTTACTTGGTTTCTCCTTGCCTTTGCTCTTGAACGTAGTCGTCGGTTGTGGGCAGTTTGCGATTTGATGCCCTTCCTTGCCACATTTAAAACATAAACCACTTTTGGCGTGTTGTTCTTTTTCTTCTTCCCATGGTTTCTGCTGTGATTCTCTCTTCACCACAGTGCCAGATTGGGAACCCCTTTTCCCAGTAGCTTGTATCTGCATCTGTTTCTTGAGCCATAGTTTTGTATTCTCTACAATCCCAGCAAGGTAAATCCACTCCCCCCAGTTGAGGGCCATCTCTAAAATCTCAGGCTTCAAGCCCATCTGGAAATACTCCACCTTAAGGGATTCCGGCCAGTCAAATAGGCAACCTGCCAGTCTCTTAAATTCCAAGGCAAACTCCACAACAGACCAGTTGCCTTGTCTGAAGTTTTGCAAACCTGTTTTCGCTGTCATTCTGGATAAGGTGTCTTCGAAGTGTTCTCTAAGTGCAGTCATAAATGTGTCAAACTCTAGTAGCTCAGAAGTGTTGGCATCATGCATTTCTACTAACCAGTCTGATGCCTCCCCTTCTAGGTAGGCCGACACATACCTCACTTTTGCCTCTTCATCCACAAATGACTCTTCAAATTCATCCATGAACCCCTTTACATGGGTCATGAAACAGGCCAGCCGCTTTGGGTCCCTGTCAAATCTCACCTTGATTTCTCTGGCCCCAGCCGGTCTGACTAGCTTCTGAGTAGTCTTTGGTCTCTCACTTCGTCATCTCGGCTCTGCCACATCAATTGCTGCTCCTGTCAACTCTTCTTTGGCCCCGGAGCTATTCCCAGATGACTCTCCTTCTCCTGAAGTAGTCATGGCGCTTTTGGGTCATGGACTCATCTCCAATCCCTCTAATTTTTGAAGGATCTTCTCCATCACTCCGTGCATGGTCTGCAGTTTCTGCCCGACCGTCTCCACTTCCGCATCTATTCTGGTCACCTGGAATTCCAATCTTGACATGTGTTGGGTCTGCGAGCCTCGTCCCGTAGTTTCATGGCTCAAAACCTTGCTCTCCATTCCCCCTCTGATACCCGTGCACCACCGACCTTTCGACTTTGGTGTCTTGCTTCAGGCCAGTTCTGGAGAATCTGCCAAGCACAGGTCTGCTTCTCTATCCCACTTCTTATGGGTGCTTTTCACTGCAAACTTCAGCATCTTCGTTCCTTTTGGAACTGCTCCAGTCTCTTGCACCTTCTCCTCTGCGGAGGTGCTTGGTTGCTCTGTGGTTGCTTCACTCATCATCATCCCTGAGGTTGCTCCCTCCATTGGAATCAGAACTGTGGAAGGATACACAAACCTCAAAGGTGTGGGGCGACTCTCAGCCAAAGATGAATCCTCAGGTAAAGGAATATCCTTGGGTAGAATCGACATGTAACACAGATTCTGGTCTTTCTGTGCTGTCTCTGGATCTAATCCTCCAATTCAGCATTCCTCAGTACACTCCATTTAGAGTATAGTAGAAAGCTTTATTGAAAGTATTACAATTCAGAACATATCTAAAGACCAGAATGACTCAATTCCCACCAAACAGTCAAACCTCACTCTTCCTCCCACCTACGTGTCACTCCTCCCTTGATGATGCATTGTCCAGTACTTTTCCCATCCAGCCACGCTCCCCCTCCCACCATCCCATCATTTCTCTTCAGTACCAAGCGATGCAGGTACACGGCCTTGACTAGCTGTAAACATCCTTCCACAGTCTTGTTGGAATTTCACTCTCAGCGTTCTCCCCCTCCCTTCTCTTGAAATCCTTTGCACCGACACGCATTTTTAATAATCCATTCTCAAATACAATTCAACACGCATGGCAGGGCTTGCACGGTAGCAACCCTGACAACAGCCAGGGAGCCTTCAGAGCGATGGAAAGATGTGTCACAGAAAGAGAATCCCTGAATCAAGACCATAAGTTCAAAAAAGGTCACCAGTGAAAAGTGTGAAGAAATCAAACCCTCTGAAAATGACATATGAAAACAGGGGAAGAACATCTTTGAAAAAAATTGCAAAAGTTTTCAGACCTCTTTGTGTTATTTATTTAAACCAAAACAGCCTCAACACTGTATACAAATGGGATGAGATCCATGCATACAAGTTCCTATAATGAAGCCCTGGTAGGTTTTCAATCAATCAATCAATCAATCAATCAATCAATCAATCAGAGGCTGTGATTTTAAGCAGAGGGCTGCAAAGAAAGAAGAGACTTATTTCTTTTTGAAGAAGCAATTTTTCAGTTTTTCAACCCCCTCCTTGAATGCCTTCTATATCAAAAGTGTTCCCGCTCTTTCTCCTGATCATTCCTCTAACTACTTGTGTCCTCAAGGCTGCTTTCAATTTTAGAACCTGTCCTGTCCTTTGCAGTTAAAACTCTAGCTACTATGCTCAATTCAGAAGTAACTGGAGTTGGGCATTAATGATTCAGTTGTGTTATAAGAGGATTTCATGCATGCCTTCAACTGGGAAGGGATTTAGTCCTAGGCTAAGTAACTCTGAGGGAACACTCTCAATCTATGTGAGGCAGTGTCAGTGGTATCAGTGGTGAGGGGCACAGAGTGCCATCAGTGGCCATTTTTAATTTCCCACAATTCCTAGTGCCTAAGATATTGCACTTATTGCTGCTTGGAGTTCCCAGCCTTTGTTTTGTTTCGGCCAGTGCTGGTGTCAGCTGGGAGGGATGCGGGACTGGGTGGCCTGCAAAGACCAAAGCTTTAAACGAAGAGGTAACTGCCCTTTCTCCGCATAACGCATGCTTACCCCTGCTGGCCTCCTGTACTTGCCCATATTCATTCCTACCAGCCAACCCATCAGTTGTGTGCCCCACTCTGAAAACCCACTCAGAATAAGGTATTTCATCCCTCATGCAGGCTCTGGAAAATTCCCACCACTCTAGGGCTTTCTGTGCCAAGCTCTTCACGTGAGGCCTTCAGGCAGCTTGACGCTCTATATTAGTGCTTCCCAAACTTGGCTCCTTCCAGATGTGTGGACTTCATCTCCTAGAATTCTCAACAACATCCATGCTCAACATAGCTATGATCCACTACCTAGCAGGACAAGATAAATTGGCCAGTTGTCAACTTGCCGAGTGCTATCCAGTCTCTCCAAAGAAGGCCTCCCAGTCCTGCACTCTAATTTTAGCTGGAAATGCCTGGGAGGTTGATTCCAGGCACCGAGGCAGACTTGGGAGTTCTCACCCATTGAGCAAAGAAGACCCAGTATCCTACTGCTGTTAATAAGGAGAGTCTGTTGCTTCCCTTTCAAAATAACAGCAGGAAGAACAGCACAGGAATATTCCTTGCCTGCCGATTCTCTTCCTTCAAAGAAAAAGCTGCAAGCTCTGACAGTGTATCTGCTAAAAATGAGGGGAGGGGAAAATAATTCCTCGAACCTTGACTTCCTGTCGTCCTATAGATAATGAGACAACTACTTAAACCACATTTTAAAAGTGCTGAGTAGCTGAAGCTGCTGCCTAATGATGTTACTCAGCTTGTTGGGGTGTGATTGACACTAAAAGTAATAAATTAGAACAGAAAATGATTTTACAAGATCCCCAGGATGACAGACAGGCTAACTGTAATATCCTCAATTACAGTTGTCACCGGATTTTATATCTGTTCACACTGAACTCGCCAAGGCAGGGAAACAGTACAATTTCATGGGCCATTGCCAGGTCTGCCAATGATGAGAAATTTCCACAGACTTGGAAAGCAAATGAGCTATGAATACTCAGGAAAACAGAGAGGGGACGTGAGCAGGTGAGAGGGAGATTTGGAGGCTGGATCTCATCCTTTTCAAGGGAGTGCATTAAAATGTTTGCACATTAAAACCTGGGTGAGGTTGATTGGTACTGAAAATTAAATAATGGTATGAATGCCAGAAAGCTGACAGAAGCAAAAAGCAGGTCCCTGCCCTCTGGGAACTTACAGTCTGAAATTTGATCAGGTACCTCCCCACCACCACCAAAACAGGTGGGTCTCTACAAGGAAGAGAGCTTCTTCTATGATGTCACCCCTTTTATGGGATCCCCTCCCCATAGGGGCCCGACTGGGGCCCACATTAGCATCTTTTCAGTGCCAGGAGAAGGCCTTTCTATTTCTCAGGCTTTTTAATTGGCTTTTCAATCATATTGTTTTAGATGTTGAACAACCACCTTGCTGCTGCCTAGTTTGTATAGTTTTCATTCTGGATGTCATTTCATTTTAATGTATATGTTTGTATCCAAACGGTAACTTGTTGTTTGTTTTATTATAAATGCCCGGAGAGCTTCAGCTATTGGGCAATTTAAAAGAAAACAAATAATAATAATAATAATAATAATAATAATAATAATAATAAAATAAATTGTTGGAGATACCATACAGGGAAGGAAGGGTATAGAGCAGAGCTTTCCAAACTGTGTGTCAGGACACGTTAGTGTGTCGGCTGCAGTGTCTGGGTGTGTCGCGGCTGACGCTGCTGCTGCCTCTGAACCCCGCCAGGATTCTGCGCAGGTCCTAGTGCCTGCCTTGTGCCCTGCTGTAAGAGTGTGTCGCAAAATGATGCCCTGCTGTAAGAGTGTGTTGCAAAATGATGCATGTGTAAAAAGTGTGTCACCAACATAAAAAGTTTGGAAAGCTCTGGTATAGATAATAAGGAAGATGACCTTTATGGAGATATGCAAGATCCATCACCAGGGCAATGAATGGGGTGTGTGACATATTTTAAGTCTACAACAGACAGATAATATTTGGAAGAGGCTCAGACCAACAGCTGAACTATAAGAAGGAGAGGGAGGTACAGGACAATCAGACCTGCAAGATTCTGTTATTTTAGCCAATTTCAATAAAAGTAGTTTTAGCCTTCCTGTGGAGTTGATTTCTTAGTCTGGTCTACCTAGTGGTACTGATAAAGGGGAAGGATAGGGGTAGCAATGCACTTAACACAGATGAGGATAAACAGCCTTGGAAAATCTCCACTGAATTTGAGGGCAGAGAAGCTGGATGGAGAGTTTCTATGAATTTCTCCAGGGGAAAGATTTCCCCCTAAGCTGAGGCAATAATAATGGGGCTGGAGAAACCCCTTCAGATGAGTCCCCTCCTTACCTCTTTGCTCTTCAGGCTCACTGCAAATTTCACCTTACTGAAAAAAAGTTAACCCTGATGAAGGAAAGCCTCTGGGAAGGGGTTTGTTATTTTCCAATCTGGTTGTCTTCCCAACAAATCTACTTTTCTCTTTCAGCCAGGCCTTACCCTCTTCTAAATATGCTTTAGGTATGCAGATGAAGGATATGCATCTCTGACTTGACTCAGAAAGTGAGTTCAGTTGAGAGATTTGATTGAATTGCCATTGAATTGAAACTGAAGCTTTGTCCAGCCCTGCTACATTAGGTAGCTTCTCTGTCCAGTCTGGAGGACCATGCTCTCATAACAAAGACGGAGCCCAAGCTTACATGCTTATTTGTCTTTATTGTTGCTTAAACAGTGCATCTTCCATTCATTTCAGTAGGTAGATCAATGGAGGGAACATCTGTATTATACCCCTGAGATGTACCTTCCACTTGCTGAATGCATTTGTAAGAAAGAAGCAGTAATGCAAGATTGTCTTAATATGACTGTCTATAGAATGCCAATGGTCAGTAGAAGGCCCTTGGCCAATTTCTGGTGGACACACTAAAGCCTTCTGAATATTTACATAAAATATAGGATGAAGGTGACAGTGTATCTGCAAGCTCTTGAGAAAGACATTTAATATAAATGGCTATCTCGAATAATCATTCTTCACTTGTAATAAGGACATGCAAAAATAGAATACGTTGCATCTTTTTTCAAACAGTTCTCATTCCATTCAATGAAAGAGAAACTGCTTTGGAAATTATCTCAAATAGCAAAAAAGAAAAGAAAAGCAGACGTTCTCCTGTTTGGAGTATGAAACTCCTGCACTTATTTAGTGATGAGGGGGCCAAGAAATTCATGTGCTTATGTCTTGCACAGTATAATTTTATCTCCAGCAGTGATCAGCTTCCTTGGCTTCCCGCACTTCTATTTAATCCTAAGACATGACATCTCCTTCAGCAGCCAGGGAGGCTTCTAAGTGATGGAGAGATCCCTAAGAGAAAACAGCATCATCTGTAGCTATGTGGTCAAGCTGATTTATTTAATACAAGACACATTAATAGATATGCCTATTATTGTTATAGAAACAATTCCACAATGGTTATCAAATCTTAATATAATGCACTGTTTTGTTTTGTTTTGTTTTGTTTTGTTTTGTTTTGTTTTGTTTTCCTAGAGTACCAAGTGTCAATTTATCTAGTTTGGGAAGCATTAAACTTTTCTGTTCATTTTTATGGGAAGGGAAAGGAAGGGAAGGGAAGGGAAGGGAAGGGAAGGGAAGGGAAGGGAAGGGAAGGGAAGGGAAGGGAAGGGAAGGGAAGGGAAGGGAAGGGAAGGAGCAAATATGTGATGGTAAAAATTAAAATATACTTTCCCCCAAATGGAAGCCTGTTAGTCCCTCTTTTAAATTCCTATCCCCTTTTCTGAAATTCCTGCTAACATAACTAATGCTTTTATGCATTCAAAAAGGATAAGTTCTCCCTTGAACTGGGAGAAGGAATGGAAATTTAACTTCCAAAATATTGCTGCATGCCTTTCAATCTAGGGCAGTGTTTCTCAACGTTGGCAGCTTGAAGATGTGTGGACTTCAACTCCCAGATTTCCCCAGTCAGTGATGCTGGCTGGGGAATTCTGGGAGTTGAAGTCCACACATCTTCAAGCTGCCAACGTTGAGGAACACTGCCCTAGGACATTGGTTTGTTTCTTTTTTCTGAATTAAAAGAGAACCATGAAAAAAACAGCAAACACGGAAAATCGCATAGATACGTTATAATTTCCTTTTCTTTGTTACCTATATTCTTCAAACTAATTTGGTGGGATGGGGGTATTTATTTATTTATATGGCCACTTTGTATAGTATGATCAAAGAAGGAGAAATTGAGGATGGTTTCTTGCAGACTTTCTGAATCAGTGCTGCCAATACTGGATCTTCCATCGTTTCTCAAGAGCCTTTAAACAAATTCTTCTGTCATATCACAGCCTTTTTTTCCCATTTCTTTTTCTTCTTCCTTTATATATATTTTCAGATGAGAGCAAGATTGGAAGAGGGAGAATCGCATCTCTGACTCTATTTACAAATTTACCTTGGCAAGCCCTCTCGCTACCGATCGGAAACCGAGCCGCATATTTAATTTGCTCTTTTGTTGCAATGGGTCTTAGGTTAGTTAATTTCAATTTTCGATTTCAAAAGCTATCAAATATGGCTCGGATAAGAAATCAATTTTTCTCAGCTGCTTCTGTTTTTATTCTTTTTTTCTGCCTCCTGACTTCTCTTTTTTTCTGTGGCCTGGAGAAGGTCTAGATTGGCCAAGGCCATACCACGTGATGGTTAGTTCACTGGACCCTGTATTTCAGCCACCTCAATTATGGGCTGCCTCTTGTAATTTAGCCCTTATAGCACCTAATTTCAGGATGGAACTCATATTTAATTCATGAAAGCTTCCACAAGAGTAATTGTGAAATAAATTGCCATAGGGAATATATATATATATATATATATATATATATATATATATATATATATAGTATACACACAGACACACAAACACAAACACAGACACACAGACACAGACACACACACAGACACACAGACACACACACAGACACACAGACACACAGACACAGACACACATGACTTATTTTAATTCTGCAATGGCAGGAACCCTACTATTGGTTCTACTTATTCACCATTTTAGCACATACATACATACATACATACATACATACATACATACATCTTTCCTTGACTTTTGCTATTGTGGGGAAACTGTGCACTAATAGGGTAAAAAAAGTTACCGCTCTCCGCCACCCTCATCGAAGCCATCACCTCCACTGCTCAATAACCAGACGGGTAACATTTAACTGCGGGTGCAAAATCTCAGGATTTTATAATCTCCTAATTAATGAGTATGTTTCTGTGATCGACTCCTAACTTCCAGAGTCACAGATAAAACGCCAGTAAAAGCGAGTTAAATGACACGGATCACTTGCAAGGCCAAGCCTGTGACGACGGTTTAATTTCTGCAGTGGTTTAAACAAAGGCCTATGTTTCATATTGCTTTATTGACAGACCATGATAACATTGGTAATGCATACACACACACACACACACACACAGAGCCCAATTCTCCCACCAAAATAACTGTTACACACCCGTGCATACAGAGAGGCACACACACACACACACACACACACTATTTTGCCCTTTTTTTCCATCTCCCTGTTGCCATGGTAACAAGGTGGGTGAGGCATCCAACTGCCAACTCAGCTGTCATCCTTTCACCCTAAAAGCCTCATAATTGCTTTTATTTGCATACGACAATTAGGCAGGATGGCTCACAGCAAGGGAACCAACCCCTCTCTCTCCCAATACACACAACGCCAGCCTGTAATTTATAAAAGATACACACCATGTGGTAGAGTTCTGAAGTGGAATGATGTGCCCTTTCATGTGATTATAAGCCATTAACAAAAGAAAACATCCCCCTTTCAGGCTATTAAAAAAATGCCTATCTGGTGTGAACCTGCAAAAAAAAAAATGAAGAGGGGGAGAGAGGGGGGAAAAATACTCCACAAAGTTTGGCCTCCTGCATCTAGACCCTTCACATTCATTATCACATTGAACTCAAAGAGAGAGAAAAAGAAAGGGAGAAAGGAGGTCCCATAAAAAGTGTTACATTGCAGCATTTTATGAATAACCATCAGAATAAGCAACAATGGCAGGTCGAAATGGAGCCCACATTTTGGGGGGTCCCATGACATCATGGTCCTCTCCTGTGCCAGATGGGGGACAATCCCACCACTGGACCGATTTTTCTTAAGAGTAATACAGTCTAATAAAAGAGCCGGACTAATTTCCAGATTGTGATGACTAGATGTCCAGGGAAAGGCCTCACCTACAGTACGTAAGAGCTTAATCCTATGAGAAATGTTCAGCCTTCAAAATGCTACATGTCTGAGATGTACCGTTATTTATTTGTTTGTTTGTTTCTCCTTTGCTGTTGGAAACTGAGACCTCAAAAGCTTTGGGAGAGATCTCTCCCATTAACAGTGCAATTCTATTGTGCAGAGGAAGAGGAATCCTTGGTTTTTTTTAAAAAAGTCTTATTTCCCCCTAGCAAGTTAGAAAGAGGACAGAGTTGCCGTTTAAGTTCTTTTGTTTGTTTGTTCTTGGTTTATCTCCAGGTTCAGGACTTCCTTCTCCTACGCCTTCCTTCCTTTCTTCTTCCAGGACTTCCTACCCATTGATTCTAGTGAAAGGAAACTGAAGTTTTCAAGCAACATTTTGGTGTCCTTTTTCCTGTTCCAAGGTTGTGATGGGGGTTTGAGAAACGATGTCTTATTTTATCTGCTGTGATGTCTAGAGTACTCACTGTGGCACTTTCATACTTCCGCAGACCATTCAGATTTTCCCCTCTGAGGGAAGACGTTCTTCTCCAAACTCCAAAATATCATAGGATTATAACTTTGGAGTTTACATAGGTTTATACCTCAGATACAATTCCATCCCTTTCTCAGACATTAAATTCCTTATACTTTTGGTGAATCCGTGGGAGGTATAAGGGATTCATTGAACTCCATTCTATGACATTTCTACTTTAATATTTATTTATGGGCTTAAAAAATAAGCAACTCATATATACATATACATGTTTAATTACTATTTTATTATAAAATGGTGCTTCAATATGCCGTTTTCACTAAGCATATCCTTAGCATGCCATTACATCTGCTTGAGCTAACCTGATGAACAATATCTGGAGAAGTTCCAGATTTGGTGGACTATTAATCTAAAAGCTACAGAAGGTGCAGGTATAGTTATTTTCTGTAGAAATTTGCAAAATGCAGTCTACAGAATCCATTCAATCTGATATATTTTGGCTCAGTTCTATCCTTCATTTTCTTCATTTTTTTCCCCTGACTTCAGACTTTCGGTAATATTTCTGGGGTACATTCTTCCCAATGATCATCACTGGAGGTGGGGGAATTGCTTCTCTTAGATGTTACATTGCCACTAACTTTGATCCCATAGTGTTAGTGTGCACATCTCTTCTTCATCCATGCCCCCCCTTCAGAGGCTTTTATATCCATTGGAGACTGACCCCACCTCTGTCACCACCACTTCAACCAGTCATTTCTGGCTGTGAGGTAAATCTTTCTTATTGGTCCACCTCTGAGCTGATTGTAGGCTTGGAACAGAAATTTACTTTTTTAATGGTATCATGTGTTCTAAGCAAAATGGATTCTTGGGAGAAAGAGGGCCATTTTACTACCACATTCATTTTTGCCCAACTATAGTAAGAAATGTTTTACCTTGATACCAAGCTTTATTTTCTATTATGTATTAATTGCATTGTGTTATGAAATTAATTTTTTTCAGTGAAAGAAAAAATGTGAAAAATATATGGAATGAAAGGAGATTGCTTAAAAGTCTTCCTTCTTGGGCTGTTTTCAGAAGAGGTACTACAGATGTTGAATGATTGCAAGCATCTGAAACCCACTGCTGCTGTTAACTGTAGATTTCTTCTAATGTTATGCACAGTTAGATAATACAGCATCAGATAATATACAAGATTAGATTATTACATTGCTAAACATTAGATAATACCTTTTGTTCCCCCCTTCTGATGTACTAAGTATCCATATTTCTTGATATCTTCATGAATTCCTGGGACTATAGCTCAGATGAAGCCTTATTGGTGAAGGACAGTTCAAATGGTGTTGTCTAAATAACTTTTTGGTCACTTGTCTGTAGCTTGAATCATGTCAACTGGATTTCTATTTTCTCAGTGGAAACGTTTCGCTCCTTATCCAAGGAGCTTCTTCAGTCTGAGCAAAGTTAGTAAGGGAATCCTTAAATATGTAGTAATATTGATAAATATGTTAGTAATGTTCCCTTACTAACTTTGCTCAGACTGAAGAAGCTCCTTGGATAAGGAGTGAAACGTTTCCACTGAGAAAATAGAAATCCAGTTGACATGATTCAAGCTACAGACAATTCCACCTGGATGACTGAGAACCTTCATAGACATTTTGGTCACTTGAACATTTACAAAATATCTCCAAGTAATAACCACTTGGTAATTCAATATACAGGTTCAAGGTGTTTTGTTCACACACTAGTCACATTCTCAGACAAGGATAGCAATCTTGTGTCCTCCAGATGTTTTGGACTGCATTCTCCTCCATAACCCCCAGCCATTCTCAGGGATGATTGAGAATTCTGGTAATAGTACTCGAAATATCTCATGGATATAATGCTCTCTACTCTTTCCTATGCTACTTTTATGCTCTTCAAGTAGTCCAGAATCATTGAAGAACTCAACTCACAAAGAAAATGAGCTATTCTCTATTGGGATGAGGAGGAGGAGGAGGAGGAGGAGGAGGAGGAGGAGGAGGAGGAGGAGGAGGAGGAGGAGGAGGAGGAGGAGGCACATCATGACAATATTTTTTTTCCACAAAAAAAGTTCTCATTATGATTTATATAGGATTAAAATCTTGTTTCAACAAAATTGTTTACATCACAAGGGAGAATGTGATACCTGGAGAACCACTAGTTTGATCATGCATTTGAGGAGTCCCATCAAATGTGGACCTTAAACCTGCCTTATTCCTTGAGAGAAAGAATTAAATGGGCAGATACCAAGGGGAAAGATTGTCTTAACCAATGTTCACAATTTTTGTAGAATGTGTGACATTAGGAAAAGAGCTCTCTGTGAATATATCATGCCAGTTTGTATCTTTCAATATACTGGATTTCCACAATATCCCAGATCAGGTTTAAATGGTGTCTACTGATTCAATGAATTGTGCTAACTATGTCATAGCCTGCTTTATCTGTTTAAACATAGCCTGTCATGAGAACATAATGATTATTGATTTAGCTGGGTTTATGTATCATAAACATTTATATAATAAGTTTTGTAAAGGCATAACATTAATTTTCTTAAAATAAATCTAGGACTAATTTGCTTTGCTATCACAATAAATAGATAGATACTGAAGGTGCTGGTAGATGACTCCTGGACATATCTTTAATTCCTTTTTATTATCTCTTTCTTGCTGCCAGCCCCACTAGGTAGACCAGACTCGGAAATCAACTCCACAGGAAGATTACAACTACCTTTATTGAGATAGGCTATAATAATGGGAACTTATAAGTCTGATTGTGCTGTATCTTCCTTCCTTCTTATACCCCATAGAATCAGGGAGGTGTCTCCCTGAGCCACTTCTGAATATTATCTCATTTCCCAGGGCTTAAACAATGTTTCAGCCCCTTTTGCCTAGGTAACAGTTCCTGCATATTTCTGTCAAGGTCATATTCATTACTCTCGCCAATTAATGTAAATTCCCTGATATTTTGTATATTGCATGTAAGTCGCAACTATAAATATAATGGAAAAACTGAAAAGAAAGATAAAGTAAGCTTTCTCTGAACATTGTCAAAGAGAAAGATATATTTTGGTAGACAAGACCTCCAACCTTAACCCTGGAACTTAGGCACTTATGAGCTAATAATCTGACTTGGAACAAGGCAGGGACATGAAACCTGGCACTTTCAGATGGTGTTAGACTTCCACTCCCATTTGTCCCTGCCTGCCCAATGGCAAGGGATGATGGGAGCTGGAACCCAAAGCATCAAAGGATGTTATACAGGTAGTCCTTGCTTAACAAATGCCCTGTTTAGCAACCATTTGAAGTTACTATGGCACTGAAAAAGTAACTTTACAACCGGTCCTCTCACTTACGACTATCACAGCATCCCACAGTCATGTGATCACCATTTGCGTGCTTCGAAGCCAGCTTCCAACAAGCAGAGTAAATGGAGAAGCTGGTAGTAAAATTGCAAGTCGTGGTCATGTGATGTCGCACTTAATGACTGCGGGTGAGTTGCTTAACTGTGGCGGAAGTGAGGTTGTAAGTCTGGCGTGATCACATGAGGTCTTGCTTAATGACCATGCCACTTAGTGACAGAGTTGCTGGTCCCAATTGTGGTCATTAAGTGAGTACTACCTGTATTATAAGATACCTTAAGGAAGCTTTCATAATATGAATTGGCAGAAGTAATACTGTGAAAATTGTACTTCATTAACTCCAATATCTCACCAGACATTACTGGAACCACCAAATAGATGTAAAACCACAGGAGAGTTCATCAGTGGATTTCCTGAATCCTCATTGGGCACAACCATGAATAAGGCAAATGAACCTGGAAAAACAAAGCAATTTTTTTTCAAGTGAAAATACAGGGGGGAATTATTCTGGGATCTCTCATGGTGACATGTGAAGTAGCTGTAGATCAAATTTGTGATGATTGTGTATTGTGGCTACTTACACATCAAAAATACATTTTTCTATTACGAAAACATTACCAAAAGAGGGACCAGAGAGGAAAGGATTTGCTGAAAATGTGCTTACAGTAATTTAGAATTATAGGCACCCATTTATAGAAGTACAATTATAATTTATTGTGGTCTTAAACAAGTGCAAGGCTAATGTTCTGTGAAATATATATAGTCTATCTTAAAATGATAATAATGTCGGATAAAATAGAAAGTTAAAAATTAAAATAAAATTAAAATACATTTATAGACTATCTAACTAGACTCTATAAGTACAATCTAAGATACAACCTTAGATTGAATCTTCATTGCTGCAGCACAGAACCTTGCTACCTGTGCTGTAACGATATTTTTTATTATTATTATTTATTTTTTATCTATTTAATTTTTATCCCACCTTTATTATTTTTATAGATAAGTCAAGGTGGCAAACATACCAAGTACTCCTTCCTCCTCCTCTTTTCCCCACAACAACAACCCTGTGAGGTGAGTTGGGCTGAGAGTGAGTGACTGGCCCAAGGTCACCCAGCCGGCTTTCATGCCTAAGGCGGGACTAGAACTCTCAGTCTCCTGGTTTGCCATTGGCTCCTTCCTAGGGCTGAGAGAGAGTGACTGGCCCAAGGTCACCCAGCCAGCTTTCATGCCTAAGGCGGGACTAGAACCCACAGACTCCTGGTTTCTAGCCCAGTACCTTAACCACTAGACCAAACTGGCTCTTTTCATCTTAAAGCAGCAATTGAGTATAGTCAGAATCTGTATGACTAGGGTATTTACTAATCAGGGGTAAGATGAGTTTGGTTCAAATGTCTCTATAAAAAATGCAATGCAGAAGAACATGGTCTGTAGTTTCCACCTCTCCAGAGTCACAAGGGCAAAGCCTTGCAGCCAATGGTAGTTTTAGGCACCCATTTAAAAATAACAATAGAAATAGAAATGCATCACCCTGTAATAGACTGGACTGCACCTGCGCTACCTTCCAATATGTAATTTGTTTCCCTTCTCCTGTCTTATTAACTTAGTTTCTTTCAATAAAGTTTCTAAGTCAACTTAGTTTCTTTCAATAAAGAAATGTCTTCTGTTAAGCAAAGTACCTGGCTGTTCCACCGGGTCTGATAAATCAACTTTTCCTTCACACATTTTACCTTGTAAATGCTGCCCATTTTCTTAGTCAATAGTCTTCCCAGCCTTGCAGTCCACTTACAGCAACAGCACTCATTTATAGAGCTATTAAAACATATAAGCCTGAATTTTTTTCTGACACCAAGGATAGTCATGGTGACAAAAATAACAAAGATAAAAGTAATAAAACAATGTAAAACGTAAGACGGGTGGGTGGTTTATGGTCCAATATGCACAAGAGTGCAGTGGCTATTTTAAGATTCTATTAAATTATTTGAGGCCAAGATCCTAACACAGTTACTATGCAGTGCACAGCCGGAACCAACTCCCAACTCCCAACAACCAACCAACTCTTTTTCCTGCTGGAACCTGTTCAATCCAAATTCCTAAGAGCAATCTTCCAAGTCCTCTCCTGTGTCTCTAATGCAACCGTATTCATGGAGGTAGGAATGGTGAGACTAAAGACCAGAATATGTCAAACTACATGAAATTATTGGCTGAGAGTGAAGGACTTTCCTACAGGTTTGGCCTCCTTAACAGTAGAGAATAGATTTTAAACTATGGGGAAGCGGGCAATTTACAGTAAACTTTCAATTCTAGGACTTTCACCATCTTATTTATTCTTAATTGGTTTCAACCACGATGCTTAAGCAGTGCCTGTTTGATACAGAATGCCAGATTGATGTGGTCAGTATCCTCCAGCTCTTCATGGCTGACCATTTGCGATCATGGCATAAAGTCATATACTGTAATAGATATCCTGAACCAGAGAAGGACTTTTATCCTAGCCCAGTGGTCGGCAAACCGCGGCTCGAGAGCCACATGCGGCTCTTTGGCCCCTTGAGTGTGGCTCTTTGGGCGTGGCGGGGGCAGGCGCGGCAGCAGACGTGGCGGGGGCAGGCACAGTAGCGGGCATGGTGTGCGTGGCGGCGGGCATGGTGGCGGTGGGCACTGCAGTGGGCGTGGCGGGCATGGTGGCAGCAGGCCCTGAGTGTGCGCGATTGGCTCCTGCCCGCAAACCCCGCTCCCACGCTGGATTCCCCACCAGCTTTACTTTGCCTGGACTGGGGGCGTGAGCAGCTCCGGAAGAGAAGCGACTGGAGCAGTCAAGCCTCTCTTTCCCTTCATCTTCCAAACCTCCCCTGCCCCCTTCCACGCGATTGGCTCCTGCCCGCAAACCCTGCCCCCTTCCACGCGATTGGCTCCCACCCTCAAACCCCGCCCCCTGGCCCTCGAGTGATGTTATAAATGTTATAAATGTCAAAATGGCCCCTGGCATAAAAAAGTTTGCCGACCACTGTCCTAGCCCAATGCAATGCCCTCTCCCCTTCTTCAGCACTGCTAGAAGGAAGATACAAGAAGTTACTACGGCCATTATGAGTTTGCCCCTAAGAGTCAACACAGGTAGAATATATTGAGCATGTCCTTCTCTATTGTTAATTTTACACAGAATCCTTCAGAGCCCTAATTACTCCACTTTTGAATAACATTACAAGATTTACCACCCAACCATATGCACAATTCCTGCTGTCTGATACTAACCCCGAGAGAACACATAAAATACCCAGGTTCTGCATGGCTGCATTTAAAATAAGGTACGTAGTAATCAGAAGCAACTGAACCTGCTTGATTATGGCCTGCTAGATGTGGCTTACTGCTAGTACTACCTTTAAGACTGACTCATTAGCCAAAATGGCTGATATTTTAAGTGAAGCTTTTTTAAAATCTCTAAACGTCTTTTATTTACAATTTCGGTCATATACATATCTCCCATCATTTATTTTAATCATTTTAGTTTTAAGCCTTTTATCTTTAAATTTTCTTTTAGTTAAAATTACTGATTTATACTTTAGTCTCATCTTTGGCCTATTTGTTTTGTACTGGCGACTGCAATGAAGATTAATTTATGGCCCAGTGTGTTGTGAGAAAACTCAATATGGGATGATTTGAGTAAACTCTCAGAAGTGTTGTGCAAATACTCCATTAGAGTTCCACTCTATGTTAGAAATACATAAAAAACAGGAGGAGTGGAAGGGCAGAATGGATAACCGTGTGCTCCAGTGATCCAACCTCAAGCTATGCTATAGTTTGGTTGTGCTCGCACCACACACTGATCCATGCTTTGCCCATTTATTTTCTGTGTTTGACATTACACCCAACCATAAACTAACCACATGGTCCAGTTTGGCAGGTTCCAAAGCTGGGAAAACAGAGTAAGATTGATATTTAGAATCAATATAAATCTAGTGTATTTATATAAACTATAAATGTTATATAAATTTCCTTGTAGAAATCAAGAATATGTTGATTTTAAAACATAAAAGGATCTGTAGGAAGCAAGCAAACAAACCTTTAAATTGATTTCAGTTCAACTTTCTCTGATACAGAGAACTTTTGAAAAAAGCTTACCAATCTCATCTATCTATCTATCTATCTATCTATCTATCTATCTATCTATCTATCTATCTATCTATCATCTATCTATCTTCTATCTGTTTTAGCATATTTAAAAAAAAACAATATTCCCTGTGTTTCTTAATTATATTAACACAATGCAGGATTTTAAAAGATAAATTTCCCTAATAGGATCTCTTTCTTTCTCTCTCGCTATCCAACTCTCTCTCGCTGTGTGTGTGTATTCAACTTGTGGAAATCTGTGTTCTTTTTCTGAATACATCTTTCACACAAAAAGGGATTATTCCTACAGATATCTGAGCAAAGAAAGAAGCAATCTTGGGGACTTAGTTCAACATTGCCCTCTGTGGCATGGCCAAACCATCATCCTGGATCCTGAAGATCTGTTCCTGTAGAAATCCATGGTGGGTTTCTTTTACATTTCTATTTAGTGTATAAGAAGCCTCTGACCTGTCATGATGGGGGTTGAAGGGGAGTTTGAACCCTGAATGCCTTGCCTTGCAAGTCATTCCCTTAACTGCTATGCAGCCTCAAAGAAGCACAGCATTCTGCTCTTATCAGCATTAGTGCATGGGTCACTCTCTAGAGTCTACCATAACAAGAATAAAAAAGCAATACATTCAATAGCCACATAACCATCTTTTTCCTATTATTATTTCCATAAGAATCCTTTTTCTCTATCCTTTTCTTTCTTGCAGAAAGGGAGAAGGGTCATCTGCAGACACAGACCTCCCAAATTTTAAATTAAATGTCCTCCATTTTCATACCAGAGAGGCACAAATAATAAAATTGAGAACCACCAGAGTCTTAATTGTATTTCTGACTTGATTCTGTACTACATTGCAAGGACATGAACTTCGAAGTGTGACACTGGCTTCCCCCCTTTTTTCTTTCTTTCTTTCTTTTTTTAAAGGAACAAAATCTCCCTACTGCTACCTTCTCCCCTCCTCCCCCACCATTCAAATCTCATCTGAGAAGAGCTGGAATGAAGCTGTCACTCAGATCTGCTCAGGGACCTGTCAGCAAAACACTGAGTCTTTTCATTTTGATGGGTCAGCTTGCAATCCCTCTGGAAGAGAAGTTTGTGCCATGATGGGTTTTCTTTCCAAAGAAATCCTGAATTCTAATGAAACTCCAAATCATTCAATAAAGGCAGGGTTATGGAGAAGTAATCCAACCAAGATCAGAGCAAAATTTGTATTTTATCGTCTGTATGCATTCCTACCTTCATCTTTTCCCAATGTTCCAAACAAAGGGATGATGATGGTGATGATGATGATGGTTGTCCCTTGCCTTCCAGAAAGAAAGAAAGAAAGAAAGAAAGAAAGAAAGAAAGAAAGAAAGAAAGAAAGAAAGAAAGAAAGAAAGAAAGAAAGAAAGAAAGAAAGAAAACAAAACTGGTTGCAGAAACCAAAACATCCTTTGTCTTCATGCCATAATGTGATTAGGTAACAGCTTTCAGAAAATGAAAGGTCATGGCACAAAATTTCTGGAATAAATATTCTCAACCACCACCTCCTATTATTGGAATTTGTGCCTAGGATGTAACATTAGTTTCTAATAGGCAAATGTGCCACAATAAGCAGAAATATCTGCATTAGCATGCTTGGAAATATACCCCTTCATTAGTACAATATAAACTCAAATGCTAAATCTCCCTTCCTGCCGACTTGTATACTGAAGATTAGTTTCTACTTATGGGTGATTTAAGACAGGGAATGGAAGCTGGTGGGAGAGATGGTGAATGAAGCAGTGTAATTTATAGGCAAGGCTGATGTCTCCTCTTTAATGTGGCTTTATTAACACATGTGCTTTATGGGTTTAAAATATGTATGAATTCACGGGCCCTTTTATGTTGCCTGCCATGGAACACTTTGTTTATTTTAACAAGGGGATAATTGTATTTTGCTAACTGTTTTTTTTCCCTCTTCCTCCTGTTGGGATCATTAAAGGAGATATAAAGCATTTGGAATACAGAGCAAAATTTCTGCCATAAAACCAAGACCTAAGATTTGCTTTTTATTAGGAGTTTATGGGTTAACTGGAAGGTGATAATCTCTTCTCACTTTCTATTGCATTATAAATAGAACACTCATTTGCAGCAATAATGAAAATAATAATAATAATAATAATAATAATAATAATAATCCAGCATGATTGTCTATGAACGATGGGTATTAAGATTTTTATTGGGGCCTCAATTCTTTTTTCTTTTTTCCAACTGATCTTGATAATTGTATTATATTTTATCTTTGTCCACCATTTTGTTCCATTGGTAGAGGGGTAGCAATATAAATGTATAATAATAGTAATAATAATAATAATAATAATAATAATATTTCTTTTTTTAAGGAAACACATGGCCATGTTTTGCAGACCATTGCATCTGAGAAAATTCCAAATGAAAAAGAGAAAATGTTGTAGACTCCAGCATAAAAATGAAAATAATATATTTTTGGGTAGTGAGGTTGGTAGAATATATACATCTGTGTTGACACACTGTGCAAAACTCATACTTCCTTCAATAATCTTACTTATCTGTAAATCTTGGATTTTTTGTGAGTTTGCCTAAGTGGTTCATTCCTGCCTGTCGGATGAAGCCTAACACAAAGGTATGAATTGGGCGATGTGCTCTGAACATTTGACTCCACAAGGTGATTCAATCCATGTTGAGATGGGTGCTACTATCTTCCCCATCCTGCTCAGAAACCCACCTTCCTAGATACATACATACATACATACATACATACATACATACATACATATGGTAAAGGTGAAGGTAAAGGTTCCCCCCGCACATTTGTGCAGTCGTGTCCGACTCTAGGGTCCAGTGCTCATCTCCGTTTGTTAGCCGAAGAGCCAGCGTAGTCCGAAGACGCTTCCATGGTCATGTGGCTGCATGACGCGCGTGGAACGCTGTTACCTACCCACCAAAGTGGTACCTATTCATCTACTTGCATCTGCATGCTTTCGAATTGCTAGGTTGGCAAGAGCTGGGGCGAGTGCGGGAGCTCACTCCGTCACGCGGGGCTAGGGATTCGAACCTCCGAACCTGCGATCTTCCGATCGACAAGCCTGGCGTCTTACCATTTATTTATTTATTTATTTATTTATTTAATCAATTTATGCAGCCACCCATCTCACAATTGCAACTCTGGGTGGTGCACGCAGGGTTAAAACCATACAAAACAGACACAATTCAAAAAATAGAGAAAATAATGCCAGCCAAAGACAAACCTGTTTCCAGTCATGAGAGACAAACTCTCAGCAACAAGCTCACCTAACCTCCAGACCTCATGTCCAAGTGAACATCCAAGTCTTCAAGGACTTCTGAAATGCTAGCAGGGTCGGAGCTCCACTAATCTCAGGGGATATGGTGTTCCAGAAAGAGAAAGGGAAGGCAAGTCCTGAGATACATGTACTGTCTGGGTTTCATATATATTCCCACTGAGTTTCTTACATTCATGGTAGCAATTCAAAGAATTTTCTATTGAAGAAGAATAAAGTTCCTTTTTATAATGAAATGTTGCATTCAGTTATTCAATATTATGGGAACCAATATTTTATTTGTTTGTTTGTTTATTTATTTATTTATTTTCTATCCTGCCTTTATTATTTTTATAAATAACTCAAGGTGGCGAACATACCTAATACTCCTTCCTCCTCCTATTTTCCCCACAACAGCAACCCTGTGAGGTGAGTTGGGCTGAGAGAGAGAGACTGGCCCAAGGTCACCCAGCCAGCTTTCATGCCTAAGGTGGGACTAGAACTCTCAGGCTCCTGGTTTGCCATTGGCTCCTTCCTAGGGCTGAGAGACAGGGACTGGCCCAAGGTCACCCAGCCGACTTTCCTGCCTAAGGCAGGACTAGAACTCTCAGTCTCCTGGTTTGCCATTGGCTCCTTCCTAGGGCTGAGAGAGAGAGTGACTGGGCCAAGGTCACCCAGCCAACTTTCATGTCTAAGGCGGGACTAGAACTCTCAGTCTCCTGGTTTCTAGCCTGTTGCCTTAACCACTAGACCAAACTGGCTCCCTTCAATATCTTTCAAGTTGGAAAGTACACACTCCCAAGTCTTTAATTCCATAGATCAAATAATCAAAAATCTATTAATGTTGTAATAGTCAACACTTTTCATTCCAAGGTAACTGTTAACGTATTCAGTGTCTAAGACACCACAATGTTTCAGCCTGCATCCCCACTTTATAATTATGCTGTTAGCATCCAATCTTGCAGACTAAACATCCTCAAACTCTCCATTTTCTCATGCATGACTTGACCCTACACTGCTCAGTTCCAAGGAATTGAAAACTTAGGCATTCCAAGGTCAGGCCCCAGACAGAAAGATGTCTCTAATAAGGTTAAGATAAAAATAATTTGGGTTGACTTCTTAATGCGAACTTAGTGAATTCTGTACTTTTGAACCAACATACAACCAGAATGAGGTTAACCTTTGAAATTTGCTCTTCTTTGAATTTTAAGATGTTATTCCTCAATGAATAAAAGCTTGCAGAAATGTGTAAGTCAAGGAGGTATGCAAAAAAAAGCTTTCTAGTAAGCAATAAAACAATATAGCTTACAAATCAATTCCTATATTAGGCAACATCATGTACAAAAATGTTTATATTAGGAAAGATCCAAGATCCACACAAAAAGGCATACATAAGTTTATATACTTTTATATAACTTCTGTTATTAAATTATTTACTTTTATGAGTATTTTTATAAAAGCATGATCAATCGCACACTTTACATTCTTCCTAGTTTCCTAGGGATGGGCTTAAAACAGGAAATACGTTGCCTTGATTGTGAAGGAAGGAAGCATAATCACATTACCTTCCTATTACGGTCAACTTATTTCAAAGAAAAATGTTTCTCAAACAGTGTGTGATTGCTGGTTGAAAACAAGCAAACAATTACAAACTCCTCTGTGATGGAAATGCCTTCTTTTCAAAATATCATAACATATATGAATTTGCCAGAAAGGAAATTATGACTCTCTTCATTAGAATATTTTATTGAGATCAGTTCTGTCCTCCCTCCCTCCCTCCCTCCCTCCCTCCCTCCCTTTCTTTCTTTCTTTCTTTCTTTCTTTCTTTCTTTCTCCTTAACTGAAGACAAAAGCTTTCTCTGAGGTTGGAAAGGAAATCAAAATGTTTGTGCAATGTGTAATACAATATGAGAAAGTGAGTTCGTGTCAGGGAAAAAGAAAAGAAAAGCAGAATGAGTGGCACCTATGTTTCTAGAAAGGCAATGAGGGAAGACTCCCCCAGCTTCCTTTGTGGCTAGATCCTCAACCTGGAAAACTCAGATTTTCATGCATTAATCCTAAGGGATTATTGATGGCTGTTTAGGAAGCGTAGACTGCGCTTGTCCCTCCCCATTACTTAGGACTGGAATAAAAAATAAAAATAAATAAATAAATGGCTACATTAAAAAAAAATCTACACAATTTGCAGGGAACAAAGAACATTGCATGTGGATAAAGCATGCTAAATATCATAGAAATTGGTGAAAGGGCTTTTGACCTGCCCATTTTTAAAAAATATAAATTCCCACAACATTTTCGTTTCTCACCAGAACAGGAAAACATTCACAGGAAGATCAGTTTATCATTAAAAGATGAAGTATATCACATGTAGTAGTAATTGGTAGCTGGGTTTTCTAAGTTATTCCATTTTAAATTCTGTTTTGATACAAAGAGTGTCATATTTTGTTTGTATTGAGACAGAATGTACTGAAATTTGCAACCTGAAAATGGTTCCTCAAAAAAATTAAGCTTTGCACTAGCTGCGCAGCTGATAGCTAGAAAATGTCTTTAAAGTTTTAAGGTGGGCTATTGAAAAAAGCAAGAAGAGCTTTATCGTTAGATAAAGATTCTGTATCAAATTCGCTCCATCATTATTCCCAGGACACTGTGATTGGGGAACTGATGGTATTCTGCAAGAGTCACTTTGATCTGAGGGCAGAGAAGGCATTGAAACCAATGGTCTTCTTCCCTCCCCTCCACTAAGACTTTTGAATGTGTTGGCAAGCGTGTTTGTGTGATTGTTCACTCATCATGCAGTTCTGGTCAGCTAACAAAAGGTTAAAAAAATACAACAGAAATCATCAACAATGCATTACACCACAAGCAACTTAGATTCACGACAGGCTCCACTAGGTAGTCCAAGCCAGACAGTCAACTCCATGGAAAGACTAGAACTACACTTTATTGAGAAAAGGCTATAATAACAGAATCTTGCGAAACCTCCCCGGATTCTTATACCCCAGTGAATCAGGGAGGCATTTGCCTGAGTCACTTCTGAATGTTACCTTCTTTCCCTGCTTGCTTGCTTGTTACCTTCTTTCCCAGGGCTTAAGGAATGTTTCAGCCCCCTTTGTCTAGGTAACGGTTCTTCAATATTTCTGTCGAGGTCATATCCCTTCTACTCTACATCACATAACTCCGTGCCCAAATGCCTGGGGGGAGAACCAGGTCTTCAAGGCATTTCCAAAGGCCAGCAGGGTTGGGACCAGTTGAAATTCATGGGAGAAGGTTATTCCAAAGGGCAGATATACCTCCTGGGTTCCATCGGATGCCGTGGCTTCATTGAGTGTGCCCACCATGTCAGTTCTTGTTTTATGAGAATTGCTATTTGGAGATAGAGGGTCCTGTGCCATGAAGGGCTGGGTAGGTAACCATTAGCACTTTCATTTGCACCAGAAACTGACTGATAACCAGCCAGTTACATGGTTGTACCAAGTATACCCATAATCAGTTGTCCTGCGACATTCTGCACCAGTTGTAACTTCCAAGTGGCCTTGTACTTGGGCATTGCAGTAATCCAAACACAATGTGACTGAGATGTGAGTATTTTAAAACATTGCTTTATCCCTTTTTGGCTGCCTGTTCCTTTCTTCATGCTGAATCTAAAACCACGTACCAGAAGTAGGGCTTGATGGGGGATTTTGAATCAGGAACATCTCTGACCTGCCTTGAGTGAGTAAAAATCCACTCTTGAGTATTCCATTCAACTCTGGTTTGGGTTTGGGCCAAAGTGAAGCCCGATCCTCATTTAGCAAGAACAGTATCTCAATATCTCCCTGTTAGCAGAAGTACTGTAGTTGACTGAATCAGCTGAATTAGTAACAGACTGAACAAAAATGTAGCAACAAAGCAGTGATTGTACTATAAATTAACAGCCAATCAATGGAGCCCTTTAGCTACTGTAAGTAGCAGAGCAGATCATACCAGGCTTCTTAAGAAAATATGACATCAGATCATTTAGATTTTTTCCTTTGTACACATGAAATACAGGCTAAGGAGCAACTTTGTCCAGCTATATCCAGGGCTGCTCATTAGCTCTGCACCCTAATGACTCCCTACTATTACATGTTTAATCTTAAGGAGCAAATTAATCCCTTGCTTGAACCTGTTATGGGTAGACCTCTGCCTCTGCTATTCCAACATCCATTACAAACAAAGCACTTTTATCCATAATGATTTTATGTTTCTCAAAGTAGGAAGATCCTAAGGACTCTTAGTAAAGTCCCTACTAAAAGCTTTTTCATGGAGCTACTACTTGAAGAGTTATCTACAAAGAAAAAATGAATATTACACTCTGTTTGCCATTATGCCTGCATTGCAAACTTAGCTTCAGTGATAGGCAGATGAAATGTTTCTATAGAACAGTGAGAAAAGGTTCATCAATCCCAGCCAGCATGGTAAAAAAACAATGAATTGGACTGAAGTTCAAACCAATGGAAAGATACCATATCTCTCACCCAATCGTAGAATAAGAGATATTTTACTTAATGTGAAGTTGTGCAGAACCATTCAAGTTAAATGTAACTGAATTTGTTTGGTGTAAAAGACAAGAAAGATTATCCAGAAATAAAGATTCAGGAAACTGGAACTTTATAGTTTGAAGGAACATCTCCTCCACCTGTCCAATTTGGCATCCATGGGTTGGCAAGGAGGAGCATGTGATATCACACGCATCATGATATTATCCTCTAACTGATATGAATTATATAATTCATGTCTGTCATGTGATCTGATGACACACATGATATCATGGCTTCTACCAGATGCCTATCCTTCTATTAACCTAGTGTACCAGCTAAAATATTTATAATTTCATTAATATAAAACTAGTTTGTCTCTACTTCTGATTTTCTTGTCAAAAAATTAGTACGTTTTGCCCAACTCAACTAATTCCCTATCTTCTCATCAAGAACTGCCACTTTTAAAACCAACTGTCTTCTAAGCAACCAGTCTATTAGCTCCTACGTCGAAATCAAGGAACTGACTCCTCCTAACCAACCATCTCTAGTCCTTTTCACTAAGTGAATTTTCTAACTTGAATCCATGTTACCCACCATTCCACGCTGCATATTACTGTCAGTCATCCTTTTGTTCTTTCATTTCTACTATGATCTTGGATTTAGCTGGAGTCATAGCTATCCCAGATAGCATCCAGCTGGTCTTAGAAATGGTCCTTTCATATTGATCTAGATAATAATGGATTTTTCATGGAACAATCCAAGGGAAAAAACAATATCCTTTTAAAGTATTCCCCAGAATATATTAAAAACAGTAATGTCAATCCTAATGGTTTAATTAAGCAATTAAAAATATGGCAGGTAATCAGCCCAAAACCATTTGATCATCTGACACCCTAAGGCACCAGTGCTTTGGTCTGTACAGGCATTTTCTTTTCCTGAAGACCCTTTTCAAATTGAAATCAGACAGAAGGTCTTGAGAGACCAAATCGATGACTGCAGATTTTAATTAAGGTGAGAAGAATAAGATAGTATTAAGGAATAGAGATTTGGTATGCAGCATGATTGATTGACCATATGAACCTCAAACCTTTTTACAATGCAGCGGAGCTTCAATGCATCTTCAAATATCAGACATCTCCCTTCTTATAACTTTCATGCATACAGGAATCTGAATGTAAATTAAATTCTTGAGCGTACTAGTAGAAGACAACTAATCTGTGCAACCTCTTCACTTTCTTCTTCTGCAGGTCACTTCCTTCTACTGAAATCAAGTAGGATGCCACAGATGTCCACAGAAACTTCCAGCAGGCATTAGAGCATGTTGGAGTGCTGTAGAGTAGTAGAGGTTTCTGGGGCCCCACAAAAGAAACAGTCTGTGGTCTACCTATAGCACAGCTTTCCAAACTGTGTGTCGCAACACTTTAGTGTGTCGCAACACACAGTCTGATGCGTCGCCACACAACCCGGAAGTGGCAGTGGGTGTGTGCACAGCGGTGGCGGCAGCGGCGCACCATCAGCGTTTCCATGTTTTAGCGGAGGCCACCGCCGCTGCCGCCACCACCGTGCAAGCCCCCGCGCGCCCCCCTGCCCCGCCGCCGCTGCCGCCGTTGGTGTGTCACCAACGGTGGCACTTTATAAAGCACTGACCTATAGTCTAGAATATAAACTTGTAGCTGAAGGTAATCCTAGCTCTGTTATGGATCAGTTGTCAGAAAGGAGATGTTGAAGTGTGAAACAGGTGCTTGGAATCAGCAGCAGGTAAGAGCCATGCTTCTGCTTCCTGTTCAATAGGGATGCGCCCATTTAGATGAACAACAGTTTCCGGTATGGTCTATGGAGACACCCATATTCCAGCTTGTATTTTTGTTCAGGCCTTAAAGCAGCATATTTGTTATATTTCAATTCAATTCAATTTATTACGGTCATAGACCAGTACAAGCAGAATGCTCAGTGAATGTATATAAAATCTATCTTAATAGATAATAAATGAAATAAAATTTAAGACACAATTAAAATACATTTATAAAACAACCTAACTAACATATTTGAGTGAGGTCCAGGGTGCAGTCTATATTTAAATTATAAAATAAACACTAAAATTATATAAGTATAATAACATCTAAAATTACAAAGAGGTGATAATATCTAAAATTTAAATGAATTACAGTTACATCGAATACATTTGGCTGGTGGAAAATTGGCCCATCAGGGTCTGGCCGATCTTCTGTGCTGCAGCACAAAATCTAGCCACATGCGCTGTAACAAAAGGCAGTTCATCTATGAGCAGCACCTGGGCATAGGCTGAATCTGAGTGACCAGGATGTCTACTAATCAGAGGTGGGATGAATCTGGTTCAAATGTCTCTATAAAAGGGGCAATGAAGAAGAATATGTTCTGTAGTTTACACCTCTCTGGAATCACAGGGGCAAAATATTTGTTAAGTTTTTAGGGCTAGTATCAAATGGCTGCCCTAAAAAGTTTGCTGTGGTCTTCTTAGGAGACCATTGTCCTGATATTTCAAATTTCACTGATGTCATATACAAAGCCAGTGGTTGTAGGGTTATCATACTTGAGCTATAAAAATCCAGATGACTGCTAAGGGGCAGCAAAGTGATACAAGAAACCATCCTCTGCTGCGTATCTGGATCTTGCAGTCTAGATCCTGGGTCTACATCAGTTGTTAAGAACTGGGCCACGGGGCTCCCACCCACAAACCCCGCCCCCTTCCACGTGATTGGCTCCCGCCCACAAACCCTGCCCCCCGGTGCTTGTGATTGGCTCCCGCCCGCAAACCCCGCCCCCCGGTCCACAGAAATCCCAGAAACCCCACGCCCCAGTCCACGGAAAAATCGTCTTTTGAAACTGGTCCCTGGCGCCAAAAAGGTTGGGGACCCCTGGTCTAGATGGAAGATCATTTAGATCACGTGTATTTTGCTTCGCGATCACGTGTATTTTGCTTCTCAGTTGCCTATCCACTACTGTATATTCCTCCACCCTGTACCTATTTATTTTGGGTCATATTGAGGTTCCAAGATAATGGGATAAGGACAGGGGTGTCTACAGGGTATGGTCAAAATGTCAAGATACTCAAGAGTACAATTGAAAATCAGGCAGAGCTTTGATGGCAGCATTGTGGTGGCAAACTTGACTTTTGTGACCATAACTTGCGGACACTGCTACAGTATATAAGGAGGAAGCCCCCCTCCCAAATATAATAATATATATAATTCTCCAGTTTTAGCTGACTTAGATTGGGGACATTGGTAAATGGATAGTAGAATGAAACAGATGTTAGTATTGAAATAGGCCTAGCCTTCTATAGTGAGCAGAATACAGTATGAGAAAAGTAGAAAGGGGAGGGGAAAGGCGAGGCAAGGCAGGGGAGGACCCAAAAATTCAGTTTACTTATTAATTTTAACTGTGTTTACCAGAAAGGGAAGCAAGTTTTCCCAAAATCATTCACCTGTGAAATGGAAAGATTAATTTAGATTCACAGAGAGTATGGCAATGGAGGCAGTTCTTATTTATCTATCTCTATTCCCTTTGGGTGAGAGTGGAAATGTCTTAGACTTGCCTTCTTTTCAGCTAGATAGGGTCGCAGTTAGAAACTAGCCAGTAACCTTCCTATCTTAGCTGTGCCCAAATATTGGAGATATTTCTAATTTATTTATTTATTTTATTTATTTATAATTCAATTTATATCACCACTCCGTCTCTCCCGAAGGGGACTCTGGGCGGTTTACAAAGTCAATAATTAAAATGAATATAAAAAATATAAATATAAATATAAATATAAATATAAATATAAATATAAATATAAATATAAATATAAATATAAATATAAATATAAATATAAATATAAATATAAATATAAATATAAATATAAATATAAATATAAATATAAATAAATACAAATAAATTAAAGATAAAATCCAAGAGGCAACAATGTTGTTTTTAAAAGGGCTCTATGGGGCCAGGCATCCCCAGGAGGAGCTGTTACCCTTCTCACCCCAGGCGAGGTGAAAAATGAAGGACTTTCATTTTTTTTTAATGAAGGAATTTGCCCAGGTGGTTCTGGAATCACTGCAACCACTCATCAACTTTGCCTTCACTATATGTTTATAAAGATCTAAACCATGAGTTAATTTACTTCTTTTATTGCCTCTTCCTGGTCATTTTATATAACTTACCAGCTGTCAGACTGGCAGCCTAATTTCACTTACAAGGTAGCTAAATGTTTACAAAACCCACCAGGAGATTATTGGAGATTTGCTTCTTATTTGCAAATGTGTTACATGCTTTGTAGCTCTGCTTCATGCAGTTTATTGTCCTCCCAATCATGAACTCTTATAAAGTTACCACAGAGAGCTACCATAGTTTATAACAGCCAAAAAATCCAGTTTTTCCTTTTCGGAGAATTGGGTGGTGCAACCCAATTCTTTTTAAAGGAAAGGTTTTGCAGAGCCCCGTTTTATGAATAACGTTTCCCAAGAGAGACATTCCGTCATCTTAATATCAATTAAACTTTGCAAGGCACCACTGTCAGGATGCACAAATGTTATTCTTGGTAGTAGCAACTCCTCTTGATGTTCCCCCCTCCTATAATTGGTTGGGTTGATGTTCGATTGACAGGATGAACAGGTGGCCCTTTCCTATCTGCTCACAGTAGGCCCTGTGAGAGGAAAAGGGTTAATTGGCATCCTAAGGAAAAAGATAATTGTAAGGAGGAGCCCCTAGAATGGTGGGGCTGGTGCGTAGGTCTCCCCCCCACTGGAACTTTTCATACCTTGAAGAGCACGTTGAAGACAAAAGGGAAAGAACGCTGCTGTTTCTTGATTTTCACATTCAGTGAAATGACTAACCTTCTTCAGTTCCGTGCCCATTCTCACGCTGGGTGCTTTTTGGAGTATCTTCACTCTCCAGTTCACAGTTTCAATCAAGAGAGTGTGTTTTGACTGTGAAATTATGTCTGCACTGTAAGCATGCCTATAAGTGTCTCTCTTTCTTTCTGTGGGTATACATGTGAATACGTGTAATTCTGAATTATTTGTGCCAGGAAGTTAAAAATTAATGAGAATAACGATCATAATAAATAACACCAGCATATACGCACCAATGATGAGCTAAATTAAAGACCTTTATTTTGCGAGAGGTAAATGAATTTGATTTTCTCCCTCCCTTCATTCTACACCTTTTTTTTAAAAAAAAAAGCACCTTTTTAAAAATAACAATAAAAAAAATAGAGGTGGGGAATGGGTGAAGTCCAGTGTCCTGTAGCCAAGGACGGCCAAAACATGAAACATGGAAAGTGATGAAAGTGGCATCCCTTTGAACATGCTTGTAGAGCTGATTAGGGTTATTGCCAACCCCCCTTTTTATGTAAATAATAATAATACTTAAAAAAAATAAAATCCTTTCAATTTCATACGAAAATTGACAAACCATATAACCTAAACCAGCAATTAACATTATAAACAATTCATATATGTTATCAATTTTTTAAAAGGTGGTGGGGTATTGGAAAAGAAAAAAAAAAAGTCTGGAAATGTGTACTATAAACAAAACAGTCCCAGGAAATTTAACCAAATCACTCAAAATTCTTTTTCTTTTCTTCTCTCTTGAAAGGAGATTAATTCAAATGTTGACAAGCAGGACCTTTTAGCAAACCACTCTTGCAAATCAAGTAAGAGTATCTGTCAAATATTGTGTGATGATTCTTTGGTTCATCCCCTAAGAAGGAAGGGTTCATACTTCTTGGCATTTTGATAAATTCCAATATTGGGGGTATTGCTAAGAAAAATGCATTGTATGCTTATGAGAACGAAATTGCTCTAAAATAATGTTAACCATCCTGTGAACTCAGCACAAATTTCATCAATAGTAGGACAAGACATATAAATTAGTGTTAAGGCTTCTGAATTACATCTTTGCCAGCAAGTTTGTTTGTTTGTCTGTTTGCTTATTTATTTATAGAATTCATAAGGCTGCCCATCCCAATCTAATGGCTCTGGGGGGTTAACAACAGAGAAAACGTAAAATAGAGTAAATGCAGTGTGATGCAGTGTGACTGAGGCTCCAAGCAAAATTCTCCCATCATACATTATGAAGCATGCATATCAGGCTCAACTAGTATCCTGACCACAAAGCTTAACATCTGGGCCCTACATGGTGCACCTACTGTATATTCTCCACTTCAAAAGTTCAACAAGCAGAAGTAAATTACATACATCAATCAAAGACAACCATAACTGGAAATCCAGTTTGGCGTAGTGGTAAAGCTGCTAGACTAGAAACCAGGAGACAGAGAGTTCTAGTCCCCCCACAGGCATGAAAGCCGGCTGGGTGACCTTGGGCCAGTCCCTCATCCTCTCAGCCCAACCTACACTACAAGATTGTTTTTGTGGGGAAAATAGAAAGTGGGAGCATTGTGTATACTTCCTTGTGTTGTACAAAACCAAGGGGAGATATATATCTAATAAATAAATAAGCTACTTGCAAACATGTGTGCACTATGAAACAAACATATAACAATGTATTTGCCAAAACAAGTGAGTTAAGAAAAAAAAAGTTAAATGCATACATATTTTAATAAGGACCTAAAATATCTCCCCAACAAAGTAACATAGAAATAAAAAGGTAAAGGTTCCCCCCGCACATTTGTGCAGTCGTGTCCGACTCTAGGGGGCGGTGCTCATCTCCATTTGTTAGCCGAAGAGCCAGCATTGTCCGAAGACACTTCCGTGGTCATGTGGCTGGCATGCCGCATGCAGAACGCTGTTAAACATCAAACATATATCTTGCTGCAATTGCAAAGATTCTCAGCAGGTCCCCAAAAATGAGAAAACACAACAACACTTAAGAACATAAATACATTTAAAAACCTAAACACACGGAAAAGTCCTCCAGAGAAGTTCTGTCTTCAACTTTTTCTGGAAGACAGATCTGGAGACAAACATTTTTTTAAAAAAAGTTTCTATAAAGAACAGAGCCTTGACCATTGTTTGCTAAAGTGCCAAGTTTAATAGTGCTAAGTATAATAAAATGGCTTCTCCATTCCAAAATCCAGTTCTTCGCATTTCCTAATAACGAACCCTTTAGGGAGAAGGGCTAAATTGTGCACAAGACTATATGTGCTCCTTGGTTGTGGGATGCTGATGACTTTTAGAAGGGATGGAAGCATGGAGCATCTTGAGAAAGATGATGACTTGGTGGCCCAGTCAAGCAATGTGACGCAGTCAAGCAATGTGACGCAGAGAAATTCTCTGGCATTGTTTCAAACTGCTTCTCATTCAGTTCAATGAGAAAGAGTTTACTTTCCAAATGCCTTTCAAAGGAGACGAAAATCTGACTGGTTGGATTGCGCAGTTCTTCCACTTCTTGGGTTACAAAGCAGCCCATCTTTCGTTGTACAATATGCTTTTCAATCCCCTGCAGCCTCCCGGTCTTCTGATATATCCCATTGATCCCATGGGAAGACACCAAACAGGAGCACCTCCCAAGGGGTGAGAGTCAAAGTGAGAAGTGTAGGCAGTCAGGTGGGCTACAGAAGTGTTTTTCTTCCTCTCCCCATTTTCCCCTGTTATTAAGAAAACATATAAACAAATACAAGGAAAAACATAGAAACACACACACATTTAAATAAACCAGGGATTTTAAAATGTCAGGGAGTTTATAGCTTTTTAAATTATCATTAATTAGTTGTGAATAATTAGATATATAATTCACATTAAGAAACTAAAAATCACTATTAAACCTCAGCTAAGAATGAGTAACAAAGACCATGGTCAATGCACTATACAGTAAATCAAATGAAATTATACATCATAATAGTGTGTATGAAATAGTAGTGAATAGTATTTTTTTAAGCTGTTCAATCATGTCCAATTTTCGGACACTGCCTGGACAAGCCCCTGGAGTTTTCTTCACAAGGTTTTTCAGAAGTGGTTTGCCATTGCCTCCTTCCTAGGGCCAAGATTATAGCTTTCTAAATGATCATTAATTAGTTGTGAATAATTATATATATAGCTCACATTAAGAAACTAAAAATCATTATTAAACTTAAGCTAAGAATGAGTAACAAAGACCATGGTCAATGCACCATATAGTAAATCAAATGAAATTATACACCATAATAGTGTATATGAAATAGTAGCAAATAGTAATGAAATTATACTTTGCAGCAAATTCAGTACCTATTACTAAAATTTATTCTGATTTAGCTGTAGATCATATGCATAAATAAATCTAAATTTGGATATGATATCAATTCATGCTTTAGATTATAATCGAAGAACAGGGCTCAAATTATTGATTATGTATTTATTATTTCAATTTATATAGTTGTGCCAGATTTTGCTTTGAAGGTAGGATTCTAAACAGTTTGGTCTAGTGGTTAAGGCAACAGGCTAGAAACCAGGAGTCTGTGAGTTCTAGTCCTGCCTTAGGCACGAAAGCTGGCTGGGTGACCTTGGGCCAGTCCCTGTCTCTCAGCCCTAGGAAGGAGCCAATGGCAAACCAGGAGACTGTGAGTTCTAGTCCTGCCTTAGGCATGAAAGCTGGTTGGGTGACCTTGGGCCAGTCCCTGTCTCTCAGCCCTAGGAAGGAGCCAATGGCAAACCAGGAGCCTGAGAGTTCTAGTCCTGCCTTAGGCATGAAAGTCGGCTGGGTGACCTTGGGCCAGTCACTCACTCTCAGCCCAACTCACCTCACAGGGTGGTTGTTGTGGGGAAAATAGGAGGAGGAAGGAGTATTTGGTATGTTTTCCGCCTTGAGTTATTTATAAAAATAATAAAGGTGGGATAGAAAATAAAATAAAATATTCCCACGGCTTGGTTAGCAAGGAGGCTGCAGAGTGACGGAGAAGTTATATCAATAAAACTACTAGCACTACACAACTCTCAACAATAAAAGAGCACCAAGAGAACTCTTCAAATCATATTTCAAACATCCTAAGGATATATCATATAAACAGAAGTTTCATCCACAACTTCTGAGAAATTGTAACGCTGATATCCATACAGTATTAAAGTCAATACGGTGACTTGGTTGAATTCCCAGGTGATGAATCCGGCTTCTCCCTTTCAAACCAGGGTGAGCAGGAGCTTCCAGCACATCCTCCTCTATAATAAAGTAAAAAGGGGCCTTGTTGATGAGGACGAGAACATTGGGTGCAAGGCTCAGCTGTGTGCCTCCCTATTTCCCTCTCACTTTTAATCCTTGCACGTGCTGGATGCTGTAGGGTGAGAGAAAGATTGGAACAGCTTTTCACACCTATAAAACTGGGCACAATTTTACTGAAAAAAATCTCAGCCAAAGCTGTGCCATTTAGGGCACAAATGGAATTCTTATGCCATTATCCATTTTATTGTCCTTGTCATGAAGAGTCTTTTCAAACTATCCAATTATGCTCCTTTCACAGGTATTTTTTTTTCCTTTGGGGGGGTCCCAGCCAAAAAAAAATCCCTATTGGTAAGAAAGTCTCTTTTCAAGCTTCTCTCCCCTTTTCACTCAACTTCCTTCCTTTCCCTGCAAGGAAAGCTTTAATGCATTATAATTGAACGATTTTATTGTCTCAAGCCCTCATTCTAATGTTTCAATGATGGAAAGAGACTTGTCGATTTGACAACTTAATGCGACATTTGTGGTCATTTGAACTCTTTAATGCCATTGGGTACAACAATTGCTCATCACTGCACCGTACTCCTCCACGGATCTCTACAAGAAGATGCCAGTAAATAAGAGGCAAAGAACGACAGCGAAGACCAGTCTTGGAGCAAGAGGAGGTGGTCTTCCACTAAAATATTTTCCCCTTCGGGTTGAATGCAAGTTAAAATAATTGATAAAATGCCTGAAAAGAAAATATTGAATCTAGATAACGGTGGTGTCACACATGCATACATGAAGCTCAGTTAAGAGTTGGCCTAGCAAAATGGACCAAAACCTGGTTTTGAAAATGGGAACCATAGTTTTAGTCAGGGAATTATATAACTGTACAGTTGGAAAGGACCACGAGTATCATCTAGTCCAGTCCCTTAGAATGTGCATAACAACTAATTAAACCATACTCAAGAAGTTGCTGTCCAGCCTCATAAAATTCTCTAGTGATGGAGAAAAGCACAACTTCCATAGGTGGACTGTCCCATTGTTGTACAGATCTTACCATTAGGAAGCTTTTCCTTATATTTAAATGAAATCTAGGTAGCTGCAACTTATAATCGTTATTTCTTATCCTAGTTTCTGCAGCCATGGAAAAAGTTTCCTGACCATCTTCACTATGGTACCCTTTTAGAGACCTGAATCCAAGCTATCATGTCTCCTTTCAGTCTTCCTTGATGCAGACTGAACATTCCAAGATCCTTCACTCTGTCCTCCTAATCCATGTCCTTAAGTCCTTGTATCATCTTTTTTGGCCTCTTCTGAACCCTCTCTAACTTGCCAATATCCTTCTGGGAATGTGGTGCCCGCATCCTTTATTTTACTGAACAGGCCCAGACCAACCACAGCAGCTTCAGATTGCTATTTGCAAAGGGACAGTGACCATTTATGGAAAAAATTCCGAGATCCATATGGAGGCATGTTAAAAATTAGGAGGAAAATAATTAACAATGCAATCATGTCAAGCCATTACAAATGGAAGAAGTTAAGATGAATGTAAGAACTTAATATGTAACATATCCCTCAATGGAATTTTTTAAAGAGACTCAGGGAAATGGTAGCAAGTTATAGCTCAGGCAACTTAGCATTTGTTCTAGACAAATTAGTAAACCTGGTAATCAAAGAAGAAGATAACTAAGCATATAGAGGAATCAGCATGGGTTCTGCAAATGTCAGCTGCCCACAGAAAAGTTAAATCCTGCCTCATCAAACTTCTGGATCTTTTTGACAGTGTTAACAGACATATGGATGGAGGTGACCCTGTCAACCTTGTGTAAATTCCTTATCAAAGGCTATTGAGTGAACTTAGTGGTCATGGTATAATAGGACCTGTCCTTTTATGGATTGCTAACTAGTTAAAAAAATAACAAAAAGAAAAAAGTAGGAATAAATAGGCAATTTTCTCAAAGAACTAAGAAGTGGGGTCCCTCAAAGATCTGTGTTGGGACCAGTGTTCTTTAGCTGGATCACAAATTATCCTGATGGAGTGGTAAATGGTGAGCTGACCAAGTTTGTAAAGGATACCAAATTATTAAGGGTAATGAAAAGCAAAAATGATTCCAGCAGGGCTACTTTTATATTCTTAAGGATGGATTCAGAGAATTGCATTTATTACAAGGTAAGAACCCCTCATCTCAGTGAATCATGCAGTAACAACCACATTTGGATTACTGCAATGACTCTGCCTGGAGCTGTTCTTGAAGACAATGTGACAGCTGTGGTTGGTACAAAATGCATCTCCCCAGGCGTTAAGTGGAGCCAGTTTGGTATAGCGGTTAAGGCACTGGGCTAGAAACCGGGAGACTGAGAGTTCTAGTCCCACCTTAGGCGCAAAGCCAGCTGGGTGACCTTGGGCCAGTCATTCTCTCTCAGCCTTAGGAAGCAGGCAATGGCAAGCCACTTCTGAAACCTTGCCAAGAAAACTGCAAGGACTGGTCCAGGCAGTCACCAGGAGTCAACACTGACTTGAAGCCACACACACACAAAAAAAAAAATTAAGTGAGATAGCTAAATGATATGCTGTAAACCACCCAGAGTCCCCTATTCAGGGAGATGGGCAGGGATAAATTTAAATAATAAAAAAATAAATCATAAAAAATAAATGACACTATGACACTAGTCCTTAAGATAGCATCCTGCTGCCTGTTATCTACATACAGTAGATACATAGGGTTGACATCAAGCTATAAAGCCCAAAAGTACTTAGGGCACAAGTATTAAAATATAGTATCCCCACAATACACTCCAGCCTCCTAAGGCCCCTTTAGAAGACTCTTCTCATAATTCCATATTTGGGTCTGGAGCTGGAATAGGATTTCCTCAGTGGCAGAAATGTGGAACTTTCAATGGAATAACCATGGGATTCTCTGGCAGATCCCACATGATTTAGTTTCAGATGTTATCTTCAGCCCTGCTTGTTCTTCCAAGCATTTGCCGAATAACAACTCCTTCAGAACAACCTTCCACTTGAGAGAAATGGTGTGAGATTAATGTTGTTTTGTTTTTATCATAGACTGTTTTATTGGATTGTTTTACTGCTTTTCTTCAGTGGACTACAAGTTTTCTTGGAGGAAAAGCAATGTACAAATAAAAGGAATGGCATTAAGAACTACAAAGGAAGGAAGGAACTGACCAAGCCAGGAATATCCCGAAGAAAGAACATTATTCAAATGAGTTTTTTTTTTAATGTTCACTTGGCAGTCTCCTTCATTTTTTGCTCTTCACACAGGACTAGCCAGATGCCTCTGAGAAACCCACAAACTGGATATGAGGTCTTTCTAGAGACACTCTTCTCCTGTTTTTGCCTAGCAACTGTCATTCAAAAGCATTCTACTTCTACTTTTGGAGCCACATGCAGAGCCATCATCATAACCAACAGTTCATGACAGCCTTTTCCTCCTTTATTTGTATAATTCCCTCTTGAAACAAAACTAGTGGCCATGACTACATCTTATGGCTCTGAATTCCACAGCTTATTGAAGGGCTGTGTTATGAAGAACCTCTTTATGAATCCTAAATCTCTTACCATTCAGCTTCAGTGGATAAGCTGAAGTTCTAGTATTTATTAAGGATGAAAGTGATCACTTAACCAGTATCTTCATGCCACTGAAAATGTGATTGTTTTCTCCTGGGCCCACTTACTTGCTTTAACAATTCTCAGTGATTGCTTCATCTCAATCCCCTATCTCCACTTAGACCTTGGATTTGTTCCCCTAGATGGGAACTGATGCTCTACTCATAGATGGAAAATGAAGCACTGAGATAACTAAATATTGTTTTAAGGAGAAAGCCTAATTATTAAACCTCTTCCCCCCCCTCCCCCAGTTTTCTTATTTTGGAAAGGGCCTATGTTGTGACTAGAAGTCTCTAGGACAGTGTTTCTCAATCTTGACAACTTTAAGACATGTGGACTTCAACTCCCAGAATTCCCCAGCCATCCATAGTTGAGGAACACTGCTGGTTGAGAGCAGGTTGAGAAACACTGCTCTAGGATGTTCAGGATAAACATATATGTATTAATGAAAATGATATCCTTTTTCCTATGTTTTTATGTGGGGAGAGTAGGCATATTTCATGACAAAATATGCAACCTTAAAGGTCATTTGCATTTATGCATGAATCAGCATAGCACAATCAATCAGGGAATACTACCTGGTTTCCTGGACAATGAGGATGGGTCTTGTTTCCCTATCTCCAGCAGGGTAAGGACAACGAGAGGACTTTTTCTGCCACTGCTGACATCCCTCTCTGAACAACGATGAGGCACAGAATGGACACTGTGTGATCCCTAAATAAGGGGATCATTCAGTGAATGCACATTAGTATATCAGGATATGGGGAAAAGGTTGAGGTAAGACATATTTCAGAGGATCTTCCCTTTCTTTGCTTGGAAAAATAAGGAGAGTGAGACACACACAACACACACACACAGAGTCTTTGGGAGTCAGGTGGCATATAAATTTAAATAAATATATAAATACATAATTTATAGAACAAATCATTTTACATGCATTCTATAGTTGATTCTCTGGAAGCTTACGGATTATAAATGTCCTCTTTTCATGCCTGGTAAGACCAGTGTCAGTTCCCAAGTGTGGTTCATTGTCATCAGGTAGTCTACAAAACTCATTTAGGTGGTCCTGTAGAAAGTTGTGTAACAACTGGGAATATCTGTGATTTTTTTCTGCAGAGGTGTAAGCTCAAACTGGTTTGATCCATTCTGTATTATAGAACAGGTGCACGAGATTCTGCAACTTAATTTTGTTTTCCTTTGAAATGTATTTGATTTAAAAGAAAAAAGTTGAGATTTACCAGGCCTTTGATGATTTTCATAGATGCTCATGAAAAAGAAGTTTATTAAGTGATATACAGAAGTTGACTGAGAAGAAGAAGCAGAAGGATAAAGAGGGAAAAAAGGAGGAGGGGAGGAGGAGGAGGAGGAGGAGGAGGAGGAGGAGGAGGAGGAGGAGGAGGAGGAGGAATTTCTCTAATGCATTTGCCTATGGTCCTTCCTTCCTTCCTTCCTTCCTTCCTTCCTTCCTTCCTTCCTTCCTTCCTTCCTTCCTTCCTTCCTTCATGTTTGACTAAAAAATAAGGTGTCATTATGCACAGATATGCATTAGATATGGAGTTCTGCAAGTCAGTATTATTATTACTGCTGGACAGAAAAACTCTCAAATCTATTTCAAAGGAGAAGATAATTTTGGTGAAATTCTCCTGGGTGGCAAGAGATGTACTGTATGCGCAAATGTCCTATTCACCCTTATGCAGTTCTTTCTCCATGGATCCACAGCCTCCTTGGCTTCTCCTACTTCCATTTAATTCCAAGAGTAATTAGCAGGACAGGACACTGCCCATGGGCATTTTCTGAGACTGGGAAGTATAGGCAGCAAAGGAGGCTTCAGGATGATGGAAAACCGGGTAATAGAGATAAACGAAACAATAGAATCCTCTGCCATCTACAACTACAACTATAAACAGTGCTGAATTTCACTGTGCAATCCTCTCTACAACAGACTGCATTATCCCTGAATTCCTATACTTCCATGCTTCTTCCATGGGGCTGTCATGGTGGCAGTGCTGTTGAGAAATTCAGAGCACTAATACATCCAGTTCCTCTGCCCCAGACCCTTAGTAGAGAACTTCAAAACTATTCATTTGATTATTTATTTATCTATTTATTTATCGCATTTATATTTCTTCCCATCTACCCAAGGAATTCTGGGTGGCAAACAGAACCATATGAACCCAGCTACTGTATATTGGCAACCTTGCTCAAAGGTCTCCTACGGCCTCTTTGAAACCGTGCTGCAATATCAAAGCTCAGATTTTGCTTACCCTTCTCCCCTTTCTCTTTTTTGTACTTAAGGCAGGATACCTTACCTGCCTAACCCAATGTATGACATTGGCCAAATTGCAAGGAGGGAAAGGAGGAGGGGCAGGCCATCCCAGACCAACATCTCATTTTTGGGTTTTATCTCCAGTTATTGTATATGCAAACCAGGACCATTAGGAAATGATGTCTATCCTCACTCATAAAGTAACAACTCATTGGACATATTTTTTCCTCGCTTCATGTCTGCTGTAGTAACATTATGGAGTCTCAGCTGTAGCAGATGCCCTCAGACAAGGAAAATGTGTGGGGATGGCAAAGAGGAAAAGCCAAGAGGCATATGTCAATACATAAACATTATAAATTATAGAGTAGTGTTTTGCACAATGTGGTTTCTTCCTAAAGTTTAATATGTGTTGCGATTTAGCGACTACTAATCCCAATAGTCCAGAATAATACTATAAATATATTCCTGCAAAGATATACTGGTTTGCCAAGGTGCATCCTTTGGCTTACATTAAAATTGAGATGGGTCCAATTTGTTTCTCTTGGCAGATCAACCTCACAAATAGCTGCTACAGTCCATGCATTGTGCATGCACAGAAGCCATAGTTATGAGCAACTTACTTTGATTGCTGAATAGATGGGTTGCTCCTTCACTTCATGGATGCATATCAAAGGGGCTTCAGTCAAATAATAATGAAAAAAACCATAATACATAAAGATTTAAAAAAAAAATCACTAGGAGAAGCAAAAGGCTCTCTAGGTTGGGAGCCTGGATACACATATAGACACAAGCATACAGACAAGCATACCAGGGCAGTGCCCAGACATTCTCTTTTTATGAAGGTTGCTTTGTCCAGATGGAATTGTCGTCTCCTCCTCCTCCTCCTCCTCCTCCTCCTCCTCCTCCTCCTCCTCCTCCTCCTCCTCCTCCTCCTCCTCCTCTTCTTCTTCTTCTTCTTCTTCTTCTTCTTCTTCTTCTTCTTCTTCTTCTTCTTCTTCTTCTTCTTCTTCTTCTTCTAGATACAAGCATCAGGAAGGGGCAAAAGGTAATACCATGGGAGGTGCAATTTATAAAGAAACCTCTCTAGAGGCGTAGGGTCCATCCATGTCTTTGTGAATGGAATTTTAACTGGTAGACTCCAAGGACGGGGATGGGGTAATTTCAGAGAATTCCACGGGCACACACATCAGCCATATTATTATGCAAAGAGGCAATTGTATTTTGAGAGTGCCACCAAATTCCTGCCTTAAATATTGGTCTGCCTGAGGTCGAGATCAAATGAAAATGCGAACTCTCTCCAGGTCTCTCACGACTTCTTCTGCAATGTTTATTCTTCTTCAGAACCAAAGAATCATAGTTGGGGATTCTTAGTTGGGAGGGGGGGGGAGAGGAATAAGAAAGAAGGATGAGGCAGGAGGTTGCCTTCTTCTTTCAGAATGAGATCATTCCTTTCATTAATATGCAATAGGAGCTGCCAATTGACCAGGAAACCAGTGCCCCTCTCCCCACTTCTCATTAGGCATATATTCAAACCATATATGTGCGGTGATAGGGGTGTGGGTGTTGTGTGTATTTCACCATTTGGGTTTGCAACAAAGGCATGCTGCCACACAACTCGCCTCCCACACACACACTTTTTCTCTCCCTCGAGCTGAGGGCTTTCCTCTCAGCACCTCCCTCCATTCTCTTTTGCAGGGTGTCATTAAAAAACCTGATGCCAAGAGTAGGGACTTGGCAAGGGTTGTGATATAATTTGCAATCTGCAGTGTTTGCTGGCTATGTCTCAGCCCCCTCCCTTCTCCCCCCCACACACGCACACATTCTCCCTCCCTCTCTCTCTCTTTTAACCAGCCTGCCTTTTAGAGTCAATAGGGGGCATTCCTCAACTGTCTAAAAGAAAAATAGGAGAATACTAATTAGAATTCTATTGCTAAGAGTCTCCCAGTTGCTGTGCTTATAGATTTCAAGCTCCTTTTGTTTGAATTAAATTGCCAACTTTCTCTCCTCCTCCTCCTCCTCCTCCCTTCCCCCCTTCAAAACCCTCTCCTTCTCTGCAAAGAGTGTCTGTGTGTGCGTGTGTGTGTGTGTGTGTGTGTGTGTGTGTGTACAAGAGAGACAGAGGGAAAAAAAACGGGTGCCTTATTTGATTGAAAGGGAAATAGAAGCATGGGGGGGGGTGTTCTGTAGAAAAAGGCCTGAGCTGCAGAAAAAAAATCATAATACCAAAATAAAATGAAATGAAATCCCTACTAGGAAATGTCAGAAATGTGTTTAGAAACTCCTGGTATGTTTTCCAATGTCAGGCTGCTGTCTTATTGGAGAAGAAGAAGAAGGGGGGGGGGTAAAAGGGAAGGGGGAGATGGGAGGGAGAAGAGATTGGCATTAAGCAAAGACATGCTGCCCCTTTGCCCTGACACTGAAATTCTGTGGAATAGCCAGCATGCTTTTCACCAGCTAGGAGCCAGATGGTTCAAGCTTGCTTGAAACCTTGGGATGAGATCACAAGTTTTGTTCATGGCAGAACACACAACATCTACTGTTATTCTGTTAATACCTCCCTTTGTGAGCCATTGTGAGAGGCAGAGAGACTGGGGAAGGAAGGGGAGAGGCGGGAGACTGACAGAGATGTCATCCACGCAAAGGGGAAAATATATTTAACATTAATTTGTTTTCATCAGCAATTTAAAAAAGAAGTAGAAGAAGAAAGAACCTGACATATTCTCAGATTAAAATATCACCATAAAAAGGAAAGTTCTGCAATGAGTATGTTTTGTGTGGGTGTGTGGCTTGTGAGTTAACAAATGAAATACGCACTGGAAAAGTTTTGCCATATGTGGATAATTTATCTTTCAAAGAAGCGAGGAAAGATGCCATCCAGGATTTTGGGCCATTCAGAATAAAAACCTTTCCTCAAATCTGGATAAGAATGAAGAGAAATGATAGGGAGAATAGCACTGTTTCAAATGTGAGGGGTTCAACTCTAAAAATCTTAGAGTCATGCAATTTCCCCCAAAAAACCTTGATGATTTTTTTTTCTCTGACCCAGATTGTCTTTGCTGCCTATAAATAGTGGAGGTTTTGATTAATGTGATCCCTCCTTTTGAGGCTTATTTTGTAAAGCACATCTTAAGACTTTCCCCCCCAAAATAATTTAGACTCTTTCTAAATCCTTCTTTTTCCTCCCCAGATCTGCATTTTTATTTAAAAGGAGGGGGGAAAAAGAGAGCTAAGCACAATTCTCCTCAATTGGGAGGATTAATTCAACAGCTTCACTGAATAAATTTATGTACGAATTTTGCCATCCTTAATTCAAGGACAAGCCTATTGGCAAAATATCCAAATGAATAACCCACAATTGGAGTGAGCCATAAAGAACTGATCGTGTGCATGAACCACGTTGAAATGAGAAAAGGAAAAACATCATTTGTGCAGCCGAAAACTGTTGTTTGACCCAAGTTCTTTGCACGCTTGCTTACACTCTGGTTTATGTGTGTGGCTTTAAACCTTAGAAGTATGGGCTATGGGGTTTGAATTATATTGCTTTAACAGCAAATCTGATAAAGGATTGAATCTGTAAACCCCTAAAAGTACACCTAACCTATTCCTGCCTTCTTCCTTATAAAGTGATCCTTTCCATATCATGCTTCCTTTTTTGATTAGGCTGGAGTTTTCATGGATAATATTCCTGTTAGCTGGGTCTAAAATGCCAGGCTGTTTTGTTTTATTTTGGGGGTCTTTTTTGCATGTCAGAGATAAGATCTTCTCAGAATGGGGGATTGATGGGGTGGGAGGATTCAAGCAAAAGTCATCTTCTACTTGCAGCTCTTGTGGGGCCTGCTATATTTTTAATTAACAGTGTGCCATATTCTAACCTTTCCCCAGCCTTGGTGCCACATGAATATTTTATCTGCATTACTATAAACTCCAGAAATAATTTGATTATCACACAAAGTATTTACGATTGCACATTTGGAGGGAAGCACTTCAGGTGCTGCTTTCTCGAGCCTTCAGTAGCCTGCTGCTCTCGAGCAAGCCTTACCTTGATATCCCACAGAAACCCAGGAGGCAAGCTTGCCGTCCATCGTTTTGAATGACTTTCCCTGTTCTAGCCTCTGAAAAATCTGCCCTCCTTTCTCTGTTCTTGTTATAAAAAGTGTCAGGAGGCAGAGTGGTAGAATGACCCACAAGATGGCACCTGTCACCAATCTGATTTCTCCTGCCTTAAGCAGGCCAAATTTGGTTTGAACCTGCTGTGGCCTCTGTCATAATCCTCAATTTCCCTTCCACTCTTGGCTTTCCTCCTTAATCCCGTTTCTGCAGGCTGGGGATGTGTTGATCCAGCATCCAAACCTTTCTCCTCCCCCCACCTTTTATTTTCTCTCCTTGCTCAGAAGTGCCAAAGTAAAATTAATCGGAAAGCATTGGAAAATCCTTTGGAAATTTAGCTTTAGCGGGTGTATATCTCTCCTGCCCCCCCCCCCCAATTTCCTTCTTTTCCTCTAAATCATAACATGATTTGGATAGCTGGGCCTTGGAAATGCAACATTTTTAATTTAAGTCTCCAAGGTAAGCCGATTTATGAGTTTTCTAATGAAGGCTTTTGGTTATCACTTAAAGGCACTACAGTATGTGAGGAATCTACAGAAAGCAAGATGGTGAAGCTGGCCTGTTCTATGTTCGGTACTTGCTGACTCTCTACAACCATGAGCTGAGTTCGTCCATGAATATTAAGTGGCATTTTTCTGTTTTTGTTTCAGACAATACCTGTTTTGACAACTGATGTACCATTAAAACAATGGCATAAAGTTATATCTAAATTTGTATGGCAAGGGAAAAAAATAAATATAAAGTGTTACAAGATGCAAAAGAAAGAGGAGGACTGGGTTTACCAGATTTGAACTTGTATTTTGCAGTTTGTTGTTTGGTCTGGATGAAAGAATGGATGTTGCTGAGAAACAAGAGACTTTTAGAGTTAGAAGGTCACGACCTGAGGTTTGGATGGCATGGATACTTATGGTACAATAAAGTTGAAATCCATGTGGATTTTAAAAATAATTTTATTAGACGTGCCATATTGAGAATATGGAATAGTTATAAACCCAGTTGTGCCCAAAAACATCTCTGTAGATCTCACCTCTGTGGACCTCTGTGGATCTCAAGAAGCATTACACAGAAGAGAAACAGCAGGCAGACAAATGGTTGATGTACCAGGAATCACTGGAAAATCATCAAGAGTAATTTAAGATTAAATCAAGAGAACAACTAATAGCAGAAGGATATAGTTGTCAGTGGTTTTCCCTTTTACAGTTATCAGAAAGGTTCAAAACGGACAAAAAGACTTATGGTATGGAACAAAGTAAGACAGAATTTGAAGTACAATTGTACACTGATGATGAACATGTAATTGCTAAAATGTATAAACTTTTGTTGAAATTTGAAACAGAGGAAGAACTGGTCAAAGAGTGTATGATAAAGTGGGCTAAGAATTTTGGTTATAACATACAGATGGACCAATGGGAAAATATGTGGTTAAAAGGGTTGAAATTTACATTATGTTATGATCTTAAAGAGAATTTTTGTAAAATGATATATCGCTGGTACATGACACCAGAGACATTATCTAGAATGTATAAAGGTACTTCAAATGTATGTTGGAAATGTGAACAACATGAAGGGACATTCTATCATGCTTGATGGACATGTAAAAAAGCTAAAAAAATTGGATTCAAATACATACATTGATATTGAGGATTTAGAGATTAATATTCAATTGAAGCCAGAACTTTTCCTTTTAGGATTGATGGATATACAGTTGGAGAAGAATCATGGAAGATTATTTCAATATATGATTACTGCGGTGAGATTATTATATGTACAAAGATGGAAAGATTCGGCTCTACCCATTATGGAGGAATGGTTGGTGAAATTGACAGAAATTGCTGAGATGGACAGACTGATTTCTTTGATTAAAGAAAAGACATTATCTACATATATTGGTGACTGGAAACTGCTTATGGACTTCTTGCATAAAAATGAAAAAAATGAACTTGTGATTTATGCTTTTGATGATTAGACAGGATAGATTATAGAAAGAAGAAAGTTTAGAGAAAGAGGTTAAAATATAATTGTACCTATAACTGCTGTGAAGAATATAGGAAACCACTTCTTTATGTCTTTATACAGTATCTTTCTTTATATCTTGCTCTTTTTTTCTATTTCCTTCTATTTCTTTTCTTATTGCACTTTTAGCTTTTTCTGTTCTTTCTCTCTCTCTCTCTCTCTCTCTCTCTTTCTTTCTTTCTTTCTTTCTTTCTTTCTTTCTTTCTTCTTTCTTCTTTACTTTTTCTGTTCTAATTTAGTTTGTTGTCATTTCTATTATATTCTTAAAACTTTTAATCAAAATTGTATTAAAAAAGTATTAAGTGGTATTTTTCAATCACAGTAGATTTCCCACCTCTCCTTCCTTATTAGATTTCCCACCAAGCTGGAAGAGTGAACACCTTCAGCAGCCTAGACAGCAAGCCAAAAGATTGTGTAGTTTGTGTGGGCATGAAGGAAGGAACAAAAAAATCAGGCCTGGCTTAGAAATCAAGATACTGTGTTATGTGTTGCGCTCTATAAATCGTAGCCAATTTAGCTCTCCAAGCTGTCCTATCTCTCACTCCATTATGCAATTCTTCCAGGTGCATTCCCATAGTTCATCTATCCAGTTCATGTGCTGTGGCTTCTTCTTCTCTTTTCATCCACCATGACCATCACTGTCATCTTTTCCATAGGTGCACCAGTCAGCAAGACACTAATCTTACCTAGACCTGCCTGAGGACACCCACAAAACTGGCATGATTCTGATACTCCAACACGGATTGACAAACTACAGGTTGGGAAGCTTTTATTGGGGGGGGGGAGAAAATATGCTCTTCCTCCTTTTTTATGCAAAATTTTGGCAGCCCTGGAAAGAATATTTTCCCCCTAGTTTTCTGTAATCTTCTCTCATTTATGGGCTGGGGGTGAAAGAAATCATTTGGATCATTCACACACCTTTCTGAGTTTGGTTTGTTATAATCCTTTTAATTTATGTGTGTGTGTATTTATGCCCATATACACTGGGAAAACCTAACCTCTGGGTTAGTTAATAATATAGTGTATTGTGCAAAGCCAGAAAATGGATTAATATAGTAATCAAATTAAGTGTGCTCATTTTAATCCTATATGTGGATAGTCTGGACTACAGTAAGATACCCCATTTTTTCAGTTTTTATGTAGGGGGAGATTTTCTAAATTTTCTATACTCTATGAAATTTATGTTAGCTTGCACAGATGATCCTCCTCCTCTTCCTCCTCCTCCTCCTCCTCGAAATTGTGCCACAGATTTGTTAATCAGGCTACCAAAATTCAACCCTGTAATTGGAGGGAAATCTACAGCTAACCAAGTGGGCAGGAGAAAAGATTTGGGGAAGTGTGCAAATCTGTGCCCAAATGAGTTGTGTAAAGCCAGCTATTCTACAGAGTGGCAAAATAGAAAAGCTACCAACATCCAAGTGTATGATGAATCCCATGGCCTTCTTCTGTGATTCTTCATATAAATAAAAATGATGGAGAACAGGAGCTAGATTAAACCACCAGACAAGTCTAATTCAAGGATCCAGGTTCTGCTCCCATGAATCCTGACTCTGAAACAGGACTCAGCTGCCCAGCTTGTAAGAGTGCTGATTTCATCACAATGACAGCCAAAGTGGAAAGAGGCAAAGGAGCACTAAGTAGCTTGGAAAAATCTTTGGTAATGATGGTTTTTTTGGAAATAGGCTATTGTTCCCAAATAGATTAGTTCTAGCCATCAGTGCCACTTGTACTTGGGTAGATCTTGGGAGTTTCCAGTATAAAAATCTCTCCCTGAGAGCAGTCAAGTGCTGGGGGCAACTTTTACAATAGCTTGTCTTGTATCTTGAATCTAACCCTTGCCTGAGTGTGTGGAAATCCCAAACTTTACCTGGGCTTGATTATGTGTTACTGCTCTGTGTATTGAATCTTGACTGCTGTTACAAAACACTCTGTACTTTTACCTAATGATTCTGCTCTGAGTGCCTTGAGTTCTATGACTCTGCACTGTTGGGGTACTTATAAATCTTTTGGGACAGTAGAGGAGGACAGAAAACTGCACAGTGCCAAGGCAAGGAAATACATTAGCAAGAAGTGGCCACAGATGTACATGAAGCTAAAAATGTAAAGGTTTCCCCCGCACAGTTGTGCAGTCGTGTCTGACTCTAGGGGCTGGTGCTCATCTCCGTTTGTTAGCCGAAGAGCCAGCATTGTCTGAAGACCCTTCTGCAGTCATGTGGCCACATGACGCACGTGGAATGCTGTTACCTACCCACCGAAGTGGTACCTATTTATCTACTTGCATTTGCATGCTTTCGAATTGCTAGGTTGGCAAGAGCTGGGGCTAGTGCGGGAGCTCACTCCGTCACGCGGGGCTAGGGATTCGAAACTCCGAACTTGCGATCTTCCAATTGACAAACCTGGCGTCTTATCCGCTGAGCCACCACACCCCCTTCGTACATGAAGCTAGGCATGTGCTAATTTAAACATGTGAGTGTACATTTAGAAAGAATGGCTATAATTTAAACCCAAGTGTTATCCATCTGACTTGGGATCTGTTGACCAAGTGCAAACTGGAAGTGCAAAGGCTCAGATTGCTCCCAGTGCTTCCCCTTCTGCGTCTTTGGCTTTATTTATTATTGGTTTATGATTAATACTTTTACTAGGATCTACCAACAAATGATAAAGAATGGAGGCATTCAAAACACTTGAAATTGAAATATTCAGTTCTGACTTTGAAACAGTTGTTTTGCATTTGAAATGGGTTGCTTTGACCATTCTGCCAATGTTTCAAGGCTGAAAAACATGGGCTTTGAGTTTAAAATGGGTGCTTTAAGCTCAAAGTTGGGCCAAATTGAGCCTAAAACCTTGTAGGGCATTGCATTCTTAGCATCCCCTCATCCATTAAAATGAAAAAAAGCTCTCTTTTTCTCTCCCCCTCAGATATGTAGTCCTCATGAAATCCATGACTAAGATGAGTTCCAGCATTCTGTTTTCATGAAATAAATCTTTGTTAATGTCATTGCCCTCAAAAATATAGGAGGGATAAAAACAACAGAAACGGTTGACAGGACTCTTCGTAGATTAAGACTAGGCTGTCTGTTTGATCACAATCTAAATATGCCCCTGTTGGACTGAGGAATTATCTTGGAACCCTAGACAGTCCGCCATATTTGTTCTGCTTGGCTCTACCCCAGTACCTCCTTATAAGTATCTGTACTTCCCACTGAGTGGCAAGCAAACGTTATATCCTATCAGCTCCGCAGAGAAATAGATGGGAACATAAATTTCGCCACTGCAACATGCTCTTCTGAATTGTGTGAGCCATCTACTCTTACTTCTTTTTTCTTCTCCAAAATGACTCCATAACCATGTGCGCAATTAAGCTCATCTACACTGAAGCTAGTGTAATGAAACAAATAACAGAAAAAGATCTCATATGTCAAGGACAGCTATCATTTCAGGTGTATGTACACCCACATATTGCTGTTCTTACACAATGTTTCCAGAGCATTGTGTAAGAAAGCTGGAGAGTCACATTTCAGTTCACCCGGTATACAGTGATCCTACCCAAAGTATTTTTTGTTTAAACTTCCACACATTACAAGAAACAAGTTTACAATGCAGCACATGGAGAATAAAGGCAGAAAGAGAGAGAGAAAATGAAAGAAATGAAGTGTCTATTATTTTTTAAAGAGAAAGATTTAACAAGCGTCTTTATCCTTCTGTTTTTCATTGGGTCCTCTCTGAAAGCCTCTTCTACTAATTTCAAAATGTCAATTTCTTTTAAAGAAAACTGGGTATTGCCCTAACATCCCTGAGATGATGGTCTTCATTTGTGTTGGATACTTGTTTCTCTAAATTAGTTTTCCTCCTACTTTGTGTTTGTAGGAAATATGGGAAGTGGTTTTTTTTCCTTTTAAGCTCCTGTTTCTTTTGTATCATCTCTTAGCCAGAGAATAATGTTGTTGCATAGGTTGTAAGTTCTTAGCTGTCTTCCAGAGGTCCAACCAGGTACTTTTTGAAATTAAATATTAGATTAACTCAAGTGGTCTTTCCTACAATAAATTCACATCAGACTTGAAAATGTGTAGGTTACATTGGTGAGGAAGGATTACATCCATCTAACTATACCGAAGTCTCAACTCACAATTCATTTGAAGTCTTCCTCCCACCCTCACGTCCAATGCTATTGGTTATTCTTCCTTGTTGATTGACAGGGGAAGAAGAACCTATGGTCTGAAATGTCATTGGAGAATGATGTGTTAAGATTAATAAGGCTGAGCTGTTCTTGCTTCTTTTCAGCATTTGTTTCTGCTTTGGGAAGGGATAATTAGATATATATTTTAAGGAAAGGAATAGTTAAGATCCATTTAGAAACAGAACTTTTATCTGAAACCAGTGCTAGACAGACTTTTGTAAGGGGGTGGGAATGAAAACTATGTATGTCAGGCTAAGAATCAATAATGTGGAAATATGGATGCCCTCATGTCCTGTTTGAGAGCTTCCTGGAAGCATCTGCTTGGCCATTGTGGGAATTTCAAACAGAATGCTAGCCCTGCAGCCTGAGCCAAGAGATCTTCTCTTACGTCTGTATGTTCCTCTTTGAATGTCAGACAAAAGTCCATATGGTACAAAAAGTCCATCTTCTGGTTTCTATAATTTTATTAATAATTTACATACACATCTACCCAATTCCCACCCCAAAAGGATAATATGCAAATAAAAGGGTAGATATGCGTTGTTCTCCAATGGAAATGTAGTATGAAAAAGAGAGGCAACCTCCCTCCCTTTCAGAAGACTGAAACCTAGGTACAAATCTACAAATAATCAGAATAAGAAAATCAGAAGCAGTCATTTAGGCCATTGAGACTAACCCTCTAATGAATACATTTTCAATGCAGTTGAAATGTAATGTAAATGTAAATTGCATTTGCACTGTAAAATAGAAATGGTATAGCAGAAAAAGATGTGATCAGGTCAACATGATAGGTACCTACTGATTCAGCTGTCCAGCTGAAGGGAACTTCGAGAATGTTCCCTTCTCTGTGCTGTATTTTGATGTTCAAACAAAAGATCTTCTGAAGAACTGTCCTTCAAACAGAAGATACCTTGGAGTAAAAGGCTGGCCTTCAAAAGAACAAAGCAGAACACAGGAGATTCTCTAGGCAGATGGGGAAAAAAACATCCTCAAATTCTGATGAGCTACTTGACTAGGACAAAGCTCATCCTGTAGTATGTGAAGATTCTGCTACATTGTCCTCACAAAGAAGCCATAATAAACCAGTGAAGTAAACAAAACGTATCTGGCTTGGCTTCAGTTCCTTGAAGATTCCTACAGTAGGTTCTGGCATTCCATTGTTTTTAAACTCATCTGCTATAGACCAGATGTTCATAGACTTGACCTTATAACCATGAATATGGTCTTACAGGAATACTTTGGAAAAAAAGCATGAGAGAAGGCACACCAGAATTATTATTGCATACTAGTGTTATTAAGAGTTTAAACCTTTCCCTCTTTTTACAATTATGTATTATAATAATATATCAGATTGATTATATACTTTGCAGCCAAAGATGGAGAAGCTCTATACAATCAGCAAAAACAAGACCTGGAGCTGACTGTGGCTCAGATCATGAGCTTCTTATCGCAAAAATTAGGCTTAAATTGAAGAACGTAGAGAAAACCACTAGACCAATCAGGTAGGACCTAAATCATATCCCTTATGAATATAGAGTGGAGGTGAGGAATATATTTAAAGGATTAGATCAGGTAGACAGAGTGCCTGAAGAACTATGGATGGAGGTTCGTAACATTGTACAGGACGCAGCAACTAAAACCATCCCAAAGAAAAAGAAATGCAAGAAAGCAAAGTGGCTGACTGATGAGGCTTTACAAATAGCTGAGGAAAGAAGGGAAGCAAAAGGCAAGGGAGAAAGGGAAAGATATAAACAACTGAATGCAGAATTCCAGAGAATAGCAAGGAGAGATAAGAAGGCCTTCTTAAATGAACAATGCAAAGAAATTGAGGAAAACAATAGAATAGGGAAGACTAGAGATCTCTTCAAGAAAATTGGAGATATCAAAGGAACGTTTTGTGCAAAGATGAGCATGATAAAGGACAAAAAAGGCAGGGACCTAACAGAAGCAGAAGAGATTAAGAAGAGGTGGCAAGAATACACAGAAAAACTGTACAAGAAAGATCTTAATATCCCTGATAAATACGATGGTGTGGTCACTGACCTTGAGCCGGACATCCTAGAGAGTGAAGTCAAGTGGGCCTTAGGAAGCATTACTAACAACAAAGCTAGCGGAGAAGACAGTATCCCAGCTGAGCTATTTAAAATCCTAAAAGATGATGCTGTTAAAGTGCTGCACTCAATATGCCAACAAATTTGGAAAACTCAACAGTGGCCACAGGATTGGAAAAGGTCAGTTTATGTTCCAATTCCAAAGAAAGGCAATGCCAAAGAATGTGCAAACTACCGTACAATTGCACTCATTTCACATGCTAGCAAGGTTATGCTCAAAATCCTACAAGCTAGGCTTCAGCAGTATGTGAACCGAGAACTACCAGAAGTGCAAGCTGGGTTTCGAAGAGGCAGAGGAACTAGAGATCAGATTGCCAACATTCGCTGGATCATGGAAAAAGCAAGAGAGTTCCAGAAAAACATCTACTTCTGCTTCATTGACTACGCTAAAGCCTTTGATTGTGTGGATCACAACAAACTGTGGCAAAGTCTTAAAGAGATGGGAGTACCAGACCACCTTACCTGTCTCCTGAGAAACCTGTATGCGGGTCAAGAAGCAACAGTTAGAACCGGACATGGAACAACCGACTGGTTCAAAATTGGGAAAGGAGTATGACAAGGCTGTATATTGTCACCCTGCTTATTTAACTTATATGCAGAGTACATCATGAGAAATGCCGGGCTGGATGAATCACAAGCCGGAGTTAAGATTGCCGGGAGAAATATCAACAACCTCAGATATGCAGACGATACCACCCTAATGGCAGAAAGTGAAGAGGAACTAAAGAGCCTCTTGATGAGGGTGAAAGAGGAGAGTGCAAAAGCTGGCTTGAAACTCAACATTAAAAAAACCCAAGATCATGGCATCTGGTCCCATCACTTTCTGGCAAATAGAAGGGGAAGAAATGGAAGCAGTGACAGATTTTATTTTCTTGGGCTCCAAGATCACCGCAGATGGTGACTGCAGCCATGAAATTAAAAGACGCTTGCTCCTTGGGAGGAAAGCTATGGGAAACCTAGACAGCATATTAAAAAGCAGAGACATCACCTTGCCGACAAAGGTCCGTATAGTTAAAGCTATGGTTTTTCCAGTAGTAATGTATGGCTGTGAGAGTTGGACCATAAGGAAGGCTGAGCACTGAAGAATTGATGCTTTTGAGCTGTGGTGCTGGAGAAGACTCTTGAGAGTCCCTTGGACTGCAAGGAGGTCAAACCAGTCAGTCCTAAAGGAAATCAACCCTGACTGCTCATTGGAAGGACAGATGCTGAAGCTGAAGCTCAAATACTTTGGCCACCTAATGCGAAGAGAGGACTCACTGGAAAAGACCCTGATGCTGGGAAAGACTGAAGGCAAAAGGAGAAGGGGATGGCAGAGGATGAGATGGTTAGATAGCATCACCGATGTAATGAACATGAATTTGAGTAAACTCCGAGAGACAGTGGAGGACAGGAAGGCCTGGCGTGCTATGGTCCATGAGGTCACGAAGAGTCGGACACGACTGAACGACTGAACAACAACAAAAAATTATAATAAGAACAGTGTATTCAATTTATAAGGCCATTTAATTTTTTTTTAAATGGCTCTATAGCTTACTTGTTAGCCATACTAATAAAAAACCAATAAGAGCAAATTAATGGTGGAACCAATTACCCAGAAGGCTACGCTCCCCTTCACTGGATTGGTCCATGTAGAGGCTGGGTAATCCACTGCCAGGGATGCACTGTGACAGAAATTGGATTCACTGGCCTCTAGAGCCCCTTCAACTCCAACTGAACAACTTTTTAATTCCCTGTGTGTGCGTGTGTGTGAGTGTGTGTGTGTATACATGTTATACCATCAAAAAATCTGCAGGAGGCAGAGTAATAATATCACACATCTTTCAAAAGTCAAGATTATATGATTTGAGGAAGAATTAGAACTTGTGCTAATATCATCTTCATAACCCTTTCCCGAAATTCACTGTTCTTTTTCGTGCAACAACAGAATATAACAACATTTTGAATGATGTTGATATTGATGATTCTTTTCACTTCCATCAAAGAGATGACTTGAAATAGGGACATTGGAAGGGGCCTTCTACTGACAATGCAAGATGAACTTCCCTGACAGCAACTGTCCAGTTTTTCCAACAACAGATAGCAACGTCTGAAAGTGAATCTGCCAGTTTCAGTGTGTCTAGCACTTGCTCTTCTAGGCTGTAGGTCTTTGATATTAAATCAAAGAACATTTCTCTTGGGACAGGAATGTGTTAGATGGGAAATTTGCAAGCAAAGTGGTTGAAGATTTTATGGGGTGGTGAATCTCCCTGTGTCTCTACCCACTGTTTATTTAGTACTGGACAGTGGGGATGAGCGAAGCTCAGAGATTTATGCCTAAAATCCAGGGCTTTAATGATGTTGATCCAATGAGCTTCACTCAACACATTTTCAGGGACTACATTGAAATCAAGCAGCTGGCTGCTCCAGAGAATGTAAGGAATGCTTCTATTGGGGCAATGATGAGGCTGTTCCCCAGTAATCGGTCTGCTGGTTCCAGGCTGCTTGCAAATGGAGCTGGGGCAGTAAAATGCCAGTGTGTTTTTCAACTCAGTTCTCATTCAACCTGATTAACTGCTTTCCACATGCTTTCAAAGGAGAAGAGAATATAAGGGAATTCCTCATGGCTGGAGTGTGATGTTCTTGCACATATTTAACTACAAGATGGGCTAGTGATATATGTACATTTCCTCTCTTTCATGGTCTACAGCAGAGCTTTCCAAACTGTGTGTCGCAACACAAAAGTGTGTCGCCACACAGTCTGGTGTGTCGCCACACAACCCGGAAGCACTGATCATCATCTTCCTGGTTTTCCCGCGGCGACACACCAACGGCGGTTGGTGTGTCGTCGCTGGAAAACTTTGGAAAGCCCTGGTCTACAGCCTCTCTGGCTTCTCATCTCTCCAGTAGTCTGCAGCCTCTCTGGCTTTCCACTTTTTCAAGGAATGATACCAGGAAGGAACTTTTCAGAGTGTTTTCCTCAATAGCAGGGCTAATACTTACACTTAGGGAATGTCCTGTCCTATAGAAATGGTTGGAGAGCTTCTCTAACTGCAAACTGTACTAGAGGTCACCTTCCAAAAAACAGAACACCATATTAATTCACTATAGGTTGTGGCAATGGCCATTACATTACCGTAAAAGAAAACGGGGAAGTTAAAAAAAAAATGAAATGCTTTTGGAGAAACAGGTCTATTGGTAGCTGAGAGCAAAATAGAAATCCTTTGCTTTGAAGTAGCAATAAATTATAATTTGAATACAAAGCAGGGATTTCCCATCGTAAACTGTCTTCTGTAAGTATCTTATATGGCACCATCAGAAACAGAATCCTGGGTTAGATAGACTTTTGTTGGTTTTATTCTTCAGGAGACTTCTTAAATTTTCATACCACTGCATTTTAAAGGTAGTATTTATGTTCAGTTTAAGGCTTAGATCTCCTTCCTATGCATTATTTGCAAATGGCATTTTGTAGTTCTCATATGTGTTTGTGAAAATGCCAGTAATAAATGGTTGGGTGATGGTGGTGAGTCGTGTTTGCTTTTTGCTGTTATTTTAACATCTAATCTCACCCCAAATCTTTCCTGTAAACCACACATACCCATAATTCTATTCCATTTTAGGGTAAGCAACATTATGCATGTATCCCCCTTTTTTTTTTCCTGGAAAAGCATCCCATGAACAGTTTCATCTCTGACTCCTCCTCATAACAGAAATACAAAATACAACCCGATTTGATTTGGTTTGAACTTCCAGGAGCCACATCTAAAAAAACGGGTGATTCACATAAGATCACAGCTATTCTTCATCCTCCCACCAAGAAATAAATCCATGGATAAGATTTGTTCTCTTTTCTTTTCTTTTCTTTCCCTCCCTCCCTGGACTGTCTTAGTTGGAGAATTAGGAAAGTGAGATCAAATGGAGTAAGAAAATGGAGAGAGTACAAACTTTGCCCATTGCTCAGGGACAATCATGCTGAAAGATTAATCCACCCTCTCAATTAACACCTCACATGAAAATCCTAACAAGGTCATGGGATCTGTACCGCGGCTCGGTCAATCAACGCTTGCCTGCTTCCATACAAACCCAGATCGAATGCAGAATTAACACTGTTCCCCAAGCCCTCGCTCACTGTCTCGCCTCAAATTAAGCCCTTGCATGGAGCAGATATGAAAAGCATTTCTAATTAGGGTCTGAGGTTACCGGTTAAAATGCGGTCGAGCCGTCTCTCAGCCATTCTCCAACGTGGTTTTTTTTATATATCATTTTAATTAAACTCAGATACTATTTAATTCCTACCTGCATATATTTAATGCTACTTGAATGCAGACCTGATAAAGTATATTACTGATCCTCGCTTAGCTGCCACAAGGACTTATTAAAGAGAGGGTGACTGTCTTCTAGATCTTCCATGTGCCTTCTTGCAATAATTACTTCCCCCCCTCCCCAATCAAATGAAAAGCATAATATTTTTCCTCTCTCTGTCTCCCTCTGTAAATAGATTTTTTTTCCCTTGTGAAACCTTGGCTTCACCACTCTCTTCACAAAATTATAATTAGAATGCCATTGTTGCCTGTCAATCACCTGTTAAAACTCACTTCACATACTTGTTACTTTCTTAAAATTTGCAGGTCTTGGCAGAACTCTCAATATCAACCCTTGAAAAGATCCCCCTGCAACTTACTTGCGCCCCCCCCCATTTTGTCCCACACTGACCATACATGGAAATGTCACTGAATGTTCTTGCATGACCCAAGAATGATACAGTGATGTCTGACCACCAGTTATTACATCAAGTGCATTGCTGTCTGAATCTAACATGAGATTACTAGCAGGCAGGATCCTTGGTGTGTTTTTTTAGCATCTCCTTGATATCTCCAAACCCTCTTTCATGCTAGAATCTAGCTTGACTATTCCCAGATTCTGCTTGTAGCAGGATTATTGGGGAATAACACTTCCAGAAATGAATTAAATGTTCCTCAGAGCAACCTGAACCAACTGGGTCTCATATCTCAGGTAGAGGAGAGTTAGTTCTTATGCTGGCAATGTGTAAGACAAGGTGAGCACCCCACAGCCCTCAGCCTAATTTGAAAAGCCTTTGTAAGCAATTTGTCCAGAGCTCCATCAAGAAGGACCTGTCTTTTTCCAACAGTCCATGGTGAGGTGGTGGTGGTGGTGGTGGTGGTGGTGGTGGTGGTGGTGGAGGAGGAGGAGGAGGAGGAGGAGGAGGAGGAGGAGGAGGAGGAGGAGATGAAAACCCACACAGGGCCCACTCACTACTAACTGCACCTTCACCCTCTAACAAATGATAGAGATTAGGACAAGAAACGTGTGGACATTTTTGGGTGGGACCAAGGGCCACAAGGGGAGAAGCTACATCATGCATATGGACAAGGCTGAATTTTGGGAGAGGTTGGGGAGCTCTTTTTTCTTAAAGTCTATGATATGTCTGCCAAATGGCTTGTGCTATCATTTTCACACATTTCCTCCTTGAAAGTGTTGGGGCTCTGCTCTCCGTTTTCAGCAATGAGAGTCAGAAAGGTCCTCAAGGGCTGCACAAAGGAGATTTGGGGCTGCAGGATGTACAGCTCAATGGGGGGGGGGCTGTAAAAATAACAGTTTAATAAATGTTGAGATCTTGGCCCTACTTGATCACCAAAGGTAGAGCCAATAGGAAAAGATTCATTCCACCATTCTTAGTTAAATTAGTTAAACCGCCCAGAGTCACCTATTCTGGGAGATGGGCGAGGATAAATTTAAATAATAAATAAATAAATGACAAGACTTGAGTCTTCCTACCTACTTTTCAGCCCTTAGCTCTACCTTCTGGAAGAAGCAATGGCTTTTCCTCTTGGCATCATTCTGAGGGCAAAGAAAGAGAACAAGAAGATTTAGATCATGCAAGAGGCAGTGGTAGCCATACGTGGTAGAGCACTGGCATTGTAGCAGGAGGCTGCAAATAAAAGAGGACTTCCCCCAACCATTGATCCCATGTGGCCTCTGGAATGCGTCCCAGAAGTCTATGAGTGGAATTCAAGATGGCAGTGGAACCTCAACCAGCAAAGCCCAGGATCAAGAGGGAGCAGAGGTCCTAGGGCAGCATGAAAAAACTGCCCCCATTCCATTTGAGCATGCAAGCTGTTTGCTAACCAATTGGCAAAATTAAACAGGTTTCCAATCACTGATTTTAAACCACTTCTTTTTGAGGTGTTCTAAAAGTGAAATCAAAGTCAGGGGACAAATGCAGTGTGTTCAGCTCTTTCCTCCTATCTAAATCATTCATTCATCCATTCATCCATTCATCCATTCATCCATTCATATATACAGTATGAACAGCAATGTTGACTTGTTCAGAAAAAAAATGTTGAGCATCATCTACACTGCCATAGTGAAACTGCTTTTTGTGGCTCTCATTTTTTACAGCCTGAACTGGGGCATTTTTACCAAAAGGTTTGCCCATTAATCCAAGCATGGCTTCCTGCTGTAGCAATAGGGAGAGAATTTGGTTGAAGTGTTAGCGACTTGCAATGGTTTTGTTTAACTAAAGTCAGAAGTGCCCAACCTAGGGCCCAGGAGCACTTATGCCCCATAAATGCTTGCAGTGCACCTGCAAACACAACCTTGCAATTGAATTCTAAATGTTGATTTGAAATAAATGAGAAATAGTTAAATCCATAGGGTAATCATATTAGCCTCAGCAGGTGGCAGTATTTAGCCAACCCTGCTGGCTGATTTCAAAAAGTTTAGCAGAGTCAGCCCTGGTTAGTACTTGGATGGGGGAACCACCATCCCAGGACTATAGGCTGATGGGAAAGCAACAACAACAACAACAGCAAAAACAATAATAATAACAACAGCAGCAGCAGCAGCAAATCTCTTCCCTAATACTGCAGGGAAAGCTGCACAGATTCAGTCACCAGGAGCCTATGTTCACTTGAGGACATTTTTACTTTTTAATCATATTAATTGCATTTAATTTTAGCGTTAGTAAATTTCAATATCTCCAGAGAGCTTTCTTTCTCAGCAAGTCTGCCTGGGCTTGGATGCCCAGACATTAAGACTGCCTCTGAGCAGAGATTACAACAATCCTGTAATTAGGCCATCATTATCTTTGCAAGGAGGGTGAGCCCATACTTCTATGCCAGAGTCCATGCTTTTCGTGCCAATATTACCCGTCTGATGTGGGCATTCCACCTGGAGTAGAGAACCTTGGACTGAATGGAAAATGCTCTGATCTTATAGAAGCTGCTAGTATGTCTTTCCGCCCCCTCTGTTACAGATGGTGGGGGAAGGATGTGGGACAGAGATTACACTGGAATTACTGCCCCAAATTTGCTGTTCCATTCTCAGGAGGAAAACATGGCTTTTTCAAAATTTCGTCTCTGTGACGACAGCCACCTCCTTGTACCTGCCAATTTCCCCCCACAATGCATCCTTGGAATGATTCAAAGACGGAATAAAAAGAAAAATGGACCCTTTGCATCCATGAGGGTGCAGGGTGGGCCATGTATTCATATTGTTTATTATATCAGTGTATGCCTCTTTCTTTCCACCCAAAGGGCATTCAAGGCAGCTAATACTCTACAATGAAATATAAATAATTAAATGCTGGTGGGAACAGCTAAAATCCCAGTTTGTAAAACTAACCTTATTGTCAGTACTGTACAATAATCATTGTGATTGTCTCATGAATGTCTTCTGCTCAGAGCCAGTGATCTTTTTGGAGCTCTCCAAGGTGCTGCATCTCGAAGCTGTTGCTATCACTCAGTGTCTTGGGTTTGCATGACACCCTTAGCTAAGTAGTTTGTGGTGCAGCATGTGGTGGAAATTCCAGGAGTTCCATTAAGCCATCTATGATTTATTTGGGCGTATCATGATATATGAACACAGCAACCTGGTTTTGTTAACCTTAGCTTATCATGTGGTGTGAATCCGGCCAATGACAGAGTGTCCATGTTGGGGTGTGTGTGTGTGTGTGTGTGTGTGTGTGTGTATATATATATATATATATATATATATATATATATATATATAGAGAGAGAGAGAGAGAGAGAGAGAGAGAGAGATTTTTAATGACAATAGTAAAAGAAAATACAAACTAAACTCAGAAATAAAGAATAACAAAAAATAAATAAAATATGCAAAGAAGAAAGAGAAAGAAAAGAGAAAGAAAAGAATAAGAGAAAGAGAAAGAGAAAGAGAAAGAGAAAGAGAAAGAGAAAGAGAAAGAGAAAGAGAAAGAGAAAGAGAAAGAGAAAGAGAAAGAGAAAGAGAAAGAGAAAATAAATGTTTAAAGAAGTGACTTCCAATCTTCATCACAACAAGTACAAACAAACTTCACAATTCTTCACTCTCTATATAGTTTCATGCAAGTATATCTTCTTTCCATAACCCATGTGGGTCTTACTGCACCCATTAACATAGGCAAACTTCCCCAGTCTTGCTGGGGATGTTGGGAGTTGCAGTCCAGTCTCTAGGATACTAGGCTGGGGAAGCCTAGCCAGGAGTGTTGGAAACAAAAGTTTATTTGCTGAAATATCCCATTTGGGAGTCAAAGGCCCAAAATATATATACAGCTCAACCAAAGAGAAAACAGTTTGTGGATTGTGCTTTTTCACATTGCAGAGTAGGAGATTGTTTGTCACTTTAATTTCATGACTTTTCTCTTCCACTGTACATGTGATTTGTGAAGTGGAATAAATAATAAAATCAATACAATAGCACTCTCCCACAAATATGGGGCACATTTGCTCCCCATAAATGTAATTTTACTGTTGGTTATGCAGCTTATACAAGATTGGTCTCTTCGATTGGTAACTTATACAAGAAATACATCAGTTTAAAACAAAGAAGAAAAGGAACTGTGGGTTGTATGAAAGCCCCTCTTCAACATTCTGGAATCAGCATATTAGGAAGAAGAGTTTTCATGCATTGAGATCGGGAGAGAAGAAAATTAGATGACTATAAACATCGATTTAGATATTGATCCTTTGGGGATATTTTGCCGACCTGATTTGCAGCAGCTTTCTCTCCAGAAATTCAAGCAGGGGTTTATTTACCTCAGGATGGAATCTGGGGATTTCTTCATACAGAACAGCCATGCTTATAGAGTCTGCTTAACCAGGTTACAGAATTAACCCATTTTCTAGCTTTGCTCAATACCCTGAGCCATAAACTAAACAAATGGACTGGATTTCCACAAGTTAAGTCACATTTTCTGTGAATGCTGCTGGGAAGTCCTCAAATGACCTGGTTAACTATGCTGTTAGTTAATAGCAGAGTGTGCTCTACAACTCCTTTACAGCCACTTTCTCATTCAGTCATGCAATGTGTGGTTGATATACTGTAGCTGAAGCAAAATGGAGGAGTGAAGCATGATCAGGTCCAGATCTGTAATGTTGGGAAGTTTGCCATAGCCCAGGAAATGAAAAAGGGGGACCCACCATACCAATTATTTTGCCCCCAAAATCTCAGTGATAATGTGGGAGTCAGCATACACCTCAATTTCTCCAATGTAATGAAAACAGTGACTATCTGACAGCCCCGAATCTCAGAGCCAAAGGAGTAAGAAATTCTCCAGACATGAGCAAATAGGTCTCTGTTGAGATAACAGAGGGGCTGGTTCATAGGGCATGCTCAGTGAGAGATCTAAGGTCTGCATTTGTGTGCTAACCTTGGTTCATTTTAACTTTGGTGGGGGTTTCTGTGGCTTAATCCATTATGTGGACCCAATCCCATTTGGGTATTATGATCCAGTGCCTCATTTCACACAACACACTTCACCCAGTTACCAAATTAACACATACCCTAACCAGACTAACTGCTTATGTCCAATGCTAACCAAGACTAAAACTAACCAGGCTTCATGTGATGTATGAATGCAGGTCCTAGCACTTTTATTCCATCTGGTTAAACAGTGACTGCTGTTTCTAAGGCTGCTGTTTCTAAGGCAGAGTGGCTTCTACTTCTAAAGCAGCCACTAAGGATAGCTTCTCTGGACACCCTCTCCTTTATCAGAGATTTCTTTCTCTCTGCCACCTTTGAATAGCAATCTTCTAATAGGAAGGATAGAGCTTTGCATTATGAATGTACTTCTTTGCAATTTGCATGCTCTGGCTGTGTGCTCTGAGGTCTGTATTACACAGCTTGCCACACAGCCAGGCAGCAGTGTATAAATCTGTACTCACCCCTTCCCCAATCTGCCATCACTGCTGCCACCTCCCCCCTCCCTACCCACTACTTCTCTGGCTTCTAAAATTATCTGCCTTTTACTTCCTTTTTCATCTTCAAAGCATAGCAAATGTATTTGACATGTTCTGAATGCACAAAACTCAGCAACGGCCTCTATCAAAAACCAGGCAGCAGTGGAAAAGCAACACAGAAGTAACCCAAATTGCTGTAAGATTGCTCTCTCATGATCATTCTTTGCAGGAAGAGGGGGGTCTTGACAAGCAAACTTTGATCAGAAGCATCAAAGATCAGCAGGGATAAAATGGTGGTAGAATATAATAGGGTGTAGGCCCTGCTATCACAGCTCTCACTTTCGAATATCAGTTCAGCTGCTGTGTAAATGGCATGTTATTGTGATGGAACAACATTGGTCTTGCGTAATTTGATCAAGGACATTTGTATAATTTTATCAGTGGTGTTGCAGAACAGCAAAAAAAAATTGGACGGAAGGGAGGAAACCTCAGCCCCAGGGTGCTTCCAAAACAAGAATAGGTGAGAAGGATAACCTTGGATAATTAATCATGCCATTAAATGCATGAAACTCACAAGTGCACACAGCCAGGCATAGCCTCTACACATGCATCTATTTTATTTGCTAGGAATGTCAGCTGAGCTTTCTAAGAGGTTTACCAACAAATAAAAGTCTTGAAAACAGCAGGCATGTTTGGGCAGCATGCTTTCTGATGGTTTGCTAACATGGAGGGGAACTAAGGGTGCAAGGCTTAATGTACCCCTTTTGCCCTTTAAAATACCCATACCCAAAATTTTAGACCCTGCTTCTCCAGGGGCATAACTACATCACTAGTTATACTTTCAGTGCTCCTCCACAATTTTTGCAACTCCTTGCTACAAAAACTCCTTGCTATCTCTCCTTTCCCTGACATCTACTGACCACAAGGAACTTGGATAGGAACATGTGCATCCCTCAGTGTCTCCATGCATGCTAGCTTCCTTCTCTTTGGTCCCGCATAGGTAATGTTCACAAGACATGCTTAACCAAATCAGATGAAAACCTGACAATTGCATTTCTCTATCATGCTAAGTTTGGTTAGTTTAACCTTGGTTAGTGTGTGTGTGTCAGCCCCACTAGGTAGACCAGACCACAGGAAGGCTAAAACTCCACAAGAAGGCTAAAACTAATTTTATTGAGATTGGGTATAATAACAGAATCTTGCAAGTCTGATTGTGCAGCACCGCCTCCCCCCTCTTATCCTCCAGTGAATCAGGGAGACGTCTGCCTGAGCTGCTTCCAAATATTGTCTCATTTCCCTGGACATAGAACATGTTTCTGTCAAGGTCATCTTCCTTAGTCTCTATAGAGTGTGTGTGTGTGTGTGTGTGTGTGTGTGTGTGTTTCACTATACTGATGGTTCAGTGGATTGTAGGAAGTCAGAGAATGGGTTAATTCAGGTTAAGGCTAAGTGTGCCATGCACAGAGTTCCAAGTTCCACCCTGTTTAGCTCATCTACCTCCAAAGTGGTCTCTTCAGATATTTTGAATGGCATCTCCTAAAATTCTTGATTGAAAATAGTACTCCCTGTACACCCAGGAGAGATGGTGTAAGCAAAACTAGTTTTGCCCTACTCAAGTGAATATGAGGAAGTATGTAACATCTCCTTGCATAAGGTTGCATGGATTATATTCTGTTGCAGCAGGGATAAACAGTAAGTGGTCAAAAATGACCATAGGAATATCATGGCTGAATGTTTATTGAAATCCTGACCCCTAGCTTATGTACTCTTTGACAGCTGGTGATCTTCATGAGTTTGGGGACCACCATGCTCAGCATTCTCTAACCAACATTGCCTGTCCCCTCCAGACAAGTTGGAACTATGTTGTCAGAATCCTCTTGCCACCATGCTCAACAGCCATAGTGTAGGAGATGATTAGAGTTGTAATTCCAGCCCATCTGGGGGCACCAGGCTGGAGAAAGCTGGTCCAAATCCAGCATTCCTTTCATTGTTCCACACTGTCTCCCTGCAGCTTTAAATGCCTTGAGCCATCCTGAGACAACTGTAATCTGTCCATTGATGCTACATCAAGTCTGTCGACCTCCTCAAGACAGGCAGGACAATCAGCATTACAGAAATAGGAATTCTGTCTCTCTGTCTTTCTCCCTCAAAGCAGCAGATGGCCTCTGCCTCATTTTTATTCTTTCCACTCTCAAATGGAGCCTGTCACATCAATGCCAACTTCGACAAGTTTCTAATGTGTCTTATGTACCTTGGAACTTAGTGATCAGTAAATCCACTCAATTTAACTGTGTTGCTTTGAAAAGACAATTTGTCCCCCAGACCTGTAGTGAAAAATGCACATGACCGGCACACGGAACAAATCAGCGCCTCTCCATCTGTCATGCAAAAGAGAGAGAGAGGCAACCGAGATTAATAGTGAAAAATTCATTTATGCAGCCCCCTTCCAAGATATACATCCTAGACAGAGGAGGGCACTAACCAAACAATCTGGAAACAAACAAGTGTCTATTGAAGAGATTGATGGTGAATTAATAGAAGCTTTCTTCTGATAGAGAAAATAAAGGCAGATTCTCATAACCATTTTAATATACTGGAAGGAGAAAGGGAATCTCTCCATGTTACCAGGGTGGAAGATGGGTTGACATGTTGTTATTCAACAGGTCCTAGAAAACTTATGAAAAATAGATTTGCAGAAGACAAGGGTAACTCCAGAATTTTGTCATGCCCAGAAGAGATTTCCCATGCATTATGAGTGAAGTTTTTCAACAATTGCTGGCTGTCACATTTGGAAAATAACAAATGAGAAAAGTTCATCTAAGACAGCCTTTCTCAACTTTTTGACCCTGGAGGAACCCTTGAAATATTTTTCAGGCCTCAGGGAACCCCCGCACATTCAGGCTCAAATACAGGCCAGAAGTTACAAAATTATTATATTTGTTTCATGGATCGGCCTGTATTACAGGCACTCACAGTGCTCTTAAACTAAAAATAAAGAATGAAATGTGAAGTTTCCCAAATTTGAAATAATTTTTTAAATAAAAGGTGATCTCTCAGGGAACCCCTAGTGACCTCTCATGGAACCCTGATCTAAGATGAAGGTGCAGATCAGAGCCTAACTCCTCATCCAATTTCATAATTTCCCAAATGTTTTGACGTACTGCTCTGGGCAATTTAAATACTTCAATATGCAGTGGAATTCTGTAGTTTTAATGTAGTTAAAAAATTGGGGGGGATTATATCACAATTTAATGAAGAAATAACCTAGAACAGAATTATAGGCCAACAGTATCACCAACTGGAAATAAATGGGTTGATCCTTAATATAAATCTGAATAAAAGCCATCATTGTTACATGAGTGAAAGACATTAATTGAGATTCTTATATTTTGTTTGAGAGTTATTTTTAACCTTTCTTTAAGCCTGATTGTTTTAACTATGTAACTGATACTCTTTGTTGTTGTTTGATAATGTGTTTGAATGAGACGACACTCAATTAAAAGAGATTATTGGACATTATTGGCTACAGTCCGGTTCTCATTCAGACCTGTATTTGTTATTAGAAGGATTTTAAAAACATTTTAAATAACCCTACCTGGAAAATGCAGCCTTTCTCTCCTTACCCCAGCTCTGAACTCTCAGAAAGTTGGGATTACGCCTCAATTCTTTTCTTAACATCTGAATGGAAAACACAGAAATTAACAATGGTAAATTCACCTGAACCTCTGGCTGAAAACAACAGGAAGGAAAAATGAATGTAAATAAAGTCAATGCATCCTCTTGTGAACAAATGGCCAAATGAATGGATTTTACAAAAGAGTGCAAATGGTTTAAAAAAATTTGCTCTGAGCCAGCATATTTTCAAATATTTGAGCCATCTGAGCTTCTGCTAACATTGAAGTTCAATTTCTAACCAACCTCCAAAGCATGTTGCCTTTTGTCATTAGAATCATTTGTGGAAAAGAAGAAAGAAAGGGAATATTTGCATTAAAAATATTGACAAAACAAAGCTATTTTCCATTGTGCTCAGCACCTATCTGTAATATATTTTTACAAAGACATAATGGGGGAGGAGGCAAATGAAATGTGCATTTTAAAAATAATTCTTGCACTCAGCAACCAGGACTGAAGAACGATAATAAAAGTAACAGAGAAGCTTTTCCCCCTTTAAGTGAGTTAAAGGTATTATAAAGGAAATAGTGTTTCAAATGATACATACAGTACATAGATTATTTTTTTCCTATTTTTGCCCAATTTTCTCTCAGCTCAAACTGACTTAGTTGGGTTTCAGATTACTGGAGAACCTTCCAAATTAGTGAATAACAGTAATATTTAAATGTTAAAAGTGTTAAACATTCTTTGTTTGCTTGTTTGTTTATTTATTTAGATTCATATAGCCATCTCGCTCACCAAAGCAACTCTGGGCAGCAAACAGAATTTAGGATTAAAATAACAATATGAATTGCTATAGCAAACCCACAACATATAATATAGTATTAACCTTTATATTTAAGGATACAGTGTCAAATACTTAAATTGTTTTAATTACTTTTTGTATGAATTCACAACATTTCGTGCCTTGCAATCCTTACAATAAAACTGTAAGAAAGGTCAGTATTACAATATTCATATTCTGGGACAAGAAGGGTGAAATATTGATAGTTGCCAGTTGACTTCATGAGACAAGTTTTGAGTGAACCACTTCTCAATTTATCCTGCTCTTGTAAGCCTGATGCCACCAAAGTGTCTCTTTTTCTGAGCCAAAGGACAAAACGTCGATGGGAAAAAAATAGGAAACCCCATTTGGTTTTAATTCATTTCAATTTGATTCAAATTAAATATATTTCATATGGCTACACTCCAGTCATGTATTTAATAATTGTACTACTCTGTCACATTAAAATTTACAATTTGGTAATACATTTTTAGGCCACCCCTGCCAACACCTTAACATGTAAGGGCTTATCATATCCTGACTACAAAAATCCAAATGATTGCTCAATGTAGGTCAGGAAGTGCAGAAAACTCCAACTTGTTGTTGCCATTGGCATCTGGATTTTGGCAGCCCAGATATGGTCTGTTAATGTTTATGGAACTATATGTTACGGTAAATACAGGACGACTAAGCACAATGATAAACATATTGAAATGAATCCTCTCCTACTTTGTGCAATAGCCTGAGAGTCACCATAATATTTCATTCTGCTCAAAGGCAAAATGGCAAATTACTTATGACCAAAAATGCAAGTATTTAATGTGTGTGTATCTCTTTTAAATACTTGCATATAAACATGTCAATAAATATTTTATATTTCTTTCTTTTTATATGGCCATTCATCTTATGTACAATAACCCTGGGTGTCTTACAACAATAACCAATAAGGACAAAAGAAATAAAACAGTAATCCCACACAAGAAAAAAAAACCATTATGCTCCCACCATGGGGCCATAACACCACCTTGCCAACTACATGTTTCCTAGGCTGAACACCATTCTGATACCCCTCCACCTAGATGGTCCTTACCATCACAGGTTAGCTTTGATATTTGGTAGAACAAATGAGCATCCCAAAAACATGAAATTTATATGGAATACAAAAGTACTACAATATCAACGTTATATCCAGATATACTTCATTGTACGAGGAGAGTCATGTTCGTCTATTATGACAGAAAATCAGGAATCTGGTAGCCCCTTTTCTAACACATTTCATTAAAAGGCATAAGCTTTTGTGAGATGATGAAGTTGATAAAATGTTGATACTTTAGGTTGGCGCTTTCCTGTAATGAAAAGGCTTGGTATTGCTAAAGGACATTTTTCTAGGGCCAATGCGTACGGACTCGGGCCACCAAGCTGCCCTAGTTTATTATACACCACATCATTTCTCTGTCCTGAAGTCTTGCATGTTTCTTCACTTAAACTCTAGCCACACTCAGTTCTGGCAGGGTTCTGAACAGCATTGGAGTGATGTAAGCCCAAGTCATTACACTTCTTCCCACGTAGCTAAGACAATGCTCAAGTTTGACCCAGCTCCCTTTTACAACCCTTTGCTCATCCCCATCCATTCTGTTTTGAATGTTGGGATTTACATGTTTAATTCAAATCAGCCACCAAAGCAAAAGATAGATTCAAGGAGGAAGAAAGAAAGAAAGAAAGAAAGAAAGAAAGAAAGAAAGAAAGAAAGAAAGAAAGAAAGAAAGAAAGAAAGAAAGAAAGAAAGAAAGAAAGAAAGAAACCCAAATCTCAGTGCTAGCATCTCTTCCCCAGAGGAACCATTTCAACAGCTCAGTGCCAAAAATAATGTAAACGCTGCTTCTTTGCTTCTAACTGTCGAGAATGTAAAGGAGCAGCTAAGTTAAAGAGCACTAATGCATTCCACATATTCAAAATACATCAAAGACAAGAAGAAGCCCATGATGGCAAGGAAAGTTTTCAAAGCAAAAGGAGCAGACATTCATATTTTCTTCCCAACTATTTCTCTTCTCTCCCCACCTTTATTATGGAAATGGGCATTATTTAGTGCATTGATTGCTGTGATTAAATAAGAGAGAAAGTGAGAGAGAAGGGCAGCAGTCATGGGAAACCCAAACTAATGGCTTCCGCCAGTGTTTTTCATTTCATAATCATGTGCATAGGAAAAGGATAGGGAGACTGGCATCCCCACCCATTTTGTAGCTTTATCCCATCCATTGTGGCCCTCAACCTTCCACAAGATATTAAATGTACCTCGAGCAGCCAAAAGGTCTTCCTTTCTTGATGTAAGATATTCATTAGAAAGGCATGTCCAAGAGCAGTCTGAACTTGAAAGCATTGTACAGCCTAACCTGTTATTTTTTTTATTTATTTAATTAAATTTATATAACCAAAATTTGTTATAGGCAAAAGAAGGAATTGAGCCAATATCTTCCAGTCCTGGGTGCGAGAGATCTTCTGGGTACCACTATGCCGGAGGCAGATGCATTAATAAATTTGCCTCCCCTTTCCCACAAACTGACAGACTCACAGAAATGAGTCTAGCTCAGGCCTTCTTTGGCTTGTACTAGATCACTTCCCTGACCTCTGAAAATGCTCACCATGACCATCCATCCTTGATTCAACTCATCCCATCCATCTTGATGCACTGCATCAAGGATGCCAAAGCAAGACTGACACTTTCAGTTATCTGAAGGACTGGCCTATATCAGGTAGCACCACCTCCAGGAATCTGAGAAATCAGAGCCCATGAGAGATCCCAGCCTAAGCGCCAAGAAATTTGCTCTTTTTCATATGGGTGTTTGTCCCTGTTGCAATGAACTGCACTTTGTCTTGGATGGTGGATGAACCTGAGGGACCGCCTCATCCCCATGACATCTTCCCGTCCCACCCGCTCTTGCAGAGAGGGCATGCTGCGGACCCCGTCTATGAAAGAATTCCACCTAACGGGGTCCCGGAGACGAGCCTTCTCTGCAGCGGCTCCTGCCCTATGGAACATCCTTCCACCAGGGATAAGACAGGCCCCCTCGCTCCTGGATTTCCTGAAAAAAATTAAAAACCTGGCTCTGTGACCTCGCCTGGGGCAAAAAGGAAAGCAGTCAAACCTGGGGATGGCTGATTCCTTAGAGCCACCTTAGATATCTAATTTTAATCATAGTCAATGTCACTTTAGAACTATCTGCCTCTTGGATTTTATTTTATTGTATTTTATTGTAATTTATTGTAATTCTATTTTTATCATAGTTTTTATTATATTTTGTTGATATTGTGTTGTGAACCGCCCAGAGTCCCTCCTTGAGGGGGAGATGGGCGGTTATAGAAATTCAATAAATAAATAAATAAATAAACCTGGCCAAAGGCCATAATTACAAGGTAGAAAACAAGTGGTATCATAAGATCTCAAACCAGGTTCAATCATCACTCTAAGCAAGGGGTGGATAACCTTGTGAATGTTGTTCATTGTGTGGCTAAACCACAATTGGTTGGGTTCATTCAATATATTAAATCATAAACCACTATTTATAAACCAGAATGATTGGGTTCATTCATCATGCCAAACCAAACTATATTAAGCCTATTTAGGGTTTGCAGGACAATTACCATTCATTTTCTATCTTCAAATGATGGTCACTGATTTTCAGTAATCATGGTAAGAACCAAGAAGGGCTTTTTGCATCACTTAGATAGCTGAACTCAGCTAAGAGGGTCACAGTCTGGACAATCTGTTTTGGTGGGCAGTCAAGATTTAGGTTAACTTTGGGGATTTAGTTTGTATAAAGTTCAAAAGCTTAATTTAACTCTAGCTTCAAAATTCAATTAACACTGGATGAAAATGTACCAAATTAAAGCAGGGCTCTTAAAAATAATTAGAATATACCAAGTGGTGTACGAAATGACATGTTCTTCTATTTACAAGAGGTAACTCTGGGAAGAATATTTTTGAGAGTTAACAGCCTTGTATAAATTTAGGGAAAAATACCCATTTAATTTCAGTCATCTTGCTTTCCCTTCCATGGCACATGTAAATGCATATGGCATGAAAATCTGTTACAATCTAGCACTTTACACCTTGATATGTACCTGCTCCAAATTCATTTTGTCTATAAATTAACTGCACATGGTGGTTGTCAACTTGGATCACTTTGTCATGTGTTAGAAGAGGACTACAGGAAGAAGGGAGTTTTGTTGTTGTTTGTAAATGACTTTGTAAAATTTAAATAACAGACCTGCTTGTCAAACATAAAGAGGAAAAAAAAGCTAGAGACAAGTTGCTTTCTAGTTAGTTGCAATGCTGTTGTTGTTGAAATAAGAGTATTTGAGGCTGTCTTATGCTGAGTCAGTGATTTGTTCATCTAACTCAACTTGTTCAAGTCCACTTGATTGGCAGTTGACTCACCAGAATTCTTGGGTACCTTTATCTGAGCTGTGTTCCTTTTTAAGAAATTAAGGATAAAAGGAATGGTAGGGGTTATGGTTGTTGTCTTCACTGACAGTTGAACCCATCATCTGTAGGCACGTAAGTTTTTAGTTAGTGATAAAAAGAACATCAGATGAAGATTCAGTCTTTACTCAACCACAATTGAACAGTCACTGACATGGATTCCCACATCTTTCTAAGTTACAACATAGTATAGGCATTTGGCCTATACTAAATGGGTATTTTGGTGGCCAAAGGCCATATCTACAATTCAGAGGGGGCTGATAACTACAAATGGGTGAAGCCATATCACATATGTGAGATCACATACTGTCCATGTGTGAAGCCAGCCTATAGTGTTGCATGAACTTCTAGGCTTATAGGTTAGATTTATGTGTGAACCCAACCACTGTGGATTATTGAATAAGCCAGAGCTTTCCAAACTGTGTGTCGCAACACAAAAGTGTGTCGCCACACACAGTCTGGTGTGTCACCACACACAGTCTGGTGTGTCACCACACAACCCGGAAGCGCTGATCATCATCAGCGCTTCCGGGTTTTCCTGTGGCGACACACCAATGGCGCCACGCAAAAACCGAAAGCGGCAGCAGCGCTTCCGGGTTTTTGCACGCTGCCGCAACAGCGGCACTTCCGGGTTTTCCCGTGGCGACACACCAATGGCGGTTGGTGTGTCGCCACGGGAAAAATTTGGAAAGCCCTGGAATAAGCCATGGTCAAAGCTATCCATGACTTAGCATGATTTCTGAACCTAGCCACCCTGTTAAGAAAAAAGTTGTGGGAACAATCTATCTCTTCAAAATAGCTCTGGTACAATGTTGTTAAGGGCTGAATTAGAAACTGGAAAGTTCCTAGTTTCATGCTCTTTCTAGATAAAGATAAAGGAAATGGGGGGACAGGATACTGGAGAGGGAAAATGGAGTCAGAGAAAGAGGGGAATGGAGCAGGGGGCAGTACTGTAATCTCACCAATGGCATGTTGACCAGGGCCTCCTTGAATCTGGTCCAACCACTGGATACCTTTCTGACCTCTTGGCATTTTCCTTCTTTTCTCATCCTCTAAAAGCTTCTGGTTGACTCATTCTTCCTTGAGGTAAGCAAAAATGGCTCTCCCGGTATTTGTCCCATAACTACAGATGGCAAAACTGAGGCTGGGAATGTTTTATTAACTATATATTGGGTGGGACAGAATTTTCCAACCAGGGTGGGGTGGGAATAGGGGGTGGAAAAATGAAACAAAAAAAGAATGATCAGAAAATTATTTTCTTATATATATTTCTTTTTTAAAAAAAAGAAAATAAAGAACTAATACAAACTAACATAAAGCAAGAAAAAGAAAAAAAGAAATAAGGGGTTTCTAGCCAGCAATAAATGTAGATGTTGTCTTTTCTCTGATCAAAGAAGTCAATTTGGCCATCTCAGCAAGTTCCATCATCTTCACCAACCCTTTCTCCATTGTGGGTAGTGCCAAATCTTTCCATCTTTCAGAAAATTCTCTTCTGAGAAATGTTGACTCTATTAATATTGAACGAACTTTAGGAATGAAGTGAGGGGAGATGGAAGTATTAAGGTTCAAGACCATTCCTTCCTTCTGAGCCAATTATAATAATGCTTTCTCTCTCTTATCCTTTATCCTATAATATCAGTATACTTGTCCTTACACATCCAACCCCTATTAGTGCATGGTTTTCCTTCTGTTGGATTCGAGTCAATTTATTTTATTTATTTATTTATATTGATATTTATACCCCGCCTATCCCCTCCCTAACGGAGGACTCTAGGCGGCTTACATACACATATACATTTCATGTTATACATTTCATATTATACATTTTCAATTTAACCGCGCGCTAAGGGAAGGGGTAAGGGAACCGACTCTTCCAAGGCTATTTGGACTACAAGCCCCACAATGCCTTGCGTCAGAGCTGGCTGCCGACGTCCTGTAGATGAAGCTGCTTTTTCCGGGATCCGTCGTAGCCACCGCCCTTCCAAAGATCTTCCGTTTTGTGGGCGACCCCCAACAGGACGCCAGCAATTTTACCCACTTAAGGTGGTACCCATTTATCTACTCGCAAAGCTTTCAAACTGTTCATACACAAGCTTGAAAAATCAGACTTAGACATTGGAGGCAATCAATATTGTTTAATTTTATTGGGCCAAGGAAAAATCCGTGAAGTAAGAGGCAGAGAAATCAGATCCTAACTCCCTTCTGTGTGGTCTGCAGAGACAAAAATCATATATCAAAATTGTTATTCATCATCATCATATTCATTTTAATGATATTTCAGAAATGTTTGATTATGGTAAGACCACTAATCATCAGAGAGCTTGAGATGTCCAGTGTACTGTTTCCTTGTCACTTTAGCCTTACTTACAACTTTTAAATATTTCTCTACTTAAAATATATAATATTCATGTATTAAATGACTAATTTTTTAAAAAAATCATTCAAGGGTTTCTGCCTTCCCTTCCTCCTCCTCCTCTTCAAAGAAAACAAAAAGAAAAAAAGTGTCCTTTATATATTTTGTACCTGTGATCAGCATTTCTTTTTCCTAGAGGGAAATATTTTTTCAAGCAAAATCACCACTGCAACTCAAAAGTAATTTTAGCAGCAGAAGTAGATTAAATATCCACCATATTAGTCATGCGGCATTAGATGGAATTGGATTGACTGGGAAGAGGTCAAAGAGATGCTGAAGGTTTTAGCCTACGAGAGGAGCAATAAAATTCAACCATACTTAAAATCATTTGCTTTAAAGCCTTTGATATGAGATCTGAAGTTCCAACACTCATGTCAGACATCTCCCAGCACCATCCCAACTTTAAGAAACCAAAGTTATAACACAGGCACATCTCTTTAAAAGGCAGTATGTTCTTGGAAATTGTTAAATGAACTGACAAAAAGGAAGGAGAATAAAATTATGTGAAGGAGATGAAAAAAAGCCTCAAGCAGCTGATATTAAAATTGTGACAGGTCTGTTTTAATAAGCAGGTTTTATTTAAAACAAAAAACAAAATCAACTGACATTCATTTCTAGAGAAGGGGAGATGATAAGAGTGCAACCTAGAGAGCAGTAGTGATACGAATCATGTTTGCACAATTAATGTCAAGTGTGCAAGCTGCTATCATTTCTCTGTTGGTTGGCTCCAACTTTGACTAATTGTGCCTTGGCAATATTCTGGCTTGACTATGCCAATAGGCATTACATATGGCTACTTTATAGTCCAGCTGCAGTGGAGTGGGGCAGTTGGGTGACTGATATAACCCATGGCTATAATTCAAATATTAAATAAGTTTCTAATTATTTTAAGTACTTTTTATTAATTTCTCCATTGACAGCAACCAAGAGTGCCCTAAGGATACAAATTAAAAAAATAAATAAAACACTGTGGGGCAATTAATAGGGGATCAGCCAGTTCACACAACTGGGTTAGTATGTTAGGCTAATGGGTTTGAGTGATTTGTAATTCAGTCTGTAATGGAAACTTGTCCTTGGAAACCCACCATGGTTTTATTGCCTACAGACCAGGGCCATCCACAGTGGGAGTGGGATGGGGTGTGAGGGAGTCAAAAAAGTCAAGCTGGCATTTGTGACTGTCACCTTAATTGTTTTGACTCCCTACCTTGCAGACACCCCTAATGTAGACAGTGACATGCCTTAAGATTTTGAACTACTTTCCTATTTAATAAAAGGAATTATTTCCACCTGATTGAAGATAGATAAAAGGAAGTCTCCTCAGTAACTAATAACAAGCTGACAAACTTCTGTTGATTTTGTACATTTCTTTCTTCCTTGTTCTGCAAATGACAAGGATAATTAAAGTTGTTAACTAGACAGGGTGACATGTCAGTCAAAGAAAATATCACTCTTGTAATTTCTTTCAGTGCAATACCACAATTCAAAGCCATGGGCAAGAAATGAATCCTTCAGTGAGAAAAGATTTATTCATATGAGGTTCATAAGATGGGGAGAATGAAGAGGGGGCTGGAAAGAAAATATATTCTGCATAGAAAGGCAGTGAACTTTGTCATTTGTTTGCAAACATGCAGTATAATCTAATTTGCAACTGATAAGTTGCGGGGTTCGGAGAGGATACAAAGAATGCTACATTATCCAAGTTTATTTTCATTTATTTCACAAAAGACATTTAAAATGTAAATATTCTGTTTCTCTGTTTTTTTTTACACCCAAATATAACCTAACTGAATGATACTCATTTGTTTGAGGGCATTGGAAGAAGATAATGGAAAACCATTTCCATACAGTTGTGGGGGAAAAACTACTTAGATGAACTCATGATGTCAAAGTTTCATTAGTAGTTAAAGAGGCCTTGAAGAGATATGTGGAGATTGCAGGCAACTACCACCCACAAGCATATGGATGTGGGAAATGAAAGTCCAGACTACATATACAGCAAGGGAAATGCAGGAAATGAAGGTGTTGGATATCAACACAGAGGAAGTCAAAGTTCTGGAATCAGTTTAACAATACAGTGACCATCAGCTATTTCTAATGGCTACTGATCTTGAGTTACAATCAAGACTTAGTCCTAGGCATATCACATCAAGTATTTGAGAAGCTTCAGCTTGTGCCTGACTTTGGGGAGACTCATATCTAAAATCATTAGGAGTTGAGCTTGCCTCAAAGGAGACTTTATCTTTTACTTCAAGATGAGATATTTTTCCCATCATCCAAATCTTCTCATTTCACATTTGAAATGGAATGGGGCTTGACTGGGCTGTTCTAACTATTAAAGTTACCAGGATGCTGTATGTCTTGGCATTGAAAGCGTATTGTGATTTCAGAGAAGGGTCAACCAATCAGAATCTGACCTACCTGGCCAATAGGTGAGCCCAATGTCTCCTCCAATCAGTGCTCAGCTATGAGCTAGTAATTGAGATTAAAGTGAAACCTACCACTTCTGCAATAAGAATTGCTCTTTGAAAATGGGACTTCCCTTGTGAATGTTTCAAGAGAAAAATATGAACTGGTAAAATTGCATGTGCCCAGAGACAGCTTTAGCTGAATAATGGTGGGGATCAATTCAACCCACTAGTGGGTTTGAGCCTTTGTTTGGAAGTGATCTGAGTACACATTTAAAGTGCAGAAAAGACATTGTAGAGACAGAAAAGTGCATAAATGGGCAGCCAGAATTGAAGGAGTAACTATGAAGAAAGATGAAAGGGGAAGGACTTTAGTTTAAGGAGAAAATGACTATGGAAAAGTCAGGATAGAAGCCAATAAAAGTATAAATGACAGTAAAGGGGAATAAATTCTGTTCATTCTCTCACGATGCTAGCAAGAGAGTTTCTCGGTGACATGGACAATAGGTTCAGAACAGAGGGAAAAACGTGATTCTTCATATCTCATGTAATTATCCTATGGAATTCACTGCTATAGGTTATTTTATTTATTATTAAATTTCTTTTTTTTTCCAGTAAATTTTATTAGGTTTTAAATATACATAGATAAAAGTTTGAAACAGAAAAGAAAATGGAAATACAAATCAAAGAAAGAGAGAGAATAAAAAGGTGTAGTAAAGCAAAAAGAAAAAAGATAAAGATGAAACATAGAAATTAGTCAACTTCCGATTTGTCTCTGGTCATAGTAATTTAACAAATTTATCATACATGCTAGGTCTATATAAAACATTAAAAAACATTTCTTGTCTATTATATCAAATTATATATATTTTAATCTTCAAATCCCCATATGAGCTTTGCTCCTCCCGCATCTTGTAAGTAATCAGTTAATGGTTTCCACTCTTTAAGAAAATAATAATTTGAATTTTCTTTTAATATACATGTCAATTTATCATTCTCTGCCATATCCATCAGTTTTAACATCCAATCTTGTATCGTGGGCAAAATCTGGTTTTTCCAATTTTGTGCATAAATAAGTCTTGCTGCTGTAATCATGTATTGCATAATTCTTGTAAATTGCTTCCCAAGTTGTCCTTCTATTATTCCCAATAAAAATAATTCCGGTTTGAATGGGACTCGAATTTGTAATATATTTTGCATCAATGAATGTATTTGAGTCCAAAATTTCTTAGCAATCTCACATTTTTATTTATTATTAAATTTCTATGACCGCCCATCTCCCTCTCAAGGATGTTATAACAGTGAACACTGGCTTAAATACCTTTAAATAATGGATTCCAAAGATTGGGTTGGACAATCAACAGCTATCAGCAATGGCCATAAGTGGATATACCATTGATGGCACTTTGAAGCAAAATACCAGAAGCTGGGAGACAAATAGCTGGAGACAGTTATTGCTAGAAGATGGGCTGTCCAGGAGTCACTTAGCTGATCAGTGTTAGAAACAAATTGCTAGTTCAATTTATGAGTGTGCATCCTGCAGCCTCAGAATTGTATGAGTGCCTCTCCCAAAACCTTTGGACCAGTCCTAAACCCCTCCAAAAATTGTTTCTAAATTTCAGTTTTGTCATATGACTGAAAGAGAACATTATCAAAGACCTGAGACCAATTATATGAACTGTTATTTTTATTAACTTTAAATAAAATCCAATTTAATTTCCAAACTGAATCCTACTTTCTTTCTTTTGTTATCCAGCCCATTTTTAAAAATTTGTTTCCCGGCATGCTATTTAAAGTCCAAGTACTCCTCTTAGCCAAAATGGTTGCCAAATTCTGGTTTTGATGAATTATTGGCTTGTTGGTCTGAATTTTTTTTTTTTTTTTTTTTGCCTCAAACAGAGGACAAGATGGCCTTCACTTCCATTTCATTTACCAAAGCTAACTAGATAACCAATTGATTCTGACTGGTATTGGTTAGGCTGGTGCAAACAAGCAAAATGTGAGTTAAATGGTTGATTTGGTTTGGAAAATTGATCCAGTTTAATTCAAGCATTTGAAGACATTCAGAAAGTAATCTGTTTGTTACAATTGTTCAAGTGAAATCACCAAATTGAATCAATTAAGATTGCTCGGTCTGTGCTGCAGGACAAACTGTTTGGAGGCATCTCATCCATTCTGACAATTTCTATCAACTTTTGATTCAGATCAGGCAGCTGACTCAGTTCAAGGGTTTGCTTGAATCTGCTTCTAATTTTAGTTCTGAACCAAGTCATTCCACAGCCCGAAGACTGGTGATAGGCTAATATTCTTCATTGGACCAAAACACATCAAATGTAAGGGGTGCCAGATAATTTATTTTACATGCTACTCTATTCTCCAAGAGACGAGGGATGATAAGAAATTGATTCAGAAGGACGAGCCTCAGAATTGTGACTGCTACACATTAGTATTTACTTCCTGAGACAGACACCTCCTTCAGTCTAATGGTAGGTCTGCCTCAGCCCTTAGGTCTGGCTCTCATTATTATTCCCTTGTTCTTTCATTTTTAAAACACTCGTTTTATCCATGGGCCCAGCTAGGTGGCAGCACGTAGTCAACTTTGGCTGAAACACTAAGTTAAGTCAACTCCAGTGATTACTTGGTTGGGAGACCACCAGAAAATTTGAGGGCTGTAGACTAGACTGAGAAGTTGAAAATATATTTTGTAAGAATGCAGTGGCAAACCTCGTCTATACTGCTGGCAAGAAAACTATGGTTATATCCGAGTAATCAGGAGAAGTCAAGTGTAACCTGAAGGAGACTTTTTTAATAATTCATGGATCAAATTGTCATGGCATCCTAAATAAAAGTCATGTTCTGTCCCATTTGAAATACCTGCATGAACATGCACTTTAGGTGTTGGTTATCTGGCACGCTGTCATTTTTTAAGGATAAAAATACTTTTTTAAAAAATGTTAGCTTAAATATGTTTTATGTAGGAGATCATGCACAGCTGAAACTGTGATTTGGGGTGAAGTTTCCTCTCTCCAGGCCACAATATCTTAATGTTGTGGCTCAAAAAAATCAGTTTTTTTGCACAGGCAGGGATGAAGAGAACGGCTGATGGCTCCTCGCCCTTCTGCCCATTTTCAATCTGGGGCAGCTCCTTTTAGTTTCTAAAGATGGCGTGGGGCCTCGGGTTCCACTTAAAAAGTTTCTCGCCATACTTAGCCCCAAAACACAAAGTGTTGGTTGAAGTATAAACACAGAGCCCTCTTTTTTCTTTGACCACTCTTGCGGTGGGTTGGGATAAGGTTGTTAGTTTATGCGAGAGAAAATAGCGAAGGCTCTTTGGGGGGAAGAAAAAGTGGAATTGGATTAAGGCTTTTGTGTCCTGCTCAATGCAGAGGGGAATTAGCAATAGTTGTAGACACTTAAAGGTTCTCTCAGGCTGAAGCTTATCCCAGATTTTAGACAATAAACATTTGAATATCAACAGTGTTTTGCAACTTGCTGCACTAATGTATAAACTTCTCCCTTTTGAAACTTTTAAATCCCTCCCAATATCCACTATTCCCACTAAATAAACTTCTAGGGTCTCTTGCAGGAAACACCCTATCAAGGAAGAAGGTTTGATTTGAATTTGGATTTTTTTCTTCCTTTTCCTCTCCTCCTCCTCCTCCTCCTCTACAAATTTAAATAACTCCTGTTTGTTTAGCTCAATTAAGATATTCAGATGTTCTGATTTCTCTATCATTCATCTTTTCAGCATTATCCTTACTTAAATCAGGGGGGAATGGGGGGAGCAGGGATTGTCATCATTTTAATTTAGATAGTCCCCTAGTTTTATTCTTAACTGCACAGAAGTCTCATAGATTTTTGTTTAGATATTTGCTAGTTTCTAATGCCAACAGAGGGGCTTGTGAAAAAGTTTGGAAGGAGGTCCAGGAGAAGAAGTGATCGGAGAAAGATAGTTGGGTGCATCTGAGTTGAAACTGGCAGCATCAATAGATTTTGATGTAATTAGCATTTAAGTGAAGACCCTCAATTAGTTCTAAGAACTGGAATGTTATTTGATCACTGATAGCAAATTCATATTGATATAATCAGCTTCTTTTGTAATTCTTGGCTGTAATCAACGAATATGGAATGAAGATGAGGAAACTTAGTGCAATTTAATTTGATTTTTCCTTCAAGCTGTGTGGGAGGGGAAACCCATAAGCCAGGGGACAGTACATTTTCCCCATTTTAGAGAAGGAGAGAGCCATTTTCTGCTAGTTATATATAAATCTAGGCTCAATATTTGATGTCCATGTAATCCAAGATCATTCTGTGGTTCCCATTTCTGGAGCATTTCTTCATTCGTGATCATTCTGAGAGAACTATTATTGTTTAGGAAAACACACTGCATTTCTCCCAAGGATAAGGGTGGAGGCTTAACTTGAAAAACAACCTTTAGAGATTTTTTTACATAGAGAGAAAAAAAATTCCTTTTTGCATGGGGGATGTCTACTGAGGGAGGGGGAGGGAATGAAGACATTACCAACTTGTCCAGTTTCTGAACAACACTGAAGCTGTTTCCCTATTGAATTTGATACAATGATGTATAGATGAATAAAGTTATCTCCACTTTTGAATAGGATGGTGTCAGTGGGAGGGTAAGAAGGAAAGAACTTGGAATCTGAAAAGAATACTTGGAGGGGGGGGGGAGAACTTGAAGGTCAGAGTCCAGCTGCAATGAATGGCAAGACAACAAACAAAATTGTGGACAGGCCTAAATCAGGACAACTATAGTCCGGCGTATTGCCTCAATTCCTTGCTCAAGTAGCTATTATATTAACCTACATTTCTATAGGCAAAGAACATTTTAAAGGTTTCACACCGATGCAAACATAGACTGATCAGAAGCATCTGCACCAACGTACAGCTTTTAATGGAGCAGGTGACACAGGCCAGCAAAGGTAGGCAAACAAAAACAGAAATGAGAAAAGTCTAATACCGAGTAGAGCATGATCTTTAAATCTACTGCCATAAAGTAATTACAGGTTGTGTGATTTGTTTGTCTCAAGTTTTTCCAACAATTGGTCTATTTTAGTTTATGTATTTCCCCCCCTTAATACTGCTTAGGTCTTTATGAGCAAGGCAAGATTTTAACTGAGAACAGTAACCATATAGGTATTTTATTTGGAGGTGGGGTGATCACCCCCAGAATTAAATTTTTAAGGTTTTTAAAATAACTCTTCAGCCTCTATGTGGTTGTAGAAGAGCTGGCAAAAAAAAAACTATTTAATTTTTTAAAAAGGCTAGTTATTTCAATAAGAAAAATTCATCTGAAATTAAGACCTAACATGTTGACCTACTTTCTGTCATTCTCTGCTAATGCAGTAGTATTATTTTCTATCTTGTAATTATTCTAAATAAAAAAGTGCCTTTCTTACATCAGAATCATTATCCTTCCCCTACCAGAAACCCCAAAATATTATAAAGTAGAAGCTTGTTGTGTTTGGCTGATTGTTTTGTTCCAGATACTTTTAGAAAAATATCAACTTCCTGCTCCTGATAGCACAGGCTGGTAACTCCAAAGAGCAAAATATATCTGAATTCAAACAAGAATAAGGCATTGTAGTAGTTTTTTAAAAGTTCATTTCCAGCAAGATACACACTAAACAGTTCCCAGAAGCCATGAGAACTGAGAATTACGTGTAAAACAGTCTATTGAGGCAACTCACCTAGTAAATTGTTTTTGTATTTTATGTAAGGAAGAGGTCATGTCTTCTATTTTTTTAAATAGAATTCCAGAAATACAATACCTGGTCCTTACTAATCCACATAATTATTTGTCCCTCAAAAAACAACACAACACAACAGAGAAGTCAAATTGGGAATGAAATCGGTTCATGGATCAAGGACTTAAAGGAGATAGTTGCCAGAAAGTTTTCAAAAATATACACACAGAGACACACACATATTTTAAATCAGCGACACTAGAAAAGCAATAACAGCAGGTTTGTGTTTGATGTGCCGAGGTTCAAAGCTGCTACCTTTTGTTGATCACTGATTTTTGAATTTGATCCAACCTACCCTGAGAAATCCAGGGATTAATCGGGAGGTTTAAATGGTTTAGCCACAGGTTGGGCTTGTCTTTATGAAAGTGACAATTGAGTTGTGTTACATTCCACATGCATTTCCCCCGCCTTTCTGCCACCCCTCAGTCGGATGGTCCCCCATACATATTGTATCTTACAATTAGGCTGTTGACAGTTCTATTATGCTGACAGCTGAAGGAAAGTTACACAAGGAATTGCAGAGAGAATTCTGATGTAAAATGTTCTGCACAGATGTCTTTCCAGAAAATGGCCTCATGTGGTCATAGATATGCTACTGAACCATCCTTCAGGACTTGCGATGGTTCCGACCAGGAGATGAAAACAAGATGAGGCAAAAAAGCAACTTGGACCAACAACTTTTTTTTTTACAAAGATTACGAGCCTGTCAGAAGGATGTCAATGGAGGTTTACTGATGGTTTTCTGAAGCTGTTCTGAGTTAATAATTAATAGACCCCATCCTTTGACAGTTCTTTTATACTGGGGATGCAGCTGGCTAAAAATCAACCACAAAGGGAAGTTGATTTTGTTGGTCATTAATTTTGACTTTGCTTAGCTGACGATAGCTGTGCTCTGTTTATCGGAGTCATTCCTAACCTAACCCTGATAGAAGGCTTTTTGATTAACAGAGCACATCAACCCATTTTAGAGATTGTTGGGGATTTATTTTTTCTTATGTAATTTTCTGAGAAGTCTTCAAAGAAGCTTGTGGGGGCAGTCATCACAGGAAAGAAGAGCTGGGTTAAGGATTCAAGTCCTTTGCTTGTACAAATTAGTTATGTTTAGACACATTTCCTTCAGATGGGCAGCTGTTCTCGTCTAGTTTAGGAGTTACGTTCAGTCATTGGGATCACATGGAAGTTTCTTCCCTTGGCAAATGACTTCTGTTCTAAAAAGACAAAAGTAATTCATTGATGTCTCGTGTTATGCAAATATAAACCTTAGCATGAAGATTTGCAAGGTGGCAAAAGGCATTAACAATACCCTCACTTTTAGCTATCACATATATGAACAGCAGATTGCCACGCTTTTGCTTTCATAGCCCGATGGACAACTACACATTTGAGAAGCACCCCTCCCATAAACTCAGTATGGCTCTCTCCTTGGGCCCTCTTCCATTCACCACAGGGAACGTATCATTTGGATGAGTCCCAGGCTAACTTTTGTTAGATGTATAGAGCAGCAGGGAATCAGCAGATTCTGAAGCCTGAAAGAACATTCTTGGTTCCCTAAATTAGAACCATCTGGACATGTCCAAAGTCAGCTCTTGAGTATATGATCCACATTTAATTTGAAAGACCAATCTATCCAATTGTTTTAACACCATTGAAATGAATGGGCATGGCATATGATCATCTAGGGTTTTGTTCGATTCCCTAAAGTTTAACATATTCCTAGATGAGCTGCAGTAAAATTAATAGATGCCCAAGATGCCTTAATGTTCTCATGTCTTAACCATATGGTTCAGATGTATACATTGTTCTCTCATGGTTTCTGAAGGGGAATAACTCTATCGATGGCACCCATTGGATTTAAAATGTCTGAGAAGATTTCTTAAAAGTGTGATATTCAGGTTCGCAATGTTTGAACACTTGACTTGAATTTTATTAATAGACTTTTTAGGTTACAAAATAATTAGAATTTTAGAGCTCTGGCCAATGTCCTAGATGCGACAAATTTCTTTGTTTTCAATTAAAGAGAAATTGAGAATTCTAAACCCTATCATGTTTACACATGCAACATTGGGGGGCAAAAATAAAAAGTACAATGCATGTTTGACATGTATGAAAAAGAATGTGACTTGGAGAATGTATACAGCTATAAAGCAAAGACCTTCCCATTGAAAACAAAACAGGAAAATGATGAATTTATATACTAGAAAGTTGGTATCCAAAGTTTACACACATTTATTTGGAGTTCTCAGTGAACCCTGCTTTCAAGAAATCATGATGGAATCATGACCATAAACAGCAGGAGACAACAAAACGTCTGTAGATGATATGACCTCTTTTAAGCCACTGTTAAAAGAAAAGTAAATCTATCACTAATGCATTCTTCTTTTGAAGTCACTTGTTTTTTCTGAATCTGCAAGTCCTTTTTTGGGCTTTGGTCCTTTGACAGATTTGACAATAAAATAAATGAATTGAAAAGAAAGAGGAAAAAAATATTTGGGGAAAAAAAGAGGAGGATCCAAAGCAATGGATCCCAACTGCTGCTGTTTAATTAAACATTCTGAGAATTCTTGATACAGTCCAGCCACTTTTTTTACTGTCTCTTGCGGGTTTAAATAAAATGCCATCATGGCTTGCAGGATAATAGTATTCCAAGAGGTCATTATTAATCTGCATGGCCCTCCTCCTCCTCCTCCTCCTCCTCCTCCTCCTCCTCCTCCTCCTCCTCTTTCTCTTCCTCCTCCTTCTCCTTCTCCTTCTCCTTCTCCTTCTCCTTCTCCTTCTCCTTCTCCTTCTCCTTCTCCTTCTCCTTCTCCTTCTCCTTCTCCTTCTCCTTCTCCTCAGTGTTATGCCAATTGGAAGGTGACATATTTTCACGGAATGTTGCTGGTGGACCTTGTGCACACTTTCTTATAAATGGCTTTTGAAGGTGAAGTTGAAACTCCAGGAAGCTGTTTTCAGAAAAAGCAGGATGCCATCATTCTAAAAAATGAAAGTGGTACCTCAAACATTCCTTTCTTTCTTTTTTTATTCAGAGAAGAGTCATATATGGAAGCTGCATACAGTATATCATTCCCCATGACCTTGTCTGTTTACAACATAAGGGTCAGGAAAAAGATAGTGCTTCCATCTTCTTTAATATACAATTACTAGTTGTGTGGACTTGACAATTTGTTGGCACTTTGTATGGAAAGGGCACCTAGCATTGCATGGGCCATGGACTTTTCGGGTCTAGAGCAATAGAAACGATTCCCATTTTTATGCAAGTTGTTCAATGGAGATTACACACATGCACGCACACACATACATACCTATAATAGTTATCTGTAGAGCAGGACTAATGAGAAAAATATGGTTAATGTTAGTTTTTTTGCCTTTATCCCAAAATCACTTCATGTAAGACATTCTTCTTAAAATGTAAGTAAGCCCCAAACCCAGGGAATTAATATTTACGGGTGATGAATTATAGTTCTCTAACTGGGCCATGTACTCCATACAACTAATGGACTGAAACTGGCATATACCGAAGCATTCAAATTTCTTTCTCTTGCCAAATCAATGTATGTTGCTTGTGAGCCTGCTTATTCATTGGGCTTTTCCAGAGAAATCAATTAGATGAGAAAATAGACTAGAATTCATATGAGAATCCCCATCCCAAATCTGAAAGCAGTTAACAATGTACTGTATCTGTAGACTGAATGTAACTTACCAGATCAGTTCCTAAGTGAAATATTCAGAATGGTTGAATTGTCACACTGGCTTCTATTGCACAAAGTCTGTTCTACTAAAATGCATAGGTGTCATGAGATGGGGATTATTAACTAGTTAATTTCTCCCCACCATCTTTTTACCAGTTCCAGTTAATACAATTATTTTGCTCCTCTTTTACAGTTTCAAAAATTACCTACTAAAAGTTCAAGCAAAGCTTATGGAAACTGAGTGTGTTTCCATAATGTTTGCATGTGAGTAAAAAATAACTATAGCTATCTTACAATAATTACTACATAGGATTGTAACAGTCTGAACTATTTAGAGTTGGATAAAAGCAGACACTGGAGAAAGTGTTTTTTTAATGAAAGCAAATGTGTTTTATGAAATTTCTATTAAGCACTTCTAATACTTTGCAATACATCAAAATCCCTCTAGTGCTTTATAATGTATTGAAATAACTACAAAAAGTGTTACCATTAAATTTTGTAGAAGGAGTGATTAAATTCTTTTTTGTTTGTTTGTTTTTATCAGCATTTAGTCCTGATGTGGTAATTCACATGTATGAAAATTGTGGTAATTCACATGTATGAAAATCTTGTATATCACACAGAATACAATGCCAAAATACTTGTGTGTCTGTACATCATACAAATGAAATTAAACAACTAAAGCTTCAGCTGCTCATTTGCAGGAGAATATACTACCAAAATATACTACCAAATTACCAAAATATCAAGCTGTGTCTTACTTTATTTCTGGGGGGGGGGGGACCAACACCCTAATTATAATTCCTAAATAAAGAAGTTTGTTTCCTGAAGGAAAACAATTAATTCTTTAAATATATAATACATATAATGCATTATGACTATTTTAAATAGGCATAAAGATATCAATATATTTTTTATGTCGCATATAGTCATACCCATATGCAAAAGAAAGGATTCAAAGTTGAACACTCATATGTTGACACGAACCTTCCCTCGATTCTTAAATAACCTTTTATTACATAATTGACTTCATTTCTCCCAATTTGGCCTCAGAAATCTAGCAGGCATAGAGGAGACCGACACCTATCATTGCAGGACCCCGAGTTTCCTTTTTCAAAAGGTCCCCAAAATTTGATTTCTCTCTCTCTCTTCGCCAGAGGCTGGAAAAATACCTGACAACTCGCTTTAGTAGCAACCAGCGCACAGTGGGGTCACAGTAATTGTTTGAAATGTTTGTGCTGAAAAATAAAAGCTATGTTAATAATGCTGGTTGAAAGCTTTATCGTCTGTTCTGCTAAGATGCCTTTGTTTTCATTTGATGAAAATTATTAATACCACCCAAAAAGGGGGGGGGGGGCTTGAGACCACTTAGACAAATCACGTACCTACGGTTCTTTAGTTAAAGTCAGTGATCCATTAAAGCTTTTTTTCCAAGCTGTGAGCATAGTGGGTATTTAAGTAAGTGTAAGAATGAACGTGGGGGGTAGATTTAGTTGAGTAAAAGATTGCTTGATATGTTGAGATCTTTTGAAGACTTTTATAGGCTTAAAAACACTCAGGGTTAATACAAAGCATTTTTCTCCCCTTTACCTCTCCACATTAGAGAAGTTTGTTAACCTGTGTTTCAATTAGGAAATAATTATTAATTATACTAATTACATGTTTAGTAGGGGGAGCACTTTTCTACTTTGCGGAAAAGTTAATTCTGAGATTGCAGACATAGATCCCAGAACTGAAGGAAGAAGATTGTTAGGGAGTTGTGTGGGGTGTGTGACTGTTTAATTCCAGTCCTTTGCCTCGCAGTTTGAGATGAAATGCAGAGAAGGGAAAGTCTCTCTACTTCGTAGACTGAAAAAAAGAAAAGAAAAGAAAATTAAGAGTCCATGGGTTTTAGCTTATGACCTAAGCCACTTATTTGTGTTGTGTTTAATAAATTTTAAAGTTTAGGACAGGATAAAGGGATCTTTGCAGCTAAATTTACATGATTTCTTGAAGGGAGAGAGTTGATTCTAAAGAGTTGAATATGACTGCTAGGATATTAACGGATTTTCAGCAACCGAAAACAAGAAAGAGTATCCCTGCGTTTTATCTGCTTCAGAACTTTTTATAATCTCCTCCTGATAAACCCTTGATTATATATGGGTTGGAATTCTTTATTTCCTTCAATAGTTTAATTTGTCACTTTGCTAGAGTTTAAATAACCTGATATGCAGATTTAATGTTTTACTGAAAATATATACTTTTAGACAATTGTTGGAATAACTATGGTAGTTAATACCATAGGCTGCATTTGAACAAAGAAAGTTCTATGGTTGGTTTTGCACATCCTTCCTGGAAAAAATTTGAATGGAAATCTAATTTTAATTTTAGTTTGATATACTTCAAAATATGCATTATTTAGGAAAAGAATAGATCAAAATACCTGAGGGTAATCTATCTGTCTTGCATACTCCTGTAAATTGAATGAATCAAAAGAATTCTATGTGTAAAATTCTGTTTTCATTTTTTCTATATTATTATTGTGTTATTATATTTATTATAAATATGACAACGCAACAGCATAGAAATTGTTAAAAAATTAACTGTATTATGGAGCAAATTGTTCACTGATAATGTTAAAATATTATTGAAATTTTAGAGTTTGGGTTTAATTTGAATGTGGTAAATAAATATCAGCAATTTATAAAGCTTCACATTTGAAGTTAATATGACTATTTTAATATTATTTAAAATAGCTAATTATTGTTTAAGTTTAAATCTCCCATACAGCAGTCTATTTGAATTTCCACAATTAACTGGAAACTTAATCCATCCAAAGTACATACAATTAAATCAGGTAATGCAGATGAAATTAGCTTCTATATTTCTGTTTTCAAGAAGATAGAAAAGCGTCAAATTAAAGAAAATTAACTTGGTTATAGAAATCTACTTACTAAGAACATGATTTCAGATTGCAAAACTATTTTTAAGCTGTAATTCCTGTTTATTTAATAAATACCAGCAACAAAAAGGGAGAGGAGACAGATAGAATAACTACATGATAGAGATAGAGATAGAGATAGAGATAGAGATAGAGATAGAGATAGAGATAGAGATGTGTGTGTATTTGTATAAACTAATAGTTTTCTTATAATTAGTTAACTAGATAGTTCTAAAAATCAGGTGTTATAAAAATCAGTTTCAAGATGTGTGGTTTGAAGTCAACATTTCATGTACTGAGTAATCTAGAAAAGTTGTTTCTAATTCTGAGAAATTTACTGTAATTAAACTTGATCTGGTAAAAATCTTCCCTGTGTTATTTACTGAAAGTAAAATCTCCCATTCTATAGCTGAACAAGTATTTGACCCAAACTCTTGCTCTAATTTAAAAAAAATCAATAAAAGTGTAATGATAAGATCCCAATCCTATAACTTTATCCAGCATGAGCAAACAAAAAAATCAATGGGTAGTTGTGTGTGATTAAGGAGCCGTGCTTTTAATGCATTTACTGCAACTGCAATTCCTTCAGGAATAGCATCCTGAAATAACATTTTTAAATGGTTAAATGAATAACGTAGAGTTTTGTGAAAACTCTGCTTATTCTTGATTGACATGTTTCACAAAATTTAAATCCTCTAAAATGTGAGCACTGCTTTCCCCTATTGTGTACTATTATTGTTATTGTTGTTACTATTGTGGTGATGGTGGTGGTGATTATATCATTTTGCATTTTACTTAGCAGGAAACAAAACAAATTAGCTGCCTAACTCTGGGTTCAGAGCATACCCCCTTTTTTTTTTTTGGCATTTCTAAAAATGAAATGAAATAAAATAAAATAAAATACTATAAGGAATAATTATTTCTCATTCAAAGCATTAATTTCCAGGGTGGTCTTCTATCGCAGCCTGTAGCCTGTCTCTATATTCACGTCCCACTGAACTCCATGGAATATTTCCAGAAAAGTATCTTTAGAAAAGTCTTAAGCTTTCATTGGTATTAATGAAAGATGTGATGGCCACTGACAATATTACATTTCTTCCAGGATAACTCATCTTTTTTTTTAACTTTTACTCAACTGATTTAGTTTCCTAGACTCTTTGTAATCTTGGTAAATCTGTTCAGATTATTTATTGTTTTGACTTTTGTGACTGTGAATATCTAGACACCTTGGAGCAAAATTAAGTAATTTCAATAGTAGTTATATTCCAAATCCCAAAGTTATCTCATTTTGGAGTAGTCATGGATAAGATTTCACTATACTTTGATTCTTTTAAAAAAATAGGTTATAGTAAGAAAGCATACTAGGTTTTCATTAAAATTTACAAAACATGCCTTTCATGACAACTGTTGATCATTAAAACATTTTCCATGTTATCCAGGAAGCTGCTTCTATTTCTTGTTTTAAATGTGCCTGTGTTGATGCGTGGAACGGCTGAAGGCTGAAATGCAATTACTCTCAGAAAGAAGTTGTGATGACACAAACCAAGCCATGCAGTTGGCCAGCATGTGTGGTAAACACTCTAAACTGGTTCTAAAGTAAAGGAGGCAACAGAGTTATGAGAGGGCACCATCATGGCCTGTCCTGTTACTTATCACAGAACTTCCAATGTGAATGTTTAGTCTACATCTTCTATTTCTATTCTCTGGAGTCAAAACGTCCTCCCAGGTCACTTCCCAGTTCAAAGGTAGAAATTGCCAATTGGTTGCCCTTAGCTTTTTAATAAAGTACTAAATTTCATTGCATTAAAAAAGACACAAGAAGGAGAGAAACCTGATGCTATATCATCTGCTTTGTAAATAGAGATCGTCTTTGCTGATTTCTTGCATTCAGTAAGATTTTTGTTTGGCTTTACTGACTTCATCTTCCCACTCCCTTAACAAAACTACTAGGAACTGTCAACACAGAGCACCGTTCCTCTGTCAGGAAGACCCTTCATTTCAAGAAACACACTCTCTTCTTGCTAATTTAAGTGTAAGGGAAACAACCCTATATTTATTGCAAAGGTTGGCCTAATGTGTCTATCACTTTAGGGACTCTTACTAATTCTAGACCTCATAACAATTCTAAACAGACGTTTACTGCTCCGATCAATGCAGCTCCCATGAATCTCACACTTGAGACACTTTGGTGTGGCAGATGACTGTGGGTTTTGTTTTGTTTTGTTTTGTTTTAATTCTGATCCAGTAATTTTAGATAACCATATCAGTACTTACATTAGAAGCCATCTTCAGAACTTACTTTGAGGTCATGGGCAGGTGTGCTGGAATAAGAAGTGAGGTCAGAACTCTATCGACCTCTGCCAACAGAATCTAATGCTTCATCGTGAAAAATCTTAAGACTTTCTCTTTTCAGCCTACATGGCTAAGAGATCAAAATTCAAAGCCATGAGCTGCTAGGATTACTAAATTAACTGTGGCTTATGGGTTCGAATAGTCAATGCAGGAAGAAATTCTATTATTCCCCTTCTATACTCGGCTATTCCTCTTTGAAAACAAAGCATTGTTTCCAAATGGGGCTTTGTGAATCGTATAATCAAGGGCCATAGTCCCCTCTCTTAGATTAACAGTCTGATACATGGGGAGAAGAAGAGGGAAATGAACAGAAAACTAAATTATTCTTTTTGCGATCATGAGGGTTGTCATTCTTGTAATTTGTTTATGTATTAATTTGTACAGACAATTCTGGAACATCTTTCAGCAATAGGAGAAGCAAGATAAACCTCAAAATAAAGTTTAAAAATGATAGCAGAGTTAGAACCTTTAATTCAAAAATGATTAAAAAAACAGGTTAGATTGTCTGTGTGCCTGTGTTACTTTCTTTAAAGGCTTGGGAATGCTGTTCCCCAAATCTCCTTTTGGGAGATGGCATCCTTTTATATAATCCTAAGTACATTCTAGTAATATGCCACTTTCTAGCATTATTTCAACAAATCTAAACTGTTGCCTATACTAGATGCCAGCAAAAATTCCCTGGAACTCCTTCTTGGATTTTCTGCATGCCTCCCTGGCCACAATCTTGCCTGATTTATGTGCAGAAAGGTAAGATAGAAATGAAATGAATATAAATTATTCATTCATAAATCAATAATAATGTGAACTTAATCATTAATGACAATAAAAACCACCTTTTAATTTCCAGTCATGCCTTCTTCCCCAATTATTATCCAACCAACCATCCATTTGGCTGGGACAGAAAGAGAACCTAAGATCCAGGTAACCCTAAAGATGGATATCAGCTCCTATTTCCCTTTTCCCACCTCATCTTTCTTTTCTTCCTCCATCATCTTAACTCTACATCTGAGATCAAGGACAATCTCTTTTTAAGTGATCTGCAAACCACACTGGGAGCATTTCTGGCAAGTGTAGGGTGGGAATGCTTTTAGCAAACAAAGAGCTGCCTTCTCCTCCAGTGCACCCAGAAAAGAAAATGCTTAGATCTAGATTTTGGTCGGCTGGCCATGGTTGTGATTTGGATCTAGCCAAATAGTCAGCACATGATTGCATCCACTGCTTTCTCTTGCTTCTTTCCTCTTAGCTTTAATCCAAAAGGATGAGGGCCAATCCTCAGATTTGATCAGAAAGAGGCAGATGTCTCAAAAATCTGGGCAGTATTGCCCCTTTTGATTGATTGATTGATTGATTGATTGATTGATTGATTGATTCATAGTGTTTCTATGTCAATTGTAGATTTTTTTTAGCTGTAAGTTGTCAGTTAAAGCAATGGAAGAGGAAAGGACATGAACTTTTAAGTCTGTTGCAAGTCTTCTATAATTCTATGATATATGAAAGTTTAACAGATTATATTGCAATACATGTATCTTTTAAAATTTTCAATTCATTATATTTAGCTCTTTCAAATATAACAGGGTCATATTCAATATATCACCTGTATCACCATCATTATTCTTTTTCTTTTACTTCTTCATGCTATCTCCATGGTTTAACTCAATAAATGCATGCTCATATTTAAGAGTTTTGTCCACTGATCCAGCTGTAAACTTGGCAGAGGATGAAAACAATGTGAAAATAATAGTAAAATTGAAACTTGACATTAAATTAGTAGATTTTTCAGTACTGTACCAAGACTTCTACTGCTCAGAGCTCATGTTGCATGCCATTACAGTAGTTATGTCCATTATTCTATTTATATTTCTAATGTTGGATGAAATGTTGGACAAAAAAAAATTAACCCAATTCTTTAGGTTTACACAAATAAAACTAAACCATAGTAGGAGAAGGAAGGGAAAAAATGTTTTCTCACCCTTGTGATACCTGGAATCTCTGAATACAACATTTCATAACCCTTGCTGCCAGGGACAAACTGAGAATCCTCACCCAATCTCCACCACATACACATTACGTACACATACACATACACATACACATGATTAAGGAATTATAGTATCGCTTGCTATTTTAGAAATGCCCCATGAGAAATGAGTAGTTAATAGCTTTGGTGAGTACCAAAGTCAAAAGTGAGGCTATTTGTTGCAACTTTGCGTGAGTTACTGTTCTGTGATTGACATTTTCCATACTATGCAGTGACTTCTTGTGATGCTATGTGGAAAAGACCTTGGGAGACTGCGCCAAGAGATGCTGCCAAGGGAACGGTCAGATAGCCCGCAGCTAGACAGTGGGCAGGGCAAGAAGCACAGAAGAGACCCTCCCAAGTTTCTTGGGCTGTAAAAGAGGGGGGGGGTATTGTACTTTCAGACTTGCAAAATTCAGTCAATGTAGCTTGACAGTAAAGTAGAATTAGCTCACCTGATTGTGTTTCCTCCCTGGTTTACCCCATGAGGCCGACATCAATCTTTACTCAGACAGGTATAGTTATGAGATTGACGCTTTCAGACAATTTACATTCCTTTTCATTAGTCGTGTGCTTAAAATCTACCTTGAAATTTGTCAGGAATGCCCTTGCTCTGTGAACAAACTGTTTCCCCTTTTGGGGATGGTTTTCAATTTACTTCCTTTTTGGAGGTGATAGAACAGTGTTTTTCAAACTTGGCAACTTTAAGATGGGTGGACATCAGCTCCCAGAATTCCCCAGCCAGCATGTATGGACTGGCTGGGGAATTCTGGGAGTTGAAGTCCACACATCTTAAAATTGCCAAGGTTGAGAAACACTGTGGTAGAAGGTACGGCCTCTACTGGTAGTGTTTTCTTTGACACTGCTTCTCATCCTGCTGAAATCTCCATGCTTCCCAATTTGGAAAAAACCCTCAGGGAGGGCTCACTCTGGAGATCATCCCTTGGCATTTAATGAACCTGTGAGAAACTAGGGAAGCTACAGACTGCTGTAAAAACAATTGTTTGGTGAAAAACAGGACATATTGCATGCAGATAACTCATAAGTAAGTTCCCCATTTTTTTAATAAAATAAAATAAAATAAAATAAAATAAAATAAAATAAAATAAAATAAAATAAAATAAAATAAAATAAAATAAAATAAATAAAATAAATAAAATAAAATAAAAATAATAAAATAAAATAATAAAATAATAAAATAAAAATAAAATAAAATAAAATAAAATAAAATAAAATAAAATAAAATAAAATAAAATAAAATAAAATAAAATAAAATAAAATAATAAAATAAAATAATAAAATAAAATAAAATAAAATAAAATAAAATAAAATAAAATAAAATAAAATAAAATAAAATAAAATAAAATAACACTTTGTAAAAAAAAAGAAAGCAGGTAATATCTATCATCTATCTATCTATCTATCTATCTATCTATCTATCTATCTATCTATCTATCTTTCCATCCATCCATCCATCCATCCATCCATCTCTCCATCTCTCCATCTCTCCATCTCTATATAGGAAGCATTTTTCCCCTATTAGTTCATTTCCTCAGCATTTCCTTCTTCCTTCTCCCAGTATTTGTGTTGTGTTTTGCTGAGAAGAATTCTGCTTGAAAAATAACTGCAAGTGGCAGTGGTTCTGGAGAAGATCCCCTGATGAAACAATGTTCTCACAGAGCATGCTTGCTTTGTACCATCTCTATACATCATAGCCCTGAGTAAGGGTATATGGTTCGTGGTTGAAACAGACAGTAATGTATGTTCTGATCAATGTAGCTAAGCTGCAGGAGTGAATGGCTGCTCCAGAGGCTGTGCAGTGTGCAGGTTTTCTCTCTCTAAGGTAAGAGTCGTGTCCGACTCTAGGGGCCAGTGCTCATCTCCGTTTCTTAGCCGAAGAGCCAGCGCTGTCCGAAGACGCTTCTGCGGTCATGTGGCTGGCATGACGCACGCGGAACGCTGTTACCATCCCATGGAAATGGTACCTATTTATCTGCTTGCATTTGCATGCTTTCAAATTGCTAGGTTGGCAAGAGCTGGGGCGAGTGTGGGAGCTCACTCCGTCATGTGGCGCTCGGGTCTCAAACCGCCGACCTTCCAATCGACAAGCGTGGCATCTTAACCACTGAGCCATCGTGCCCAGTTTCTCTCTCTACTCATAGTTAAATTTGGGGGGGGGGGGAACATAGCAATTTTCAGACCTAATTTCTAATTAATTGCTGTAATTGATGAGGGTCAGTTAGCTACTTTCTTACCACCCTTCCAAAGAGTTTCCATGAGCCCAAGCACAGATGTCTCAATGTGTCTGGATGAAGACTGTGAAACATATGGAAGGAAACAGGAAGAAAATACAGATGATCAAGCCCTACCAGCTTTAGACAAGCTTGGCTGTTGTAGCATGTTCTTTTTCTTTGTGTGTTTGTGTGTTGTTGTGTGTATATGCTTTCTTTTGACAAGAAGAATCTGGTGCAAAATAGAGCAGGCAGGACCAAAAATCTATAAAGAGTCATGGAGATATTTTGAAAAAGCTCCCAGCCACCCAACTCACTTTCCTGTCAAGATGATCAGGTTTTGTACCTAGTAGCACAACAGGATAGAAAGGATTTTTAGAAATCCTTTTAAAACAGCCAAGGAATGGACAGGAAGGAATTGTTCAACTGCTATTATTTTTAGGACTACCATTGCAACATAGTTGTGTGTTCAGCAAGAAATGGGCGAGGGGAATCCAGATGCCTAGGGCATTTTCAGAGGAAATGAAAAGTAATTTTTTATAAATATATATTCCTCACCTCATGATATTGTATTCCACTTGTTGCAGTTGCAGTGGTCATAGCGATGATTGTAGTAGGAATGCTTATTTATTTTAAAATAATATTAATATGACAATTTTGGCATAGTAACTTATGAAAAACCATTGGTCTTCTTAAAGGTAAAGGTTCCCCCCGCACATTTGTGCAGTCGTGTCCGACTCTAGGGACCGGTGCTCATCTCTGTTTGTTAGCCGAAGAGCCAGCGTTGTCCGAAGACACTTCCACGGTCATGTGGCCGGCATGACACATGCGGAATGCTGTTACCTACCCACCGAAGTGGTACCTATTCATCTACTTGCATTTGCATGCTTTCGAATTACTAGGTTGGCAAGAGCTGGTGCTGGTGCGGGAGCTCACTCCGTCACGCAGGACTAGGGATTCGAACCTCTGAACTTGCGATCGCAAGCCTGGCGTCTTACCCGCTGAGCCACCATGCCCCTTGGTCTTCTTAGTCAATGACAAAATGTTGTAGATGGATTTCTACCCCGAACAGGCTTATCATTTGAAAAAGACAAGAGAAGCTTATATAGGAGAGAGAAAAAGAGGAAGGACATGGACAAAAATCTCTTACACATATTTAACACTTATTTAAAATTAGAAATCGGGATTAAGAGCATAAACCAAATGTAGGTTTTGAGGAGAGATTCAGATGAACAGAAAACTATATTACCACAGATGTGGTGATGGTTTTTGAAAATAGGAATCAGAACAATAAACATCACCATTTGGGGAAATATTTACATAATTCCAAATTTTACCTTGATAAAGATTTTCTTTTATTTATTTATCTATTTATTTATCTTATTTATACCCCGCCTATCCCCTCCCTAATGGAGGGCTCTAGGCGGCTTACAATCATGTACTTTCATTTATACAATCATATTATACCCGCGCGATTAGGGAGGGGGTGAGGGAACCGGCTCTTCTTTCCAGGCATCGGAACTACAGGTCCCAGAATTTTCTGGGTTCCATGCTGATTCCTAGGGGTACTCAGAACCTGCCCACTCCCAAAGGATTCTGCTCAGGGTACAAGATCAAAACAAAAGAAAAAACATAAATCTATACTGAAATCCAATATTGAAAATCAAACTCAACATCAAAACCTACATTAGAAGCTAACCATCTATCATCTGGGCCAAAGGCAGAGTAAAATAAAACAGACCTTTTTTCATAATTTTTATTAAAGATTTTAGTTACAATAGTAAAAGCAAATACAAACTAAAATAAAGCAGAGTTAACTTGTTTATGGATTTGCAACATGGTGGGAACTGCATATCCTTCTGGGGGAAAGTGCTGTACAAAGTAGGAGCTGCCACAGGGAAGTCCTGCCATGCCCCACCTGCCTTGTGAAGAGGAGGAACTTTCAGCAGGCCATCTCCAGAAGACCAGACCAGAGAGGCAGATCCAATTTATTTTTTTCTAAGAACCTTATTAGAATTTCAAAATACAGTTAAAACACAAAGTCTAGAAAATCTTGAATACAGAACTAAAAGAAAAACTAAAAAGTGCAAGAACAGCAGGAAGAAATAAAAAGAAAGTGACTTCTGACCTTCTCCAGCACAGATATAGATGTCTATTTGCTAATTTGATCTCTTACTCTTAATTAAACCTTAACTAACATTATTTCTATCAAAAACTAACAATGTCGTCATCAAAGCCCATAATCAAAACATCCTTTTTTTCCCCAATTACAAGCAAATAGTCCAAAAGTGGTTTCTGAGTAGAAACAAATCCAGTCACAGTATTTTCTCTTATCAGTGCTGTCAGTTTTGCCATCTGCACCAACTCCATTAATTTCACCATCCGTTCTTCCATTGTGGGAATTTGTGCATCTTTCCACCTTTGTGCCTACAAGAGTCTTGCTTCTGTTGTCATATACAAGAACAAAGTCCCATGTTTTCTTTCAAATTGTTGGTTCATCAAGCCCAAAAGAAACAGTTCTGGTTTCAATTGTATATTCACAGAGGCAGATCCAATTCCAACAAAGCATAACCTGATATATTCTGGTGCTACACCATTTAAGGGTTTAAAGAGTTTAAAGGTAACCCCCAGTATGAAGGCATCTGGACTCACCTCAAGCCATTTCACATTACCTGGAAGACTCCTCTGGCAATTTGGTCACCTTCTAGAAATGCCTAATGATACAAATGTTGTAACGAAAGTGAGGCAACTTTGCTTCCTCCCACCATTTTTAGAAGTGGGGAAGTTGTTTCATGAAGCAACTTTAAAGGCAAGCTTTGAACTACTAACAGGGCCCAACATTTAAGTCTGCAAACCATTCTAATACTCATTTTAAGACAATAGCCTTCTTTGGTTTGTTTTTGCAGTTAAACCATCTTAACTTTATAAAGAGCTCGTGGAACTTGGAGCTCTTGCACACTATGTCACTAACTTTCAGCTGGCCTAATCAAAGTACTACCTTAACAGAATATTTGTGATGGTGTGCTTCCATGGCTCCTTTTGGTTTTTCTCAGTATTAATTTTTCTTCACATCTGCTGGAGCATCCCCAGCTTCCACTAAGCTTCAGGATCACCCTGGAGAAGAAGCAGAATTCTTCAACACAACCTTGAAGCCTAATGTCATTCATCCATACTGATGTGGTTTGCTCTTTCTGAAGAAGAATAAGTTATTCCCTTTTTTTTTATAAGGAGGGATTTTGTTCAGAGTGCCCCCCAGTCACCAGTTGGGTTAAGAACAGGCCACAGGATGATCCAGAAATCCGTAGATCAGACTGAGACATACCTGGCTGGGGCAAAGAATCAAAGTGTATTGCGTCAACATGTTTCAACTTTCTTCTTTTAATGCCCTGTATAATTCTCAATCTCTTTTCCACCCCTCTGTGTATCTTGGACACAGAAATAGTTCTTTTAATAGCTAACCTTTCTAGACCAATTCTGTTGAGAATGACAGAGCTTCTCTGAAGTAGGAGCTGTGAAGGCAATTGTCTTGCTTTTCATTTGCACAGGTCCTTAGGTATTCCACCATCCAAAGTATTATTACCAGCAAACATTTCTTTGCCACATTATCTCTCTAACTGCTGTGTGTGCAAACTTCTTAATGACAGGGAATGTTGACTGACACAGTACAGGAGATTCTAGTCTTTTTTTAAAAAAGGAAAGAAATCTCTTTCTCTCTTTCTGCCGCCTCCGACTAATAAAAAGTCTTTCAAGAATTATCTTGACAGTAGGACGTTAATGGGTTGGCTCTCCTCCTGTAGAGATTCTCTAACAATTGGGAAGAAGGGGCATCGCTACCAACAATAATAATAATAAAAAATCTATCAGATATGATGTATGTTTATACTCAGCTGCACAGAGATTTCTCAGCACCAGAAAATCCATAGCATGAATTATTCTAACTGATTTATCCCAATACCACAAGGACTTCATCCTGTGCATCCTTGCCAGGGTCACTGTATCTGAAGGTTTATCTTGCACTCCAGCATCTGACATGGTGCCCCTGCACAGACTTGAAACATGGACATGGGGATTTTCTCCCACCCCTTTCTTTGAGGTTATAACACGCCGCTACAGCAAGTGTCTTGCAACACAATTGCCATTTCCCATAATACATTTGATATCTCAGTTCAACATATGGTTTTATTGATCAAGGGTTGTTTGTGACCATATTTTATGAATCTCCTTCTCAGTTCTGTAGGTCCTCCTGGCTGCCTCAGATCTGTTTTTGTCTGCATCTAAAGCAGAGTCTACCAGGTACTGGAAATTATGTTTTCTTGGCATGGTCCATTCGTGTTGAGACAGTTAATAAAAATTTTGTTATTCAATACATACAGAAACTAAATGAGCCAAGGAGGAACAATGACCTAGAGACTGGGGCATCTTGAACCACCCTCACCTTTGTTACACCTCTTGCATTCTTCTATTACCTCTAGTTGGTCATATCCCTCACACCAATTTTTACCTAGCTCATACCTGTGATCTTAGGGGCGTGGTGGCTCAGCAGATAAGATGCCAGGCTTATCAATCAGAAGATCACAGGCTCGGAGGTTCGAATCCCTATCCCCACGTGACAGAGTGAGCTCCCGCACTCGCCCCAGCTCTTGCCAACCTAGCAATTTGAAAGCATGCAAATGCAAGTAGATAAATAGGTACCACTTCGGTGGGTAGGTAACAGCGTTCTGCGTGCATCATGCCGGCCACATGACCATGGAAGCATCTTCGGACAACGCTGGCTCGTCGGCTAACAAACGGAGATAAGCACAGGCCCCTAGAGTCGGACACAACTGCACAAATGTGCGGGGGGAACCTTTACCTTTTTTTACCTGTGATCTTCACCAATCCAAAGAAGCAATAAGGGGGATGAACCAAAAAAGAGCACTGCATTGTGGATGCAGTGTTCAAGGGTCACTCAGCCTCCAGTCTGTTTTTCCAATTTGTGATAGGTTAACTCTCAGTGCATGGAGGCTGGTAACATCTGTGGTCTGAAATGAGAGATGGCAGCCATATTCAGATGATAGCTTTTTGGCACCACCAATTCGCTGCTATTTCCTTAATGGGAATTCATAAATAGAGGAAGAATCTGATCTGTTGAGGCTATTTTTTTCATTCTCCAACCTTTTATTCAGGACTAGTCTTGAAAGACTGAGGCTAACAATATAAAAGGATGGATGGATGGATGGATGGATGGATGGATGGATGGATGGATGGACATATAAATAGATAAGAATATAAACACACAGTAGCTAAACTATGTTTACTTCTCCTACATGTTTTAGGGTATCTTAATTGTGCATTAAATATGCTGGCCTGCTTTTCCATGTTTTCAAGCAATAATGGCTAATAACCAATAATTAATAGTTTATATGGAACATTTATTTGTTTCTGGTTAAATCCAATACATACAGTACTTACCTAGGAATAGGTTCCAAATTTAATTCAGTCCAATGGGGATTATTTCTGGTCAAGTCCCAACTCATCCCAGTGGACCACGGGATTCCTGTGATTTCTCTTTTCCAAAGTCTTCTTCTGACCAGTGATGGAAAGCTGTATCTATGTAATTGCTCTGTGAGGGAGGAAGAGGGGGGACCAGATTGTAGACTATTCTCTTTCCCACAAAGAATTTATTTATTTATCACATTTATATCCCGCCCATCTCCCTCACAAGGAGGGACCCTGGGCGGTTCACAATAAAAAGTTTAAAACCAATAAAAAACCATATTATGAGACCATAATACCAATAGATTTGTCCCTTAGAATCCAGAGGGTTTTTCAAGCAGCAGCAAGACATGAAGATATCTTGCTCCCTGATAGTTTACTGTTTTATTGGTATTTGCCAGCTCCTAGAACTGTAAGCAGAAAGAAATGGGAAATGATTCTTTTCTACACTAAGGCTAAGAAGCCTAGAAAATTAAAGCTGGCAGAATCAATATCCCCATTATTTCCAGTCTGTGATATCCTTTGATTTCACTCAATTCCCTGTTTTCACATTTAGGTGGCAAACAAAAGTTACCCTCTTAACAATATTTTTGAAGCTACTGATTTCTATGCAATGCATTCCTATGAATGATTGAGGCAGGAAATCTAATTCAGGTTTCCCCCATGCTGGAGAAGCACAATGAACAAGCAACACACCCCACAAGCAATTTCCATTTCTCCACTTCCTTCTGGTAGTTATGCTACTTCTAGGAAATAAATCTTTTACATTCTGTTTATCTGTTTTTCAGCCTCAATGATTAAAGATAATCTTCTTTAAAAAAAAATCCTTCTTTCCTTTGATAAGTAGTTTTGGCTCTCTCTCTGTGTGTGCATGCACATGCACATACAGACACAAACACACATACATTTTGGGCTGCTTAATTTAAAAATTCCATATAGATATATATAAAGGTAAAGGTAAAGGTACCCCCCGCACATTTGTGCAGTCGTGTCCGACTCTAGGGGCCGGTGCTCATCTCCGTTTGTTAGCCAAAGAGCCAGCGTTGTCCGAAGACACTTCCACGGTCATGTGGCCGCATGACACACGCAGAACGCTGTTACCTACCCACCGAAGAGGTACCCATTAATCTACTTGCATTTGCATGCTTTCGAATTGCTAGGTTGGCAAGAGCTGGAGCTAGTGCGGGAGCTCACTCCGCACGCAGGGCTAGGGATTCGAACCTCCGAACTTGCAATCTTCTGATCAACAAGCCTGGTGTCTTACCCGCTGAGCCACCACGCCCCTACATAGATATATATAGATATATATATATAGATATATATAGATAGATATATATAGATACTGTATATATAGATAGATATGTATATAGGACAGCCAGTTTGGTCTAGTGGTTAATGTGCTGGGCTAGAAACCAGGAGACTGTGAGTTCTAGTCAAGCCTTAGGCATGGAAGCTGGCTGGGTGACCTTGGGCCAGTCCCTGTCTCTCAGCCCTAGGAAGAAGCCAATGTCAAACCAAGAGACTTAGAGTTCTAGTCCCGCCTTAGGCATGAAAGCCGGCTGGGTGACCCTGTCTCTCAGCCCTAAGAAGGAGCCAATGGCAAACCAGGAGACTGAGAGTTCTAGTCCCACCTTAGGCATGAAAGCCAGCTGGGTGACCTTGGGCCAGTCACTCTCTCTCAGCCCAACTCACCTCACAGGGTTGTTACTGTGGGGAAAATAGGAGGAGGAAGGAGTATTAGGTATGTTCACTGCCTTGAGTTATTTATAAAAATAATAAAGGCAGGATAAAAATTAATTAAATAGAATAGGTTTCTAATTTGGTGTAAAGTGTACTTAATATTGATTGTTCTGCTATTTCAAGAACTATTGTGAGTCAGATATGTGTAATTAGACTTTCTTTGAAATATATATACTGTATGTGTATGTGTGTATATATATATATATATATATATATATATATATATATATATATGAAAAGATCAATATATTAACTTAGCTGAGAATGTGAACAAAATGAATGAAACACTGAACAATTATGCAGGCAATGTATTGGACAAAGCATATTAATTCTGTCAAGGGGTCGTGAGTATATATACTTTCCTTATTAATGTATAAAATATAATACTGATATATAAAGCGTAATGCTGGAAATATCACACTTTTGCATGGAGAACAAGCCCTTTTTCCAGGAGAATGTGCAGAATGAATTCAGTACCACTGAAGGTATAGGTTTAAGGAAGAGATGTTTATTTGGCAAGTTTGACACCAAGGCCCTGGAGAACAGAGACAGAGATCTGAGAGGTGCATTTATGTTTAATTAGAGACATCTGACAGACACCTTTCCTTGAAAGCTTGCAACTTTTGAACATCTAATTATACAAAAATTGTTGGCAGACTAGAAAGGGTCCTACCTTCTGTCCTCTATAGGGCAAGGAAAAGAGCGATCGGTAACCATTGCCGAACAAAAGCACAAAACAACTTCTTTACAAGAAACACCACTTCATAAAACATAAAGAGCAGGATCAATTTTTAGGGTTGTCTTCTATCAATTTCTAGGGGTGTCTATAGAAACTAGGGTTGTGCTATGCTTGCTGGAAAATATGAAGTACCTACCGTTCTTGTGTTCTGCTTTTGCATCCTATCGGTATTTGGTTGACTACAATGGGAAGAGAACTTTGGATAAATAGATAGATCTAAAATGGTTGTGCTTGTGTCCTTAAAATTAACATAACGGTCACACCAAGTCCTGAAGGCAAACAACTGAATGTCAGTCTCCTGAGACATCCAGCTACCTTCATAGCTATTTATCTGTCCTCCTTTTTCTTTTGCCATCAAGCTAAACTCCTATTAGTCATATTTAGAGAAGGCCAGACACCTTAATTTTCCTAAATTACCATCTGGCACTCTTCCTGTGGCAGACCATAATCCCACAGGGAAACCCAAATAAACCCATAATGAACAGCATTGCTTTAATGTCAACCACTACTCTGAAGGAAGTTTCCACTAGAGAAGAAAATGCATTAAAGCAACAACTACATAAAAATCTCTTCTTATAAAAGCAATGCTAAGAAAAAAAAAATAGTAAGTTGCTAGGCCAGCTCTTAATTCCCAATGTGTAAAGATCAATATATGAACTGCTCCTCTGCTATGTTTTGAGATCGCTCTTGCCTTGACAGTATTATTCCCTTTGTACCACAAAACACAAACAATGTTATCCATGCTATTGGAAAAACATGGTTTGATGGGCATGCAGCTGCTGACCCAAAAGAGTCAAAGAAATTTATTTTTCATTGCAGTTGGGATGGGTTCATTGCTGAAATGTAGAGTTTGGAGTGGGTGAGATGGGCTGGAAAGAGTTGGTTGTAGCTACTTGGAAGCAGCTATCTTCTGTATTGCCATGCACTTAGCTCATCATTATCTTCCTTCTGGTCTGTCTGTCTTCTTGTTCATCACTAGATTATTGTTCAGAACTAGGGCAACATTTTTCTGCCAGGGATGAAGATGACTGTCCTTCCCCTATCATATACAAAAATCAGTTGGACCTTAGTTACTTGAAAAAAAAATGAATAGTTTTGATGATAGCTGCATTGTGCCCATGGGACCGTGCTGTTGTCTCCAACATTTTGCAGTTACAGAGAGCATCTGCTGCCTAAGGAAACTGCCTCACTTTGTCTAATAGTAGGGGATGGCCCTATTAGGCTTATAAAAACTGCTTTATGCAAGGTCATTATCTGTCCATTTGGCTCAATTTCATTGGCAGCAGCTCATGGGGGTTTATAAAGAGGTTTTTCCCATCATCTCCTAGCTGATCTCTTTTAACTGGACATTCTTTTGTAAAGCCTTCTGTACGTTGACTAATGAGCCAATCAACTAGGTCCGTCCCTAATCATTGGACCTAATTCACACACACATACATTTTCCTCTCTTGATGCCTGCAGTATGCAAATGGGCCATCATATATAGGGCACTTCCAAATTATGACTCTGCCTCACTCCAGATAGACAGCTCCAGATCCTTGTGATTCTATGGGAATGGCTGTGTTCAAGAATGGAGCCAATTTATTTCTGGCTCACCTGCAGTGTATGTGAAACTACAGCACAGTGTTGTGGCTTTGTGGAACTTGTGGGTAGTCACTTTCCCCGACTGCAAAGAAACTCCTGCTCACTCCACTGTCCAGGTTTTGAGCTTCAGGCCTTTCAAAGGAAAGGTGCTTTCATGGCTTTCAGATCCACCTCTAAGTAACTGTTAGGATTTTGCAGGATATGATCAAACAATACATACAACATGAAGGAAGGATGAGAATGAATAGGGGTGTGAAACAGTGTTGGTGTGGAAGTGCCTCTAGTGTCATTACCAAATGTTGCAGTTGTGTGAGAAAACACTGAATGTGAGAGTGTGAAAATTATGGAAACCTGTGAATAACCCAGATGCTGGGACACTAGTTCATATGATAGCACATCCTTCTCAGTCTTTACAGTAACAGAGAATGTGTCTTGATGAGGATGAAGTGAACATATGGAATATGTATTGATAGCTAATTTTAGCATACATGGTCTACTAAACTTTTAAGAGCAAGTTTCAGAATTGTCACAATTATGACATTTGGTCCTGTTTATCACACATACGTTTACACTCACACACAAAAAAAACCTGGTAGTTAGTTTAAGCTTCTTCTCATCTCAGGCAGCTATTCTATGGAAATGAGTATGATTTGAGGATCCATTTCTAACATCCCAGAATTTATCCAATCTCTACTGATATCTAGAAATACCACACATAAGAAAGAATGCTTATTCTCTTTGTTCACTACTTTGTTGTATGTCGTTGTTGGCATTTCCAAATTTCTTTCCCAGCCTTAGAAATTAGCCACCTAGCCAGGTATAGTTTGTGAAAAAGTCAGCTGACACTCCAAACACCTGTACATCTGTGTTTTACCATGTATGTTGTGTGAACATACACAGCCTGCTCCACTTTCCTTTCCCACACTTGGGTGCATTCTTGGATATTTTGTCATTCTAGTTGTCATGATATGACCTGCAAGCTTCTAATCCTGAAATCTCATGTTCTGGAAAGGACTTGCTTTGTATACAGTGTGAAAACAAAAAGGATGGGCTGTGATAGCATCACCATACTTTGTGTGTGAAACTATTAAAACATGGATAACAAGAGGAGACAGAATCAATGTCTTCTCCAAGAATTCCCTGTTATTCCACCCCCTCCCTCCCAAATCCCTCCCTTTGGTATCTCCAAGTGGCATTTAGAGAGATTAATGTTTCATGCCTGACCATTCTAACAATAACCTGGTGGGTTATGAACTGAGCTCCCTATCTCTTCATTACACCTACCTCTTAAGTTGTAATATCTAAGCACTTTATGTTCTTTAATGTATTAATCTTCACAGCACTCTTATTGAAAATGGAAACTTATAGTTGCAGGTCTGGGCAAGGAACAGTTCTACTGAAGCTGGCTGACATCATCTACAATTTCTGAATTTATACACCTTTGTTAACGTTACCTGATAGGAACCTTAGGCTTCAGAGATGGGTGGACATCTGTAGTCAACACAGAACTGGTGAGAGCTATCTGGAAGAAAGGGATGATCCAAGAAAAGCTGTTCCTGAGTGTCCAAAATTTGCTGCTACAATGTCAGTAGGACACATACAGTAGAAGAAGGACATTAGTAGATAACATGAGGAGTAATTTCATTTTTATTTTAATTAAATCCTTTTAGTATTTTTCCTGACTTTTTCCACATTTGGAAATACAGTCCATGGTATGCTGCTCAAAGACTGACTCCACAGCTAGATCTGAAAAATGGGACACTCCCTTATAATAAGGGGGTGAAACAGGAGCATTTTTTGGGGGAGGGAAGGTTGTATTCCCACCCCACCACATCCCACCCCATACTCTGTCTTTGGATGAAAGCCATTTACTGAGTTGATAAGCTTATTTCTGTGCACTGGGAGGGTGCAAGCTCTATTGGCCCTAAAGAGCAGATATTTTCTAAGTCAAGCTGAGAGACTGTCACTTCTTGGTCCACCCCCTGATGGAGTACTAAAAAGTTAAACATCCATGGTAAGCCAGAGCTGTTGCCACCCTCCCTTTCTGCCCCCTTTTTATCCTTGTGTGACTGTGTGATATGTGGTAACTTTTTCCAAAGGAGCTAATAAACCCGCAAACAACTGTACAGATGTCATGGCTGACAGGCTTATTTTCAGCTATGCCCCCCTTGATTAGTTGCCTGAGTCAAGAAGTTCACATGGTATCTAATCCTCCTATGACTAAATTAAGCCTTCTATGCAAGTAGGACTTCTGGGATTCTATTAAATGTGGTTATTTCTCAAAAGAGCCTACCTTTTTCGTTACCAACTGGCTTAACACAGAGATGGTGAAACTACATGTGTTCTATGTGTCACTGCCTGGATCCATCCTGTCCTTCCGAACAGGAGTTTTGAGGTGAGAGAAGGGGGAGCAATTGCTAAAGCTCCATATGGAGTAGGCCATGTCAACCTTGTCAAACAGTAAATTTCATCTGACAAAAAGGTAGCATTTTGTATACCAAGTTCCTATCATCATCACCACCACCACCACCTATTCATCCAACAAATATCATAGTCATTAGACAAGGTATTTTCCAGTGATTTGGGTTCTAACCAAGAGGCTAGGAATCATGGAAGTATCATCATAGTATGTAGGAAGTTCCAAGCAGGATGTTTTTATGCAACTTCCAAATATTTGGTAAATTCCTTTGCTATGGCTCCAAGAGTTCCAATTACTATGGATTTTTCTTCCAAAGTCTTTCAACTTTAATTCACAAATCCCAATATATTGTTACTTTTTCCCTTTGTTTTTCATCAATTCAACGGTTTCCTGGCATTGCTACATCTATGAACAACTCAACAACTCAGCAGAAATGCTGTCATGATGTCATCCATGCCATCCTGCCATGGCGCCAAGCTGTGATAGCTCTCAGTGGGGGGGGTGCCTGGCAGTAAAATCGCCAGACAGATAAAGCGGAAGCCTAGTGAAGCGCAGCATCAGTGGATTCAAACAGAAACGGCAGGAAACTGAGGGACAAGAAAGGATTGCACTTAATGGCAAAATCCCAAAAAGCCCCTTAGGGGGGACTTGGAGACTATTAATTTGTTGAATACGGGGACTTTCTTCACTCGAATCTTTAAAGTGTCATGGATCACTAGCATAATAAAGATTCCTTCATATTCCTATGTGACTTGTGTAAGAAGTGCTGATTTATTAGCTAAAGGATCGAGATCGTCACAAATGCCTAGTGAGTTGTGTTTCAGGTATCTGTCTGTCTATATTTTACAATCTCATATCTTGACCTTCTCATTTTCTAATTAGGAGATTTTTTAGGGTGTGGTCCCAGTACCTTTTGTTAACAGTAAAGCCAATTTTTTAATATAAAAGTATCATCATCATCATCATCATCATCATCATCATCTTGTAAGTGAGCAAAAACACCAGTTCAGGAGAGATTTTGCTTTTCTACAGATTATTTCACCCTGGTTTCCTTTCTTCTGATATGAACAGTTTTCAATGATATCCCTATCTGGCTGTTTAGTATCTAGTGTAATACTCTGTTAAGAAGCAAGATTACATCTCCTGGCTTTCACAGGGCTGAAGTTCATGGTGTACCAGTATATTTTTAGACAGCCTCACATTGTCTCTTCCCTTGTGATGAGGAGAGAAATTGAAGCTCACAAATACAACACAAATTCAAGTAAACCAAGCATTTCTGTTATAACCAATTATGCCCTTGCATATTTTTGATGGTTCCTAAATGTGAAGACCTGGTATGCTGGTTCTGGCTTTTTAGAGACATTCTTCTCTCATAAACTATCATGGTTGGTTTTGCACAACATCTTGCCTAGACTAAAATAGGTTTGGCTGTTTTGTTCACTCTGTTGGGGGGGGAAGCAGCCATTGTAAGACGTAAGAATCAGGCCATCATGTAAAACCTTCATATGGTTTATTTGGAGTGGAGTGGAGTGGATAACACAGCCACTGAGTTTTATTAAACCAGGTTTAAGGTTTAGCATGCTGTGTAAATCTGCCCAATGTGCTTCTTATCAGTTGGCTTCCATAACAATGGGGAAGCATCATTCTCCATGCAGTAGCAGGCTAATTAATATTGCTTATCTTTTTGCCATTTTGGCCATCTGCTTCATTCAATCAGTCTGGAAAAAGTTCTGGAGGAACCCAGTCAATGAGAGATTGAGTTTTGTTGCTGTTGTTGTTGTTCAGTCGTTAAGTCGTGTCCGACTCTTCATGACCCAATGGATCATAGCACGCCAGGCCTTCCTGTCCTCCACTGTCTCCCAGAGTTTACTCAAATTCATGTTCATTACATCGGTGATGCTGCCTAACCATCTCATCCTCTGCCGTCCCCTTCTCCTTTTGCCTTCAGTCTTACCCAGCATCAGGGTCTTTTCCAGGGAGTCCTCTCTTCACATTACGTGGCCAAAGTATTTAGTTTACACCTTGCAATAAAGCCATACTGTGACTTGTCATTTTTAGCTTAGTGTGTTATATGAACCAAGCCCTCTGGTTGTAAACTATGGTTGCCAACCTGGTTGACTGTGCAAATACAGCCAATTTTGGCTTATTCAGTAAACCATGGTTAATCAACTCATGGCTTGGGACAGTGTGGAAAACCATTCAGTGTCTACATTACTGAGTTGGATAGATTAATTATCTAACTTAGCAGACAAAGACTTCCAATGTTCTTACTTCTATCCACCTACTAAAAAAGCACTACTATATCTCAACATGGATTTACCCCCTCTGTTGGTTCATTAAGTGTTTATGTATGTCATCAGAATAGAATAGATCATGTTAAGAATGAATCCTAATCAGTGTTGATGGCTAGAGAGGGCTTGAAAAGAAAAATGGGCTTTGCCCGTTCTTAGGTATGGATTCAACTCTAGGAACTATTCCATAATTTACCAGAACTGTCAACTAATCAAATACATTTCAATTGATTAAAATATTTTCCAATTTGCTAGATAATTGATTAATTAACTAATTGCATTTTTGAATATGCTTTGTATTGTGGCAAAAGTTCAGTTAAGGATGTACAACTACTAGACATACAGTTTTGGAAAAAAAACATACATTTGTCTAATCTTAGAAAGAGAACTCATCTTATTTTTCAATATCAGCTATGCAGTAACACACTGGAGCCAAAATAGCTTCTAATATTGCCAAAGACATCCTTTTTCATATTTGGTCAAGCAGTATTCATTTGGTTTCATGAAAGAGAATTGGCTTTAGTAAATTCTTTCAAAAGAGAAGAATTTTGAATAAATTGTGGTCAATGAAAAACGGTGTCCTTGAATTATGAGATGGCCAAAGGTTGTGTGTGAGTCTCCTATTCTCCATTGTACAATTCCTTTTACAGCATTCCGAAGCCTTGCTGGCTTCCAACATTATTGGGTGCCGGTCTGCTTCCGGGTACAATTCAAGGTGTTGGTTATTACCTTTAAAGCCCTACATGGCATGGGGCCAGAATACCTGAAGGACCGTCTTATCCCCATTTTATCGACCCGCCCCACCAGGTCATTCAGGGAAGGCCTGCTACGAACCCCATCAATCAAAGAATGTCATCTGATGGGGTCTAGGAGACGGGCCTTCTCTGTGGTAGCACCCACACTGTGGAACACCTTGCCCCCAGAGTTGAGGCAGATCTCCTCCCTCCCGACCTTTAGGAAAGAGCTGAAGACCTGGTTTTGCCGCCTGGCGTGGGAAGGAGGAAAAGATAGTTCCTCATGGGGGTGGCTAATTCCTTAACTTTATAATGTCCTTCGTTTTAATTCCATCGTCCATCTGGATTTTTAATTATTTATTATTTTTATATATTGTATATTGATGTTTTATATTCTGTTTTAACTATTTTATTGTAAACCGCCCAGAGTTCCCCGTTGGGGGAGATGGGCAGTTATATAAATTTAATTAAATAAAATAAATAAATAAATTATTAGTTCAGTCCCAAGGAAGGATTGATACTGAACATTCCAGGAGCTTTTTTCAGTAGTGGGATTACTGACACTGCTTAAAAAAGAAACAAATAACCCTGCCCCCCCCAAAAAAAGGGGGGAAAAAACCCTCACCTTGAGAAAGTGTTGGAAGGATTTCTCTTTCCCCTGGAGAAATTTGGAGCAATTAACTGTCCAGTTTGTCTGCCCACCGATTTGTTGAAGGATTTTGAAAGGCTATTTGAGGCCAGATCCAGCCTCTAAAAGCAGACAGACAGCTGCATTGATTAAAATATGTTCTCATCTATTTCAAACTAATCATATCATTCATCAAGGTTTTATTATTTGCTCATATATGTAACCACACATACACAAAAACTAGTTTTGCATAGAAGCAGGTGTATATGTTAGCTCTATTTGCATTGCTCTAATACTGGTTCCAGCAAGGAACAAGCTACTTAAAGTTAGCTGTTGTATCTTCTTCTTTGAAGGGCAACATAGAAGAATAGAAAACCTCAAAGGTCTTCTGCCTTGAGGGCACAGACTTCAACTAAAGACTCGTGGGATCCCTTCCAAATCTACACTTCTAGCTGCCCTTTTGATATCAAAAGAGGAACAGCTGTTGACCATTTCCTTGTAACCTTCAGATACAGCGTGGTGATGCATTGACCCAGCTGTTTTTTCCTGGAAAGGAGAATCTTGAAATGCAGTTCTTGATAAATCACAGTTATAAATTAAAGCCATTCTGCATTGCAAGACAACTGATGGAATGTGAGGGTGGCCTTGGAAGATGGGGGGAAGAGATGCTGCCTAGGAGATAATCAGATAAAAGAGAAAGAAGTCCATGACTGAGTAAGGGACAAAGAAAGAAACTTAGAAAGGGCCTGCCCTAATTACTCTGGTGGTAAATAGGGAGGGCTGGAGATTTGTACTTCAGACTTGCAAGATTGATGTCAGTCTTCCCAGGTAAACCAGACAGGAAACACAACGAAGCGAGCTAATTCTACTTTATTGTAAGGCTACATTAACAGAATCTTATAAGTCTGAAGTACAAATCCTCCCTCCCTATTTACCACCAGAGTAGTTAGGGTGGGCTCTTTCTAAGTCTTTTTCTTAGTATGTCTATGAAGGTTCTCAGTCATCCAGGTGGAATTGTCTGTAGCTTGAATCATGTCAACTGGATTTCTATTTTCTATTCCCCACCCCCCAATTGGGATTCGTGGCTCGATCGCCTTTCCCTTCGTCTCTGTTTTCAGGTCTTTCTGTGTCCGAATCAACTAATGTGGCAATATCGCCCTTTGATCTATCCTGGGTGCTGAACCGTTTGGTGCAATACTTTGATTAATATAGTTTACATTTCTGTGAATACACCAGAACCCCATTGCCAGCATTCTCCCCTACTTTACACGTCTGGTAGTTTTACTGTAAAGCACCCCCAAACAACCCTGTGAGTTTAACAGACTGACGGGATGTTCCTTCCTGGCGCCATGGCAGGATGGCATGGGTGACATCCTGACAGCATCTTAATGGGCTTCAAAGCCAGAGACTGCATCAATACTTACTTTGTTTATCTGGAACCAGCTTTCAAGCTGAAAAGGAATTATCATTCAGAGGTGTTGATAAATATTTCATACCCTGATAGCTGAAGGAGATGCCTATATTCTTTTAGGACCTCTTTGCATTGCCAAGTGAGCCAGGCTCAAGGATGTATTCATTCCAAAATAATTTTAAAGAGATCCTCTGTGTTTTTCTTTTCTTTGCCTCTCTGCTTTGCTGGGGTTGAAAACCAAGGCCAGGATGAATCAGGTTTGTGATACTGCAGTACACCAATTCCTCTCTTCTACCTTAAGCAAAGTTGAAGAGGAGGATAATCAAAAGACAAGTGAAGTCATGGGCAAGAAACCTTGGCTTTGGATGAATATATTAGTTCCACTCACCTTGACCTTCTGTCGGTGAAGTTTTTGTTTTCGAAAAGATATGAGATCTTGCAGAACAAAAATTGAACATATCCCTGCTTATGAATCAGAGATTTCAAGGAGGTGGCCCCCTGCTTTTCCTTCAAATTAGAAAGCAATAGGAAGATAACTGTGGCTACAAGGGTCTTAAAATCCAAAGTCATCACATTTGTCATTTGATGCAGTTGTTCTTTCAAATGAGGGTGGGAATACCACACTTTCATGGGTTTTGAGTCTTCCTGCCAACTTACAATATGCCACTTCACGGGAATGGTGCCAAGGATGTGGTGTGGGCATCTTTATCCTGTTAACAGCATGGATTTATTACCAGTTGTGAATAATTTGGACCGATGCTCTGCTGATGTAGTTTATGGTATGCGGTCAAGCCATCTATTAGCACACAAGTCTGCAACTGCTCTGTAAAACAGCTTATGGTGTCATTAAAATGACCAAGCTCAAGTGTCTATGGTGCTGTTTTTAATTATGCTTATCTCTATTTTTCTTTTATGCTTCCATTTTTATTCATTCCACATGGCTTCCTGCAGGAGTGGGGGTTAGTTAAGTGGGGTGGAAAGGTAGTTTAAGGAAATCAGAAGTGTTTTGTCCAGGAGAGCATGTTGCAGTTTGGCAGGATTCCATGCTTTGCAGGAGGTTTTGTTCTTGTGCTTGTTTTGCTGGATAAAATCGAATCACCATCTTTGTTGGTTAAAATTAAATATACACTCATTTTAATTTTGTATTTCCAATGAAATACACATAGCCTATGGAACTCCATGTCTCAGGAGGCCAGGTTGATACCATCTTGGATGGTTTTTCATAGCCTGATTATGACCTTCCTCTTCAGCTGTATGTAGAAAGAAAGAAAGAAAGAAAGAAAGAAAGAAAGAAAGAAAGAAAGAAAGAAAGAAAGAAAGAAAGAAAGAAAGAAGGAAGGAAGGAAGGAAGGAAGGAAGGAAGGAAGGAAGGAAGGAAGGAAGGAAGGAAGGAAAGAAGGAAAGGGGAGGGGGATTTGGGCAAAATTGTTCTAATTAAACTGTTTTTCATATGATTTAAATCTTTACAACAGAGTTAAATTTCTCTCTCTCTCTCTCTCCCCTCTTTTTTCTCAATTGTATTTTAATATAATCGCCTTCCTTCCTTCCTTCCTTCCTTCCTTCCTTCCTTCCTTCCTTCCTTCCTTCCTTCCTTCCAACAGAAATGATCTTCTCCCATTAAATTCTTGCTATTTCTACTCAGGCAAAATGTAAGTGATATGATTAAAGCAGATGATATCTTGCCTAATTCATTATCATCATTATCCAAGAAGTGAAAGAGGGAAGAGAAAGAAAAGGTCAGAGGAACATGATAATCAGTGTGACAACAGCAGCATCTGCTTTGGCCTCACAGACCCTTTGACCAACTGACCAAGGAGGGGAAATGTGGTGGAGGCATGGTGGACTTGGGGTGGAGACTGGATTTGTTGACCCATCTCAACTCATACTACTATCCTGGTACGAAATTCTTGGGCTTCTTAAAAGCAAAAAGAGTAAAAGTACCCTAGGAAATTTATTCTGTTCTCTTATCCACCTATGTCTCTAAAAACAGAATAGCTTGGCCTTAGTAGACCTTTACCACTGTCAATATTCTCTTGGGAAACAGGTTAAAAGTAAGTGACAGGGAGACCCAAGAGTGAACATTTCAGCTTTTGCTTCTCGGGCCTGTGATCTGCAGCTTCCCACACTTCCATGAACGAAAGGAAGGAAAGACTATGGAAGAAATTGCTCCTTGCCCCATTTATTGGTGGTGAACTTTAAAGACAACTCTAGCTGAGATAAAAATTGGGGACCAGGGATGGGAGAAGCAGGTAGTCTAAGGACAAATTGTTCAAAGAGGAGCAAACCATCTTAAAAACAAGACAGAACCCTAATGTTGCCCAGACAATGTCTCAGACTTACCAAGTTCAGAAGGAACCAAATGGAAGTGGTAGTTGGGCAAAGTGATAGACCCAAGGGTACATTTGGGAAATTGTAAGCATGCTTATCTCTTCTTTAGATTGCAGCCTTGATTTATGACAAAAGGCAACCATACACACAAACCTACCAACTCTTCTGCTCTAAAACTTGGCATGACTTGAATCATAATAGTGTACCCACTGTATAAATAAAGTTAAAAGGGTGGGGAGTGAGGAATGGAGTCCCTTTCACAGATGAAAAAACAGGTATTACTCCCAGCCACATTCAATGGAAAACCCTCATTTTCCATGTGGGTTCACACATGCTATGTCATAAACTATGGTTTACATTTTAGAAATGGTTGGATTCTCACAGCATATTAACCCTGCACTGTGGTTTGGTGTTATGTGTGAAGCAAGCTTCTATGAAGACAAGCTGCCCTTTTCTTGGCTTGAAGATCTGGCATTTTCTGGGATTAACTTCTTGATCCCTGGAAGGAGATTAGCAGATGATATTTTCATTGGACTGTGCAGTAATAAGGAGTAACCTTTAATCGTATTTGGTACATTGGATTTATGAAAAACCCTGGAGAATTTTGGCTACACGTGTAACGATCACCTTGACCATGTTTGTCAGAGAGGGTCAAGGTGACTGCAAAGGATGTCCTGCCCATGTGGCAGCTGGGTATAAAGTGGTTTGGTCTGCTAATCACCCTTACATTCAAAATGGTTTTGGTGGTCACAGGCAAGTCCATGCAAAATGCTTGATTGATGATTAGGAAGGAGGTGACAAACAATATGTCTAACATATTTCTAACAAAATGTTAGCCAGAAACTATGGGAGTCTGTTTCAACTTGTGAAATAATTAGCTGCTGTTATTTATTAAGACAGTTTGACTATAATTCTAACCTGTTTGTCCAAAGGAAAGTTGTGAGAAGTTTAATGAGTTTTTGAATAGATCACCTGGGAGTGGGAGTTATCCATAAGGTTTTGTTTTGTTTTTTTAGTGGGGCGGGATGAAGAGGCTGAAGGAGGCAAGTTTGCAAACAATTTTTTTCTGCTGGAGCAAGTGATGTTCCTGGCAGCCAGGTGTCATTTTATATCTTGTGGTCTTCTGACTCACCCATCCTAGAGACAATGCAATGAACAAAAATAATGTTTTCTCTCTCTTTCTTTTATTCTTTTCCTGATTCATATGATGAAGGAGTCTTGCCCTAGCTTAACTTGCAGCACTTTTCAGCCCCAATTCTGTATGTGGGATCAAGGGCTGTAAGTTGTCATTGATTCATCCGTCTAGGAAAAAAAATAATAAATGGACTCAGTAATAATAAAATTAGGCAGGACATTACGAAAATGCATATTTCTCTTAATGTGTTAACTTTCTTCACATAGGTCAGTAAAAAAAAGAAGAAGAAGCTAGATTGCTTCTACCACCCAAAGTATCCACCTCAAGAATAATTTTTGTTTTCAGGAATATCTCTGGGCATTGCATAGATTCTATGAGAACCTTTGAAAATGAAAAGGTTGAGCATTAAAAATATAGAGATGGATGGATAGAACAGAACAGAACAGAACAGAACAGACAGACATATAGACAGCTATTTAGTTCACCCACCTATTAAATAAAGAATGAATGTGGAAGAATATGAAACTCACTGGTTGATCCATTCTTATGAAAAGAAGGGAGGGAGAAAAGGAGAGGAGGATAGACACATGGATTAAATATTGGATAAATATGGGAGTTAAATTTGTTCCTGAAACCAGCTGACAATTACATGGCAGGTAGCTCAAAAATTGAGCTGCCTTTGGCAGCCTTACAAAGATAACCTTTGCATAATGAGAAGGATTTGAACAATTTATCCAATGTTCTGGTCAGAAGCAGGTTCCCTTTGAATGCAGCACATAAATATCCTAGTGTTACACTTGTTTTAATCTTAGACATTTAAACATACTGTAGATAGGTAAAAAGAACATGAATTTTCTCTTTTCCACTGGCTGAGGATTTGATTTTTACTACAAGTATCAAGATGTTGACTATGATGACTATTATTTATTTATTTATTTATTTATTTGTGTTCTCTTTCTCATAGACACACACACACACACACACACACACACACACGTTTAGCTGTACTCCTGACAACCACACAGATATGTCCACGTAGGTTTCTTGCATTCTTCTGGGATGTTTTTTCAGCTCTCTAATGTGGTGTTTCCTGATGGCCTCCTTTCTAAATACTAATCAGTGTCAGGTCTGACCTGCTTAGATTGTTTCATGATCAACTTAGGTTGGCTAAATATTGTGTGAGATTAGAGAGATGAGAGATGAGAGATCTTACTCTTAATATTGCAGTAAGAATGGATTTGAGGATTCTCACACTGATAATATGGCTAGTAACTGTTATGTAAAGAAAAACTAGGTGGAGACTTGCCTATCTTCTCAGAAGAGACAAGTGTCCCCCCATTACATTGAAAGTAGAGGAGAAAGAAACCAAAAATCTAGCAGTAATTAACTTTTGATCTTTCTTATCTTAAGGCCATAAGTCATAGAGTCTAGTACAAGCCGTGATGATGAGGAAATGATGGAACATGCATCACAACACGATGATGCAAAACCCACCTTTTCATACTTGCATCCTGCTGTCAGCCACAATTATATAAGCCTCAAGGCTTGTAATGTGAAGTTGTGATAAGTTTCATCAGTTGCCCTCTTGCCATCCCAGCAATTAACAACTTACTGTCTTCAAGTAATTCTGTCCAAATTGGTCTGCTTGAACCATGAACTTATCAAACAGGACTAGCTTCACACAATATGCTAAACAACCTGGATCAATCAAACAAAAAAAAAAGTTAATGCTTACCAGACTTAACATATTGTATGAATGCAATTGCTAGTGCTTTAAATAACCCAATTAAAAGTATTGTGTGAATGTGGTATGCCACATTTCTGCAGACCTATGACTCTGAAATCCTGAGTGCTTTTCTTCCTGTCTAATTTATAGAGTAGTTTTACTACAATTCTTTTAGGGAGTGGAAAGTAAAAGATAAAAATGCAGACAAATAAACATACATGTATTACCTAACCAAATATTTGAAAATCAAACAGCTTGGCTGGGTTTACAAAGCACACTAAACCCTAATCTGGGTTAACAAAACCCACTTACTGCATTCACACAGCATAACAAGTTTGCCCAAACAAACCAAATCTATTATGGCTTAAACACCCATGTCCCCAACTTGGCGCCCAGTGGTACCAAAGTGCCTGCAAACATGTTCCTTGAAGAGCATCTCTCTTGATTTCATCTCGATGCCAGATTTTTTTTTTCCAAATATTCGGTGGTCTTTTAATTCATTTTCATTTTCACTTTTTCTTTAATTTCTGCCAAATGATTTTTCTCCTGCTCTTCAAAATTTTGTTGTGGGTTTGTTTTATTAATGCCTTCATTTGAATGGGTTCAATTAAATAAACAATTTAATTGCTCAAGAGTTTTGTTAACTGGGTTACGGTTAGGAGAGAGAAAGAGAGTTCGCTGTTTTTTTTCTTGCCAGTTTAACATGTTATGATTATTATTTTATGATATTTTTGTTTGCTTGACCCCTTGCTTTATTTTTATTTGGTGAGCATCATCTTGGCTGTTAAGTAGAATTAAAAGTGACTGAAAACTGAACAGTAAAAATAATGTACAAAAATCTGCCTTGCAGATTTTTTCATTCTTCTCAAAATGAAGCTTCCATTTTTCTGTCTTAATCTCCAGGTGCTTGAGAATTTCTTTTGGTTTTCTCATGGTGGCCTTTTTGACCTGAACTTCTTGTTGGAGGTGGCAAAGGAATCTAGTGCTATCCTGGTGTTCTTGTTTTCTGATGCACATCTGTTCATCACTCTAAATCCTCCCTGGTTGCCCCATTTCCCAGTCTGAAAGTTCCATCACGATCACTTCCCTTGGGATTTAATATACTGTGGAAAGGCAGGGAATCTGTAGATTGTTGAAGAGAAGACTGTACATGCAAGATATTACACAAAACCGTGGGCCATATCCCAGCTTAGTAAGTGTAAGAATTAAATACACAAGAATACTACATGCCAGCCATGAGAATTTCATCAGCATTCTCTTTGGAAAGACAGTTCAAAAGCTAGTTCCCTTTCATGAGACTGGATGCAAATTAGTTAAAATAAAAAAGGAAGTTTTCTCCATGAAAGCTTTGAAAACTCAGTATATATTCCCAGAGAAAATGAAAAAGGGATAATATTCTTTCTTACTGACTTCTCAGTTTTCATCTAGCACCTGATGAATTTTCCAAAATCCATAGCAGGTAACATCTTTATTAGGGCCCAGGCAAATTGTAGGAAAGTATGTATATAAGTTGCAAGTTTTTGCATTCTCTAGAACTCTTCATCAGACAAAATGTTATAGAACATAGGGTATGGAAACTAAGTCTGAAAAGTGAGTCAGATATTTGAACTACAGGGTCTGCAGTCCAACATAGCACCCAGTTACAGCTTTCAGATTTTAACCCCTTGGACCAATGTGAATGCTTCTGCCTTCCTCTGATCATCATATCCTTTTGAAGAGGCGGAAAGTAGTGGAAGAGAAATAATAGATTCACGTTCCTACAGTACAGTACCTGGGCAGAAGGCCATTGCTGCCACAAAAGCAGTGCAGGCAAATGACATGGGACACCATCTAAACAAAAAGTCACTAGCTCCTAATGAGCCTTGTTAGTGATGCTAATCTATGTAAATGTTATTAATTGAGAACATCTATCTTTTATCTCCAACATTTGGTAATCAGGCAATTAAAAAACAATGACCATTCCCGGTGGTTGTTCTTCTGATTTTTTTTCCCTTGTTGTTGTTGTTGTTGTTTTAAAAAAAAGTGATCAAAGAGTCCAGTAGAAGGGAAGGAAAAGTTCCTTATCAAAAGCAAGGCCTTGCCGTAGGCTATCAGGCCTCATTAAAAGCAGAAAAGCTCTGTTGATCACCAATTAACCTGATTTGTAGGAACTCTGATAAAGACCTCAAACAACACAAGTTTTCTTCCCTGGAATAAATGACACCGTTTATTGACAAAAATAAAAGCAAAGCGTTAGATTTGGGGAAGGGGGAGAGAAAAAAGTGGAGGGGGGAGAGAAGGACATAAAAGGACTTATTCATATTCAGCTTCTCTGCCAAACGGGCAGAGCACTAGAAGATAGCTGCAAGCTGAGGTTAGCCACATGGGTGGCTTTCTATCCATGCTGGATAACAGTCGGCCTTACTAGCCACGTTGACAAGAACCAAATGTTGACATATTTAGAAGCCCCTGTCCTTGGCAAGCCCACTCATATTAGACCCCCGAATGCATTAATTATGGATACGGTCAGCTCTTGGATGGTAATGTGATGCTTGAATTAAGCAGAATATCTTAGCCTAGGAAGAATGAAGGGGGTGGTGGATTCCTTCCTTCCTTCCTTCCTTCCTTCCTTCCTTCCTTCCTTCCTTCCTTCCTTCCTTCCTTCCTTCCTTCCTTCCTTTCTTTCTTTCTTTCTTTCTTTCTTTCTTTCTTTCTTTCTTCATTTTCTGTTGAGTTTAGTTAAGGTGTGTTAGACAATATCTTATGAATAGGGGGAAAAAGAGCTTAATCAATGTTTCCTAAGACATTTTACTAAGATTTTATGGTGGACTCAAATTAGTTGTAGCACAAATGGCCATATTTTTCTTTAACCTCTTCACTCCCTATGGTTTTTTAAATCTTTTTTTAAATCTTGGGGGGCTCCCAGGTTTATAATGACTATAATTGCTATTATTGTTGCTGCTATGAATACTACTACTATCCCTGTTCTTTAGAAGTGTTGATCTACAGTTGCCACCAGCCCAGGCCACCACGGCTACTGTCTATGCTGGATGAGAGTGATAGGAATTATAGTGGTGTAATCTTATCTGTGGTGCATGACTTGGTGTGAATTATGGCCTAATCCCCCCCACCAAAAATCAGAAATATTATCAGTTAAGTTCACTCATAACCATTGTAATGAGATCATTAACTGTGTAATTATAATATTTTTATTATTAAAATACAGGCTTGTCATAAGAAGTTTGGTCTAACACACTCAGCAATGGAGCATGTGAAAGATCAAACACAGTCCATCAGTGTTCCATTTTGGAGTGATGTTCCAACCCATGGATGCTAATATGTGTTTTCAGTATCCCTCATATTTGATCTCAGGGGCTCCTGTGAAAGAGCGGAAGAGATTAATTCAGCAGCAGTATCTTCCATCTTCACTGAAATCTGATTGTTCAAGTTGGTATGCATGTTGGCATGCATGTACTGTATATACATGTTGACCCGTTCATAATTTAGGAAAGGAGTTGAACTTGGGATCTTCTACAGGCAAACTGGTTACAGCTAGTCCTCCATAGGTTGCCTCCCCTCCATGCAAGTGAACTTCCAAGATGCATCTGGTCATCCACAGATAATTCTGGAAGTAGGTGAAGAAGATTATGTAAACATACAGAGAATGCTGTACAAGAGCTGCTCTTGGCCTGGTCTCCTGGAGGTCTTTTTCTCTTCTTAACATTTATTTACTTAGGAAGCTGCCTTATGCCAAGTATGAGCCTTTCTATCCTGGCAGGCAGTAATTAGGGTTTCCAGAAAGCCTTTTTCTAGGGGTTCTCCAAGATACAGTTTGCAACTTTCTTTCAGCAAGGCATTTGCTCTGCCACGTTAAGTTACAGCCCCTTGCAGTAGACAGGGGGAGACGGTTTCCTAAAGTCACTGATCCAACTAGGTCTGGATCACTTACACTGACTGGCAAATATTCTCCACTCTTTCAGAGACAGGATTTTTCCAACCCAGCCTGGAGATGCTGGTAATTTGACTTGGTCAAATAAGACACTCTCCCTATAAGTGACAGTCCTTCTCCAAAGGTTTCTAGCCTGAGTGTATGAAGATGGCTTATATAACTGTGTTCTACTTAGTTCAACAACCTGAACTAAGCCAACTACCGTAGTGGATACATTCACACAACATGCTGATCTTGGTTATTATTAACCTTGTTTAGATTTATTGCGGATGAGTGAGCTGGGGCAAACCCAGCCCATTTGGTTAGCTTATGGTTAAACACTCTGTACAAATCCAGAAACTTGGCTAATTCAGGGACCAAGTTAATGTATGAGATGGTGGGATCACCTCACAGCACATACTATATAAGGCAGGGTTGAGGAACATTTTGATGGTGGGTGGGCTGTACTTGATGGGCAGTTACATCCAGGAATTCAACTCTTGGATCAAGGCAATTGTGAGGAAGCACAAAATAAGGGCTTCAGAAGCTGCATGTGATCCTGGGTTTGCAGATTGCCCATCCCCATTTGAAGGGTTTGGGAATTCTGTAAACTCCACTCTGTAAGTGAGGTGAGGGATTGTAGTACTGAGATTTTTGCCAGTCCTAATAAATTAATATCATGCTTCCAGCTAAGTGCTACATGTAGGCAAGGATATTTTTGATATGGTTGAAATTATGCCTGTGTGGGCAGGTTGCATGCACACACATGCTCACAAACACTGCTAGTAAATCAAGCCACGTCTTCTCCTCCTCAACCGATATACCCCTTATTAGAACATAATTCCTCGATTTTGATAAAGCCGACTATAATTGCTTATTCCTGACAGCCTATCTCTACGTTTGAATGATTTTAAGTGACTCGGTTGACCAGGCCAAATGGGAATAGATGGGAAGTTGATGCTCCGTCTATTACACAACTGAATGTACCAGAGGAAAATCAAGACTGTCAGGCACAGCCTGGTGAAGGTGAAGGGGCCATTGAAAATCAGAGAGATTAGCAACTCATCGCATTATGTGTGGGTTATCAAGAGACAGAGGTAATGAAAGTGAGACCTATATCCTTGATCAATAAGAGTTTGACTGCATTTTCAGTTCATTTTCTCCTGCAGAGAGAGAGAGAGAGAGACAGCAAACCTCCTATTGATCACAGTGTTAATCCATAACTGGTCTGAGCCCAAACCTAGTAAAACAAGTGGGGGCTGGGGGAAAAGAATAAGATAATAAGCAGGAACTCTTGATCTTGTATTATGGTGTGCTGGATAAAGAGAGCAGGAAGGGCTTCAAGGTGGAATAAAAAGGTAAAGGTTTTATGCCTAATCTCCATTCCCTTCCTTTCCCAGTCTCCCCCCAAATCTTTTACATCTGTCAAAGACAACTGGTGTAGTAGTTAAGGTGTTTGGACTGGCACCGGGGAGACCCAGGTTCTAGTCCCTCTTCAACCCTGGGTGATTTGGGGTATGTCCTTCTCTTTCAGCCCACCCTACCTCATTGGGTGGTTGTTGTGGGGAAAAATGGGAGGAGAGTAAAGTAAAGGTAAAGGTTCCCCCCACACATTTGTGCAGTCGTGTCCGACTCTAGGGGCCGGTGCTCATCTCCGTTTGTTAGCCGAAGAGCCAGCGTTGTCCAAAGACGCTTCCACGGTCATGTGGCCAGCATGACGCACGTGGAACGCTGTTACCTACCCACCGAAGTGGTACCTATTCATCTACTTGCATTTGCATGCTTTCGAATTGCTAGGTTGGCAAGAGCTGTGACTAGTGCGGGAGCTCACTCCGTCACGCGGGGCTAGGGATTCAAACCGCCGAACTTGCGATCTTCCGATCGACAAGCCTGGCGTCTTACCCGCTGAGCCACCACGCCCCAAGGTGGCGTTCCACAAGGTGGAATGCTGCAGGGTTAACCCTTGCTGGGATGCTGAACTTGAAGCAGGGGATCTGGCCGATAGATTTTACCCATGCATGTGTTTGCCAGTCCCCCTGACTTAGGCAGAGTACTGTATGTATGTACCTGCATGCTCAAGCCACTTGCTTCCTGGGCATCCCATCCAGACTACCTTTTTCCATGATGCCAGTAGGTAGGTAGGTAGGGGGGGGGGGGGAAGAGAGAGAGAGAACTGGTTTGCTGCAAAGCAAAAAAGGACCAGCCTCTAGCATTCCTAAAATAATGTTTCTGAATGATTTCAGCATGTAGGAAACATGTGCAACAGGGCCATGTTTCACCTTGCTTTATTTCTTTCTGCATTTGTTTTTTTTAAAGAACTTTATTAATTTTCAAAGTATAGTTAAAATAAAAAATATAGAATATAGATAAGATAGAGTACAGAACTAAAGAAAAAAGAAAAACTATAAAAGTGCAGAATTAGAGAGAAAGCAGAAAAAGAAAGTGACTTCTGACCTTCTCCAATACAGATATTAATGCATTTACGAATATAATCTCTTACCATTAGTTAAACCTTAGTGACATTATTTCTATAAAATCAAACTATTTAATAATCAAAACCCAAAATCAAAACTTCATTTCTTTCTGACACAAGCAAATAGTCTAAAAGTGGTTGCCAAGATTTCATTCTGCATTTGTGATAATACTTTCCAAGGCTGAATGCATCAGATCAGAAAAAAGGGTAAAGGTAAAGGTTCCCCCCCACACACACACATTTGTGCAGTTGTGTCTGACTCTAGGGGCCGGTGCTCATCTCCGTTTGTTAGCCAAAGAGCCAGCGCTGTCCGAAGACACTTCCGCGGTCATGTGGCTGGCATGACATGCATGGAATGCTGTTACCTTCCCACTGAAGTGATACCTATTTATCTACTTGCATTTGCATGCTTTCAAATTGCTAGGTTGGCAAGAGATCAGATCAGAACAGGCTTCCAAAAGTCACGTTCTTCTCTCTGAGGGACTGGAAAGGGGCTGAAGATGATCAAGATGGGTGAAACTGAACTTCTTCCAGCTGTAGACAGCAATACATAACATCTGCATATTTTTCCATTCTGAGGTTAATTGTGATACAGAACAAGTAAAGTGATCTCTGGTCTCTCTGTTGTCTTACTAGAATGGGAAAAAGGTGGCTGAAAAATTAATAACTTAATAGCTTCCTGCTTGGCTTTTGGGGGGTGGGGACAGGCTAGGTAGGTAGACAGAGAGACAGAGACAGAGACAGAGACAGAGACAGAGACAGAGACAGAGACAGAGACAGAGACAGAGACAGAGACAGAGACAGACAGACAGAAAACTGGTTTGCTGCAAGGCAAAAAAGGACCAGCCTCTAGCATTATCTTTATGTACAATGAAAAATGGGGGATCCTCTGACCCAGCTTTGGTTTAGAACAGTGCCTACCTGTCACAACAAAGAAAGGGGCAACACTAAGGCAAGGTGCTGCAGAGCATCAAGGGGAAACCTGGTGGGAGTAAAAGGCAGCCAGGTCGGCAGTTTCCCTGCTCTCAAATGAGGGTTGAGGGGCTGGTTGGGTTCACCGCGGCAGTTCTTTTGTGAGAGCTTCCCGGGCACGTGGTCAACATTCTAAAGGTTATCATTTATTTACTGAATATATTTATGTACCAATTTCCTAATAATCAAAATTTGGAGTGGTTTCTAGCCTGATTCCTTACCCAGCACACCAAACTGGTGTGCCCTCTCCCTCTCCCTCTCCCTCTCCCTCTCCCTCTCCCCCTCTCTCTCTCTGAAAAATCCTTGTTCAAGGGTGGGGAACCTTTTTTCTGCCAAGGGCCATTTGGATATTTATAACTGGGGACCGGGGTGGGGTGGGGGGCAGGGTTTCTGGGATTTCTGCGGACTGGGGGCCAGAGTTTGCGGGCGGGAGCCAATCACAAGCACTGAGGGGTGGGGTTTGCGGGCAGGAGCCAATCACATGGAAGGGGCGGGGTTTGCAGACGGGAGCCCCGCGGGTCTTAGGCGGGAGCCCCGCGGGTCTTATACAGCCCACGGACCTGACGTTGCCCACCCCTGATCTACTGCAAACCAACTAAGGATATTCCAGCAGATTCTACTTTCCGCTCTCTAGGTTTCACACCATCTAGAAAATTGTGCCTATTGTATATTTTCAAGCACGTTCACATTCTATTCTTCCTTTTCCAAAATGTGTGTGTTTATTTACTATATTTCTATCTAGCTTTCCTTCCAGAAGCTTGAAATGGTTCTTTCCAGCCATCTTATATCCTCACAGAAACCCTCTGAGATGAATTAGGCTAAAAATTAGGACTGGTCCATAGTGACCAAGTGAAAACGTCAGAGTAGAATGAAGAGGTGCATTGTGATTTCCATGCTGTTTCTCCAGGATTTCTACCTTGAGAGACTGTAAACCAGGGTTTCTCAACCAGGGTTCCATGGAACCCTAGAGTTCCACTAGAGATCATTAGGGGTCCACTGGAAGATCATGATTTATTTTAAAAAATTATTTCAAATCCAGACAACTTGACATTAAAGAAGTAAGTTCCATTCTTTATTTTCAGTTTAAGAACACTGTGAATGCCTGTAATACAGGCCTACCCATGAAACGAATATACTAATTTTGTAACTTCTGGCCTATATTTGAGCCTGAATGTACAGGGGTTCCCCGAGGCCTGAAAAATATTTCAAAGGTTCCTCCAGGGTCAAAAAGTTGAGAAAGGCTGCTGTAAACTATGGTGGGATAGAAACCTGAAAGATAAAATTAAGAAATTATAAATGCTATACCTCACTGACTCTCCAGTGCAATGAATTATTATTATTGTTATTGATATATATCTATATCTATATCTATAGAGATTTGATCCATTAATAATTTTTAGCAGTGATAGCTAGATGAAATCTCTATATTATGGTGAGCAAGCCATTGATTACATGAGGCTCCAGAACAATACAATGGAGAGTTTAATATTAAGTAATCAGTTTAAGATCAAAAACTCTATTATACAACAAATACTTCATTGTGAGTCATAGTGGTTCTTTTTCCAATGTTATACTCAACTTTAGATGAAAAAAACAAATAATTTTATGCTTGTAATATTGACATCCTAAATTGTAACTAATATACAGTAGATTGCGTATTTTTCTTTCTCTTCTCTCTTCTCAACACTCTAAGCCAGGGGTCGGCAAACTTTTTATGCCGGGAGCCATTTTGACATGCTCGTGCACATTTTGAAATGCTAGAGAGCCAGGGGGCGGGGTTTGCGGGCGGGGGCCAATCACGTGGAAGGGGGCGGGGTTTGCGGGCGGGAGACGGCGTCCACCCGGCCCAGCTGCCCGGGGTCCAGGGAGATCAGCTCCGGCGGGATCTGTGGCGAAGAGCGGCTGTGGGGGGGGGGGGGCGGGCGGCGACGACAAGCGACGCGCTTCAGGCTTTCAGCGCTGGAAGGAGGCCCGCCTTCCAGCGCTGAAAGCCTGAAGCGCGCCGCTTGTCGTCGCCGCCCGACCCCCCCCCCCACGGCCGCTCTTCGCCCACCCGCGTTGAACAAAGAAGATGATGGAGGGTGGGAAACGAGGCCTGCCCGCTTACCTGCCTGCCTCCCTCCCTCCGCGAGGCCCCCGCTGCCTTCCCGGGGTCCAAGCCGGATCGGGGGCCTCGCAGAGAGAAGCAGGCAGGCAGGTAAGCGGGCAGCCCTGGCCTCCGCCGCCGGGCCCGCCCCCCTCGGCCGCTTCCGCCTGCCCGCGTTGAAGGAAGAAGACGATGGAGGGTGGGAAACGAGGCCTGCCCGCTTACCTGCCTGCTTGCCTCCCTCCGCGAGGCCCTCCGCTGCCTTCCCGGGGTCCAAGCCGGATCTGGGGCCTCGCGGAGAGAGGCAGGCAGGCAGGTAAGCGGGCAGCCCTGGCCTCCGCCGCCGGGCCCGCCCCCCTCGGCCGCTTCCGCCTGCCCGGGTTGAAGGAAGAAGACGATGGAGGGTGGGAAACGAGGCCTGCCCGCTTACCTGCCTGCTTGCCTCCCTCCGCGAGGCCCCCGCTGCCTTCCCGGGGTCCAAGCCGGATCGGGGGCCTCGTGGAGAGAAGCAGGCAGGCAGGTAAGCGGGCAGCCCTGGCCTCCGCCGCCGGGCCCGCCCCCCTCGGCCGCTTCCGCCCGCCCGGGTTGAAGGAAGAAGACGATGGAGGGTGGGAAACGAGGCCTGCCCGCTTACCTGCCTGCTTGCCTCGCTCCGCGAGGCCCCCCGCTGCCTTCCCGGGGTCCAAGTCGGATCAGGGGCCTCGCGGAGAGAGGCAGGCAGGCAGGTAAGCGGGCAGCCCTGGCCTCCGCCGCCGGGCCCGCCCCCCTCGGCCGCTTCCGCCCGCCCGGGTTGAAGGAAGACGACGATGGAGGGTGGGAAACGAGGCCTGCCCGCTTACCTGCCTGCTTGCCTCGCTCCGCGAGGCCCCCCACTGCCTTCCCGGGGTCCAAGTCGGATCAGGGGCCTCGCGGAGAGAGGCAGGCAGGCAGGTAAGCGGGCAGCCCTGGCCTCCGCCGCCGGGCCCGCCCCCCTCGGCCGCTTCCGCCCGCCCGGGTTGAAGGAAGACGACGATGGAGGGTGGGAAACGAGGCCTGCCCGCTTACCTGCCTGCTTGCCTCGCTCCGCCAGGCCCCCCGCTGCCTTCCCGGGGTCCAAGTCGGATCAGGGGCCTCGCGGAGAGAGGCAGGCAGGCAGGTAAGCGGGCAGCCCTGGCCTCCGCCGCCGGGCCCGCCCCCCTCGGCCGCTTCTGCCCGCCCGGGTTGAAGGAAGAAGACGATGGAGGGTGGGAAACGAGGCCTGCCCGCTTACCTGCCTGCTTGCCTCGCTCCGCGAGGCCCCCCCGCTGCCTTCCCGGGGTCCAAGTCGGATCAGGGGCCTCGCGGAGAGAGGCAGGCAGGCAGGTAAGCGGGCAGCCCTGGCCTCCGCCGCCGGGCCCGCCCCCCTCGGCCGCTTCCGCCCGCCCGGGTTGAAGGAAGAAGACGATGGAGGGTGGGAAACGAGGCCTGCCCACTTACCTGCCTTCTTGCCTCGCTCCGCGAGGCCCCCCGCTGCCTTCCCGGGGTCCAAGTCGGATCAGGGGCCTCGCGGAGAGAGGCAGGCAGGCAGGTAAGCGGGCAGCCCTGGCCTCCGCCGCCGGGCCCGCCCCCCTCGGCCGCTTCCGCCCGCCCGGGTTGAAGAAAGAAGATGATGGAGGGTGGGAAACGAGGCCTGCCCGCTTACCTGCCTGCTTGCCTCGCTCCGCGAGGCCCCCCGCTGCCTTCCCGGGGTCCAAGTCGGATCAGGGGCCTCGCGGAGAGAGGCAGGCAGGCAGGTAAGCGGGCAGCCCTGGCCTCCGCCGCCGGGCCCGCCCCCCTCGGCCGCTTCCGCCCGCCCGGGTTGAAGGAAGAAGACGATGGAGGGTGGGAAACGAGGTCTGCCCGCTTACCTGCCTGCTTGCCTCGCTCCGCGAGGCCCCCCGCTGCCTTCCCGGGGTCCAAGTCGGATCGGGGGCCTCGCGGAGAGAGGCAGGCAGGCAGGTAAGCGGGCAGCCCTGGCCTCCGCCGCCGGGCCCGCCCCCCTCGGCCGCTTCCGCCCGCCCGCCCGCGTTGAGCGAAGATAATGATGGGGGGCGGGAAACGAGGCCTGCCCGCTTACCTGCCTGCTTGCCTCTCTCCGCGCAGGGGCTGCTGCGGCTGGAGATGGCGCTGCCTCCCTGCTGCGCCGGGCCTCGCTCAGTGCGAGAGCCAGGGGGCGGGGTTTGCGGGCGGGGGCCTATCACGTGGAAGGGGCGGGGGTGAGTTCAGCTGCGGAAGAGCCACACTCAAGGGGCCAAAGAGCCGCATCTGGCTCGCGAGCCGCCATTTCCGACCCTTGCTCTAAGCTATCTAAATAATAGAATGTTAATAATCTTTAATCATATTATATAAACATCACTGTATTGAAACAATACAATGTATCAAGGTTTATAACAGCATGAGAAAAAGGAAAAATAAAAGAACCTTCTTTTTGCCAAACAGAATAACCTCCTGGGATTTTTTTCCTTAAATTTACTAAGCTTTTAGAGATACACCTCCATCTGCAGTCCTGTCAGCTTCTGTACTTAGGATGGGAACAGGATGCCAACTTCTTTCTAGCCTCTAGCAACAAAGTACCTTGATCCCTTCCCACCACTCACTGAGGAGACGCTCTTTATCTTTTGTTGTTGTTTATTCATTCAGTCATCTCCGACTCCTCGTGACCTCATGGACCAGCCCACGCCAGAGCTTCCTGTCGGCCGTCACCATCCCCAGCTCCCCCATGGTTGAGTCCGTCACCTCCAGAATACCATCCATCCATCTTGCCCTTGGTCTTCTTCCTTTTGCCTTCCACTTTCCCTAGCATCAGCTTCTTCTCCAGGGTATCTTGTCTTCTCATTATGTGGCCAAAGTACTTCAGTTTTGCCTTTCATATCATTTCCTCAAGTGAGCAGTCTGGCTTTATTTCCTGGAGTATGGACTGGTTTGATCTTCTTGCAGTCCAAGGCACTCTCAGAATTTTCCTCCAACACCACAGTTCAAAAGCATCTATCTTCCTTCGCTCAGCCTTCCTTATGGTCCAGCTCTCACAGCCATAGGTTACTACAGGGAAAACCATTGCTTTAACTATGCGGACCTTTGTTGTCAGTGTGATGTCTCTGCTCTTAACAATAAAAGGTAAACCCAGGCAAATGTAAGTTCTTTCCTTGCTATTTATATAGTTACTTATTGGTTTAAATAGACCCAAGTTTCATTCCATGGAATAAGACATTGAAGGAGAAGAGCTATGTTAATCTATGGTAGCAAAAATCAAGGGAGTCTGGTAACACTTTTCTCTACTGACACATTCAATTAATATCATTCCCTCAAGAATTTTCCTCCAACACCACAGTTCAAAAGCATCTATCTTCCTTCGCTCAGCCTTCCTTATGGTCCAGCTCTCGCAGCCATAGGTTACTACAGATGACAAAGTTCTCCTGAAATACATTGAAAGTCCACTGCCATGGGGTATTTACACAACCAGCAAGCTGCAGTTGGTTTTGGAGAATTAGATGGTGTGGAATGGTTGAAGCCAAGCGGACATGGACTTGTCCGGTGCCTGGATGAGTCATTCTTTTAAATGTAGAGGAGCATAGAGATGATCTTGGAGAAAATATATGGTGATTGTTAGTAAAACATCAGCTTACCCTAGGAAAATGAGAAAGCATGAGAAAGAAAATCAAGTTTTGCCCTGCCTAGGACCTCTTTGTTATAAGAGGGAAGGAAGGAGAAATACTGTCAGGCTTTCAAGATTCTACTATTAAAACCTACCTCAAACAGCAGTGCCTGTTTGCTGATCTGACCTACCTGAAGGGCTGACAATAAACCACTCCAGAGGAAAAGTGGGCTCTAAGCATAATGAATAAGTATGGACAATCATTAGTCATGGCCAATTGCTTCTGTCTGATGAATTAGAAGCATGCATGATTCTGTCTACATCAGAGAGAGAGATATTAGGGCCATTAAAATTCACAGCATTCACTGAAGTACCCAAGAAGTCTCCTCTCTAAATTGCTTGTGTTTTATTATGTTCTGCAGCTTTATGCTCTAGAATCCTCTTCTGACAATTAACTATGGAATTGGTGACTCGGAGATCAATTTCAGCAACTTCACAAAAGTTGTGGAAATCCTCCCAGGGAAGTTAATTCTTCTTCCAGACTTTCTAACATTCAGATGACAAGCTAAGATGGATTGCCTTCAAAACACTTTAGGGACTCTGTCTATTGTTTGGAAAATTGCTTCCTCTGGATGAATCCATTTTGATTTGTATACTCACTTTAATTGGATGCATTTAATCATTTTATTATAGTGTTAACTTGGCAGCTTCCTTATTCATTCCCTCCCCCCAAGTAAGTCTTCCTAGATACCAAAATGGGCCCAAATAATACAAAAAATAAGTTACCTTGCTCATATTGGAAGAAAGAGGAGGAGGAAGACTTCTACTTTATCTGTATTGCAAAGATAGACTCCAGAGGTTGGTATGAGTCCTTCACAAACAGTAAGTTGAGATATGACAGCAGACCCCCCCACAAAGAACAAAATATGACCAAAACAAAGTACAAGAAGTCTCAGACCTGAAAGCACTATTTAAAGCTACTCATGATTTCTATGCCAACATGGCAAGCTATTAACAAAAGAATCCAATGGCATGCATACATTTATATCCTGTCATTCTATAATGGGACACCAGGCTTGTCGATCAGAAGATCGCAAGTTCAGAGGTTCGAATCCCTAGTCCCGCGTGACGGAGTGACCTCCCGCACTCGCCCCAGCTCTTCAAAAGCATGCAAATGCAAGTAGATTAATAGGTACCACTTCGGTGGGTAGGTAACAGCGTTCCGCGTGCATCATGCCGGCCACATGAACGTGGAAGCATCTTCGGACAATGCTGGCTCTTCGGCTAACAAACGGAGATGAGCACCGGCCCCTAGAGTCAGACACGACTGCACAAATGTGCGGGGGGGAACCTTTACCTTTACCTATTCTATATTGGAGCTTGGTAGCCTACGTCGCTCCGTGACTTGATCCAACACTATTTAGCATCTTCATATATCTTTAGATCATAATTTTTCAGTATCATAGGCTAAAAAGATGACTTTATCATCTGTTCACTATAGCGCCACTCCTGCAAATGGACCAAAGGTGAAAATGAATTCAACCAGGAAACAAGAGCCACATGTTTTTCTGGAAAGATCTTTATTGCTTGTAGGGTAATGTAATAGAATCTTGAAAGTCTATCAAAGCAATTCTCCTGCTCAACATATACCTAGAATAATGAAAGTGAAGTTGCTCTGAATCTTTTGCATATTTTCTCCCTCTTTTGTAATGGACCTGTTTCCTTCACCATATTCCCAGGGCCTGCTAGATATTCCATTACAAGTTCATATTCAGCGGAGGTCTGATGATAGAAGCTGGACACTGACTACCTTGTTTTTATATTCTCATCCCAGTTGTATCATTGTCCATTTGTTTCTCAGAGTTCCAGATCCTACCAGTGAAGACTTAAGCTTGAACTAAGATCTCAGGAGTAAACACTTAAGATAGCTAGTACCTCCACATCCGATCTTTTTTTTTCCAAATAGGATCAATATATTGAAAAACAGAGAATGGAAAATGTCAGACAACATGTTGAGTTGAACATACAGTACCATTGTGACTATTCTGGCAACCAAGTTGGGTTTCATTTTCCAACAACTCATAAAAGAAATTCAATTTGCAATCAGCCTTGCCTGCATTGTTATTTTTTTAAAAATCAGGCAACAGTAATGAAATTAATTCATTTTTCTAATAAATTATTGCAAGATGTTGAGAAAATTCAGGTAATACAGAGCAGTCTTATTAGGATCATCAGTATTAATATCAAATCCTTGTGTGCTCATTAAAAGAAATACAGTAAATTCAATTAATGCACATTAATCCCTAGTTGACATTAAAATCTGCTTAAAAAAACCCAATATTGATAGAGATTATTAAAATGGAAGCACTGAAAGTTGGGGGTGGGGGAGAGAAATGAAGGTGAACACCAACCATATGGGAGGAAATACAAACATACTACATATTCCTGTCATTTGAAATCCGTAAGATATATAGTATGGTGTGGGTTCTTTGAAAAATGCTTGGGATTTCTTAATGAAGGCCTGAATACCAGCTCTTGTGCAGATGGGAAGCATCAAGAACTGTCAGATTTAAAACTGGTCTCTGTGTTCAAACTTAATAAAACTCCAAAAAGGGAATAGAAATTAAGAATGTAATACTTACCAATTATTCAATGGGGTGTATCTCTCATATTGCATGAATAGACAGCATCTGAAGTCACAGTAGTCACTCAGAGGTTAAAATGGTAGCTAGAGAAGAGCACCTTATCTTCTAGAATACTTACCCAAGAGGACTCAATGGTGTCCCACTCTTTGAATTCTGGCAGTAAGACCTTTCTAAGTGAGCTTCTATTTTAGAAGCATCCAATCCACTCTGCCTCTGGAGCAGTGTTATTTCATCTCCCTGTGGTTGGAAAACTTGAATGGACCCAAAAGTCCTGAGAAGCTAAAATGTAAGATCAGTAATAAATTCCTACTGCTACGTACAAAAAACATACTCTTGTGTCACAAGAAAAGTATCAGTGCACAGTGAAAAATATGTTTAACGCTGAAGCAGATAAATCAGGAATCTGATGTTATATGACAACATCTTATGGACTGGCCCTTTGTGAATGGAAAGTTGCTCATTGGTAGAGTATAAGCTTTCAATGGGAAAAAAATTAAATCCTTGGATCAGTTCATAACATGGTAAAATTAGGAACAACTTCAGTTTCTTTCTCACTCTTCCTTCAATCTTTGGACTGTCTAATCTCTTGTCCAAGTCCCTCCTTAATGGTTTGTTCCTTTCTTCTCTACTCAACAGCGATGGATGGATGGATGGATGGATGGATGGATGGATGGATCAATAGATCGATGGATGTTCTAAGGAGATGGTTGGTTGGTTGGTTGGTTGGTTGGTTGGTTGGTTGGTTGGTTGGTTGATACTACTCTCTCTTGGCCCAACTCACCTCACAGGGTTGTTGTTGGAAGAAAAGAGGAGAAAGGAGTATTATTTATTTATTTTTTATTTTTTTTATCTTATTTATACCCCGCCTATCCCCTCCCTAATGGAGGGCTCTAGGCGGCTTACAATCATGTACATTCATATATTATACATCATATATTACTACAATTTAACCGCGCGATAGGGAGGAGGTGAAGGAACCGGCTCTTCAGCTGCAGGCATCGGACTACATGCCCCAGAATGCCTTGCTCCGAGCCAGCTGCTGATGTCCAGGAAGTTGTTGTTCCAGATCCATTGTCCTCCGCCGCCATTGTCGGGATTCTCCAGATCTTCTTGGATTCGAGGACGACCCTTCGACGGACGCCAGCAAATTGACCCACGTGAGTGGTACCCAATTTATCTACTCGCATTCAGCTTTCGACCTGTTGGGTGGACAGAAGCCGGGGTGAATGGTGAGAGCTCACCTTGCCATGTGGTTTCGAACTGCCAACCTTGTGGTCGGCAGTCTAATGGCTCAGCGGTTTAACCCGCTGAGCCACCGCCCCCCAGGTATTAGGTATTAGGTATGTTACTTGAGTTACTTATAAAAATAATAATAATAAATGTGATTATCATTATGTGATAATAAATAAATAAATATTCTTCATAAGGATAAATACAATTTATTTTTTTTAAAAAAAGTTTATGCCAGCAATTTCTGGGAAACTTAGAGTATTTAGATCAGACTTAAACACGAAGGCAAACAAGTTCTGAGACAATTCCTAAAATTGTTTAACTGTGTGTATTTTTAATTACCTCCTAAGAAATACTCCACAGTCTGCTTTTTTTGAAAAAAAGGTCTTCATTAAATAAGCAGGAAGAGTCATTCATGTTAAGAGATTTATTATTCTTTCAGTCGGTATGGATGTACTTCCATGTTGACTTCTGTTCCCCTAATATTGTAATGCTGGCTTTCAAGTGTGTGAAAAATAGAGGGAAAGTGTCAAGTCTTATCACATGTTTGACCTTGCTTTGGGCTTGGGGAAAAGCAAGTTCCACTTCCCCTTATCTAGACAAATCCATTACTTTCCCCATCATAATGTGGTTGAACAAACTTTAAGGCCTGCCAGCAAACATCACTAAAGTTGGCTTCTAATCGCTTCTAACTCTTAAAAAAGAAAAAGAAAGAGAAACACTGATTAGGTTTCAACCTCTTGGGGTCATTATCTGACTTTCCTGGTCACACTATGAAAAAGTAATCTATTTATTTTTTTAAAAAAGGCAGGCTAATAAGAATGTTGGTTAAAATGTGTGCTTTAGAAAGGAGGCTTTGAAGGTGTAGCTATGGGGAGAGGTGTGTGTGTGTGTGTGTGTGTGTGTGTGTTTTAACTCTTTCTTAAGGAGCCAAAACTTTAGTCTGGGGAAGAAAATCAAAAGACGCTGGAGAACCTGGGTACATTAGAACAACGTTGACTTTCCGCAAGAGAACGTTCTTTACAAAATTAAATTAAAATTTAAAAATGCGGCTTGATCTTTTTCCCCTGCTAGGAGAAGTGTTCATGCTCTTCTGGGATTTCCTGTGCCCACACTGTACTCTGAAGTTGGTATGATTACGATAGTGATGACAGAACAAAGGCGCTTTCTCCAGTAAAGATGAAACAAAAACAAATCTAAAGAGAAGTGGTCCTTTGTGTTTTCCAAGTATGCACTGGGGGAGGGTGGGGAAAAGAGAATTAGATCTTTCTTTGAAAGCTTCAAGTAGAACCAGGAATTGTTCTGCTGCAAAGAAAAGAAAACTAAGACAGTTATCTCTCCTTTCCATGGCCGTCACAATTTCTGATTGATTTAGTGGCATGCTATCGTCTGCACTTATTCTTTGATCCTTTCCTACTGATTTCATAGTGAATATTCTTGCTTGCTTGTTCCACACACCCCCATATTTTAAAAAAAGGAAACAACAAAGATTAGCAAAGGGTAGGAAAGTTTGGTGGCCTGGAGATAAGGAGGAAAGGGTTTGATGTGGCAAGGTGAAAAGGCAGCATGTGTTAGAAAACCACAAACTATTGTCTATCTTTGTTTATGCAGCTTACCTTTGCCGGTCAATTTTTACAAGGGCCCCCCTTCAGAAGTTCTTCCATAAATCTCCCCCACCCAAAAACAAACAAACAAATAAAATACTGGAAAATCAGTTTTCAAACAAGGGTGCCTTGACTCCATCTGTATGAGCAGGTGAAATATTGTAGTACAGTTTGCAGAAGGTCGTTTCCACTCCCTTAAAAAAATAAAGCAATATTGTTAATGAAATGAGGGGAGGGAGGGAGGGAGGGAGGTCCTGCTGCCTCCAAGTTCATGAACTTCACACTGAATGAGGCTTGTACATTTCAAGCAATTCTGCAAAATTGCAAAGTGCCACACCATCCCACCCCACGTGTGTGTGTGTGTGTGTGTGTGTGTGTGTGTGTGCGCGTGCCTTCAAGTCATTTTTGACTCCTGGCAACTGCCTGGACAAGTCCCTGCAATTTTCTCGCAAGATTTTTGGAAGTGTTTGCTATTGCCTGCTTCCTAGGGCTGGCAGGGTATGACCCACCCAAGGTCGCCCAGGTGGCTTTGTGCCCAAGGCGGGCCTAGAACTCATGGTCACCGGGTTTCTAGTTCGGTGCCTTAACCTCTGCACCAAACTGGCTCTCTAACAACCACCCTCCATGTGTTATATACTGATATGAGGGACATATTCTCCCCAGAATGATTAATATGTAAGATTGCTGCACCTTTTCATTTATTAATTTAAATATTCTTCCCCAATGTATACGCCACTCACGGCAGCTGATTACTAACATATAAAATGTTTTAAAAAGTATTTTAAAAAAACCTGCAAGTTAAAAGGATATTAATTAGCAAAAGGAATAAACAACTCAACTTGTACAGGTTTTTTAAGGGCTGAAAGACAAGCGGGCCGGGGGGGGGGGGGCAGGCAAGCACAACTCCCAAGGGGGCATTTTAAAGTCTGGGAGAGATGCAGGAGAAGGCCTTGTCCAGCGAGTCTGAAATAAGAATCTCTGGCAGGTACAGCATCTTCAAAAGGGCCTCTCAACCATTGCTGTGTCCAGGCTAATATTTTCTACACCACGTTGTGGCCAACTTTTGGTCCTTTGCAAGCAGAATGGCTCTTCCTGCCAAAACAAAGAAAACTTGCCAACAAACCTGAAGAGCCATACTTGTATTAATGGTGTTAGAGGTGGGAGTGTCCCCTTTCCAACCACTTGACCAGCATTGTAAGATTGCCAAGAACAATGACAGCAGAAGCAACAGCAGCAGTGTACCTTTCCAACGGTGCAGTACAAAACAAAACAAAACAAAACAAAACAAAACAAAACAATCAATAATTACCAATCAACCTTAGTACAGAACCCAGTCAACAAATATTTTTTTAAAAGAAACTTTATTAAAGTTTCAAAATATAGGTAAAAGACAAAACTATAGAAAAGGGTTGAAGAAAGACTAAAAGAAAAAAGATAAACTAAAACAGGCAGAAATAGATTGAAAGTAATACAAAAGAAGTGACTTCCGATCTTCTCCAGCACAGATACAAATACATAGTACATTAACCTCTTACTCTAATTCTAACCATAATAAACATTATCTCTATAAACTATAACAGCCTAATCATCAAAACCCAAAATCAAAACTTCATTTTTTTCACTTACTAGCAGAAAGTCCAAAAGTGGTTTCCACCTAGAAACAAAACCAGACAAATTATTTATTTCATCAATGCTGTCAGTTTCACCATCTCTGCCAGTTCCATTAAGAACCCAGTCAAAAAATATTAATGCTCTCAATGACTGGAAACCCCTTATGGACTTTTTGCATGAGGAAGAAAATGATTTTGTGATTTGCACTTTTGATGATTAGAAATAATAGGTTATAGAAAGAAGGGAATTATGATGAAATTGGAGAGAGTGGTTTGATTAGAACTGTATGTATAACTGCCAAGAGGAAGATCAGAAGCCATTTCTTTATATATATTAATCTTTTTTCATGCTTTCTGTCTTTTTATTTTCTTATTTTTTCTAACTTCTTTTCTCTCTGTTTTTTCTTTTCTCTCCTTTTTTTCTTTTTCACACTTATCTTGCTATATTTTTTTCTTTCTTTCTTTTCTTTCTTTAAATGTATTTCTTATTCTCTATGTGAAATCTGTTAATAAAAATCACTTTAAAAACTGAATGTATGCAGTATTTATTTATTTATTTGAATTTATTAGCTGCCCAACTCCAATGGACTGTGGGTGGTGTACAAAACAGTATACCTCCATAATAATATAAACAAATGTTAATTTTGGAACTGTCAGCTAAACAAGAACAGGGTAGAACAGCCAGACCCTGTACTAGCCCACTAATCAAATGAAACAGTTTTTAAAACCTTTTTTACAGGCCATCAAATTTCAACAGACAGAAGGGAGAAGACAGCTGACTCCAGGGTCCTGTGGCCTGTTCTGTAGAGGCCGAGAACTTGGAGATCATGACCCTGAACTGAAAAAGGGCCCTGTTCAGAGGAATATAAAGAACAAACAAGATAGTAGGGAGAAATAAGGGTAGATTGGTACTGAGAAATATGCATTGGAGGGTTCTAAACAGAGGTACTAGTATTTAAATTGGGTGTTTGCTTGATTAGGGAGCCAGTGAAGAGCCTTAAGCTCTACAAAAGCATAAGACTAATGTGAAAAATCCAGAACAGTCCAAACTGCACTGTTCCAGATTAAGATCAGGAGACAGAGAAAGTTATCAGATGCACCTGCCAGGAGATTATTACAGTAATGTAGGCCTGAGGCAGGGGCGTGGTGGCTCAGTGGGTAAGACGCCAGGCTTGTCGATCGGAAGATCGCAACTTCGGAGGTTCGAATCCCTAGCCCCGCGTGATGGAGTGAGCTCCCGCACTAGCCCCAGCTCTTGCCAACCTAGCAATTCGAAAGCATGCAAATGCAAGTAGATGAATAGGTACCACTTTGGTGGGTAGGTAACAGCGTTCCGTGTGCGTCATGCGGCCACATGACCGTGGAAGCCTCTTTGGACAACGCTGGCTCTTCGGCTAACAAGCGGAGATGAGCACCGGCCCCTAGAGTCAGACACGACTGCACAAATGTGTGGGAGGAACCTTTACCTTTTTAGGCTTGAGGCAAGCCTTGATCAGCAAGCATCAAAAACACTGAAGTCTCCCCCATCAGAAATCCCCAGATTCTTTGAACATTCATGAAGTGAAACAGAGAAATCTGGAAGCCTTGAATAAAAATAGATGGGAGACTCAGCAGCAGATGGGAAGAACCCAGAGGCCAAAAAAATTACTATTTCAGTCTTGTCTGTATTCAGCTGAAGGTGGTGGGAGAATATCCAAGAGGAAATTCTAGTAAGCAGTACATCACACTTGACCATGCTTTGGAATCCTTGGTGCTCTCTGAGCTTAGGTGTTTGCTTGCAGACATTTCATTACCCAACTAGGTAACATCATCAGTGCTTATGACATTACCTATTTGGGTAATGAAACATCTGCAAGCAAACAACCAAGTTCAGAGAGCACCAAGAACACCACAGTTCAACCCTGAGCTACAGATATTCTCTTCTGTTGTGACCGTGCTTTGTCACCAAGGTCCATGAAAGACCAAAAGACTTGATAATCAACAGCATCACAATGATAGTGGAAGTCCAAATCAGGGCATCCAAAGGAAGGACACATGTTAAGAGGAACTAACATCTCCTTGCCTGCCAACAGTTGTGTCTATCTCACTCAAAGAAGTAATATAACCGCCCAGAGTCCCTCTTTTTGGGGGAGATGTGCGGTGGGAAAATTCGAAAAATAAATAAACACAACAGAACTGACCACCACACATTCTGTGAAAGATGATGATGATGAAGATGATGATGAATACGTTTGATATTATTAAACAACAACATCTGCCTATCCGAGGTCCTTGGGAAGGACTCGATAGGTGGACAAAAATGCCAAATCCAATCTAAACATTTGGCTGACTATGTGACTTATTATTATTATTATTATTATTATTATTATTATTATTATAGCAGCAGCAGCAGCAGCAGCAGCAGCAGCAGCAGCAGCAGCAGCAGCAGCAGCAGCCGCCGCCAGATAAAGGAAACTCATTTTGTTCCATTCTCTTGTAATCACCAAATGAATTGTCCCCCTTATTCCTAGCCCCCCAGGCAGGATTTTTCTTACTATTGGATAATCAGCTTCTGAATTCTAGCATTCTGTAAAAGGTAAGAGGTTGGAATCTTTGCAGCATTTCTAAAAGAAGATTGAAAAGAAAAAGAAAGGATTTCTAGCAAATTCCTAAATCTTTTGGAAGGAACTCCAGACTACAACAGCCAAAATTTGGCAGTCACTAAGGAACAGTTTACTTTTATTTGTTCAGTTAGTTGATTTATAAACCGCCCTCTCAGAATGACTTAGGGCAGTGTAAAGACAAAGCAAACAAAAATAATTTATCGTAAAACATAAAACATGATAAAACTAATGCAACAATTCCACCAAGGCAATACAACAAACAATCGTATTGGATGGGATCACAAATATTCCTAACCCAGTCCCAGTCCTGGGGGAGAGAGGGGGGAGCCAGATCTTCATCATCTGCATCTTGGAGGAATGATATTCCATAGGGCAGGTGCAGTGACAGAGAAGCCATGTCCCTCGGGTCCCCTAAGGTGGTATTGTTTAAGTGTGCTGACCCCATGGGATCTTACTGGACAGGTAGTCCTGCAAATGACCTAGCCTTGCCGTGAAGGTCTTTAAAGGTGATAATCAATAATTTAATACTTCAATAGAGGATCCTCTTCTTCTTGCAACCACTAAAGTCTCTATGACTTAATTTACATTGCCCAGGTACCCCAGATTCACTCCTATAATAGTAGAGGCAATAAGGGTAAGAGCCAAAAGTTCGCTTGAATGTTTACAGGCACAATATGCATTTTCAAAGGAAAACAACTTTATCCATATGAACAGCCCTGCTGGTTCAGGCCAAGGACCCTCAACCTATTTACGTGCACATGCACATGCACGTGCACACACACACACACACACACACACTTCAGCCTTTGTAAGAACTGCCGCTGTGTTAAATTATGATCCAAAGACTTTGGGGTGGGAACAAATCAATGCGGATACCTGGGGCAGTGTGTAATGCAGCAGCTCCTACCAGCAGGGGAAACAACCTCCAATCGTGGCCCCCCAGTAGGTTAAATAAATATGATACTCCAAGAGCAAAGGCAGAGGATCATATGGCAGCCTCGGTCAGCTGTTGATAAAATACAATCTTTCTTTAATACATGCTGGGAAATTTATTTAACACTCACCCAGGGGATGGGGAAGGAAGGAAGGAAGGAAGGAAGGAAGGAAGGAAGGAAGGAAGGAAGGAAGGAAGGAAGGAAGGAAGGAAGGAAGGAAGGAAGGAAGACACCTCACTTGTCTTAGGTATAGGGGAAAGTATTTTTTTGAAAAGGCTCAAAGCTTATCCATGCAGGAATTGCTTTTGCTTTTCCCAAGAGGAAGAGCAAGGCTCCAAAGCACGCTGGGATAGTTAGTTTGCTGGGGATCGGAGGGACTGGCAAAGCACTTGCTCAATTAAGCCACAGACCAACAAGCCAAGCTGTGGCTGGACGGGGCAAGACAAGGCAGCTTAAGGGGTCACTAGAAAGGGTGAGTCTAGCAGAGAACCGTCTGGCTGGAAGGATCCTAATGTGCCAACTCCAATGCTCGACCCTATCAGCCTATCAGCCTCTGGGCATGTAAGCTGGGGAGCATAGGAGTCACAGTCCAGCAGATCTGGAGAAGCATGTTGGCAGCCATTCAACAAGCCTGCGAGATGGGCCAGTTCTTTTACACCCATCTTACAGGTTTTTAGCTGAGGTTGAGCAGCAGATCTAAGGCCATGGGAGCTGGGCTAGAAGGCGAACTGCAGCTTCCTGTGCTGTGATCCTGATTTATCCAAGAGGAAGCCCCACTAGCTTCATGAAATGAAGGACTTCCTTGCCTATTTAGGATTGCCAGCATGCTGGGTAGGTGTCCCCACATTCAATCCCACCCTGTGCATGCTGATTGGAAATTGGCTTGGTGATCTGTCAAACAAAACCATGGTTTGTTTAACCATGGTTGGTAGGTGGTTAGGGGCCCTATTCATACCCATACTAAGTGAAAGCCAAGAGTTCCATTATGGCTTAGATACTGGATTCCTCCACATCTGTGTAGGAGTACAACTCTCCTCACTCCCAGACAGCTGGAGGGAATGCTGGGGATTGTGATCATCATAGCCCAGGAAGTAACAGTTTGGGAGAGAGTGACCAGATCAGAAGTGAATCAGGTATGGATGCTTCCATTTCAGGGCCCTTGGAGCACAGGACAGACCTCTTGGCTTTCAGGTGTTCAGCAGGGATTTGCAAGTGCCCTTCTTGCCTGCCTCATTCCGGGGACCTGGCCAAGATCTCCTGGAGGACTCGGGTGAGGTATTCCTCATCTCAACCTTTGGGATTATATCATCCTAAAAGAGGGATGGATATAGTCTAAGTGTAAGCAAATCCCACATATGTAATATGCTCTGCATAGCATGAGTTAATGTAGAACACATTTAATATTAATGCTTCAGGATTTGTATCATTCTATAATATACACCATGAACATATTTGAGCCAAGATATGCATCATGCCATAGTTAATATTATGTTATGTATCCCATTTATAACATAGCTCATACACAATTAGAGGTGGCCAGCTTACCATGCCTGCAACAAAACTCACAGTGAGTCCTGAGATGTTCAGAACATGCTCAGGCGGTAGCAGTTGTTTTTCTCTGAACTTCTGCCTGGATTTTGAAGTACACAAGCAAAGCTAAGGAAAGAGAGAGAGAGGAACAAACTCTGGTTCTGTTGGTTCATCACCCTGCTTAGTGATCATTTGTTTATCCACAGTTGACTGAATAAATGATATTTGGCTGAGTTTACAGCATGAACTGCAACTCCGAACAGTCACTCATGCCCTTGTCATCTCCCATATAGACTACTGCAATGCGCTTTACATGGGGCTACCCTTGAAGATTATCCAGAGGCTTCAGCTGGTCCAGAATGCGGCCACACAGACAGTTATGGGTGCTGTAAGATCGGCCCATGTAACACCCCTGCTGTGCGAGCTGCATTGGGTACCAGTTTACTTCCGGGTCCAATTCAAGGTGTTGGTTATCACCTTTAAAGCCCTACATGGCATGGGACCAGGTTACCTGAGGGACCGTCTCATCCCCGGAACATCGACCTGCCCCACTCGGTCATACAGAGAGGGCATGCTACGGATCCCATCGGCAAAAGAGTTCCATCTAGTGGGATCCAGGAAGCGTGCCTTCTCTTCAGTAGCACCCGCCCTTTGGAATATCTTGCCCCTGGACCTGAGGCAAGTTTCTTGCTTGGGACGGGAATGCCAATAGTTCCTCTTGGGAGTGGCTGGTGCCATGAAACCCACCTTATTATTAACATCTTTCTGTTTGGATTTTATATGTAAATTATTGTTGTTGTAATTTTATATTTTTAACTTATTGTTGTGAACCGCCCAGAGTCCCCAGGTATGGAGGAGATGGGCGGTGATACAAATTTAAATAATAAATAAATAAATAAAAACTTGCAGGCCACAATGGCTGAGTTCACACAACACGTTTAAACCAAATCTGAACAAATCCAGGCCAATGGTTAGGTCTACACTAAGATCCAAATAATACAGTTTTTTGAGTGTTGAGTGAGTTGTGGGAGCCATTGGGGTTTTCATCATCCTATGATCCCAGCAAATAGTAGTTTATTCAACAAACTGTGCTTAAGCCAATCATACCTTAGCAAAGTGTCTAGATCCTGTCAGTATGATTCAAGGAAAGAAAGAAGAGACAATCCAGGCAAAATTTAGGAGATATCTCTCCCTCTCTATGTATCTCTATCTCTATCACTATCATCTGGGAAAAAGGAGACTTGAACTTCCGAGGACCTTCTGCACATTCAACTCCTCAAACGTTTGACCATATGGATAGACCATGAACAAATGTATGGTCAACCTTGTTCATATAGTGCTGAAGTGTAACAGGGCTTGTTTAATATAGATTTGACTACTGTACAAACCAAATCAACTTTGCTTTGCAAACTGGGGTTTTTGATTGAGCAGTACGTTGAACTCAGCTCATTGTGGCTTATTCCACAAACCATGGCTAATATCATGGCTTAACACAGTGAGTGGACCCAGATACTAAAGAACATTGCAAAATTGGCTTTGTAAAAGCCAATCCTCCATTAACAGCTTTGGGGCTCTAGGCCACATCTCCCACTTAGCTTTGCACAAGTTTGTAAAACTTATTATGTATGAACTGTTACCATTGTAGCTGCTGTCTTCGACTTTAAATTTACTGGTTTATCTGCAGGTGGTCTTTTGGTTGCTGGGATTTGAATAGTTTTGTGTGGGGGGTGGTTACAATATTTCTTTTGATAGTTTGCTCATTAGCTTGAAATGCCTGAAGGGGATAATTTAGTCCAGAAAGACGATGTACCATACTGTGTATTAATAAATTATAATTCATTGCACTACTGGCCAGGAGCATATTCCTTTGAGCTCCACAGAATTTCAACCTCCAAAATGCAGGTTTGGTATATTCAAAGAAAGGCAAGTGTTTCTGTAAAAAAAAATTTCTACAATCTGGAATTGTGGCATATCTATTCTTCTAAACCAGGATTTTAGATGTTTTATCTGGGAAGAAGAGCCTTGTGGAATGTTGCCCCCCCCCTCCCTTAAAGCAAAACCAAACCAAGTTAGAAACACCCAGAAGGACCTTATTTCAAATGAGCTGGACTGAAATGTTTCCAAGTCAATGTGCCCAGAAGAATAGACAATTCTCCACTCTTGCCCATATTAGCACCCATCTCCCCTGCCCATTTGCCAGGTTACCTAATGAGAACTGGGCTTCTAACGGTTGAGAAGACACCAGCTCACTTTATTTTGTCGGGATTTTGAATTCTGAAGCCCAACCCAGAGCAAAAAAAAACAAGTTCAACCTTCCAGGAGCAACAACACAGGCACACACGATTTTCCATTAATTGCAAGAAAATATTTTCTGCTTCAAAATTAAGTCCAGAGTAGCCTTCAGAACTAAATTTGGAATATCGGATCTGAAACTGATGCATGGAGAGTGGAGGAGAGATAAACGTTTAATCTGCTCCGAATGACCTTCCTGATTCCAAACTCATTTTATCCAGAAAGCTTCGACATGCACCAGTCCCCATCTTTCTGTAGAATTTTAAACCAGTTTCTAGGGCTAACATAGAAGTGGTGCCAGTTAAAATAATCATCATCTTTTTTTTCCTCTTATTCAGAGAGTTTGGTTCTCTTTGAACCCAATCCGAATTGCGATGCACGCCAGTAACGTAGAATCTGAACGGCGCAAGCAACCCGGTCCTTCACTTGCATGCTTAATTGAGATAAACTAAGTCTACCAACACCACAGCCGGGGTGGGAGAAGATAATCTTAATTAATTGGTAATAAATTAAATTTACCGCCACCCCAATGTGGGTAAAGCAGGGATTCGGATTAATTAATTTGAGAGCTGGTTTGAATTCAGATTACAGTAGCTAATTCTGTTGGTTGAAATTCTTTTTAAAACAGGTTTTGGAAAAGATCAAAGCGGAGTCAGCCTCCAGAAACATTGAAACTTCGCCCACCTGAGGACTTTCAGGCTGGATGGATAAAAGTCCAGCCCCGTTTTCCCAGGATTAAATCCCATTGAATTCTATGGGGACCATCCCTAGAAGTGCTTCTGAAAGGGAACTGGAAGGCGCTGGTGCAAAAACAGGATTCACAGGGCAACAGAGTAGAAACTCAGGTTTCTGCAAATGCACTTTCCAGATGTTTATGGATTAACTCTGTTTAAACCCCCGCAGATTTCAAAGGCAGAATTTTGCAGGGGCATAGGAACCTTTCACTGAAATCAGGAGAGGCTAACAAAGATTTTTCTCCCAACAAACCGGTTCGGTGAGCTATGTGCCTGTGTGTTTTAAGGTGAAGAAGTTGCAGTAAAAACATCTCTCCCTCTCTCCCTCTCTCTCCCTCTCTCTCTCTCTCTCTCTCACACACACACAAACACAGTAATTTCTCCAGCCCCTCACCCTGCAGACGACGGAGTCAAGACGATAGAAGTTGTACTCCGACGATATTAAGACGATATCAGATTGAGACGGGCTGGCCAAAACGGACAATGGAGAAAGAATGCCAGTCTTTTATTTTGGCCGTTCTAAACACATGATTACGTGGGAGCAAATCTCAATGAAGCCACAGGCGTGTATACTTGTGCACACGAACTCATACACACGGGTGCACAAAATTCAGCCTTGGCTGTAGCGAAAACTCTGCGCTCCCTCCTTTCACGCTGTCCGTTTTTGACAAAACTGATAGGCTCCCCGATTATTTTTAATAAATACATTCAAAATCTACTTTTAAAAATGCTATTAATTCCTCTAGAGCATAACGCTGCAACCCCGATTGTTTGTTTGTTTGTTTGTTTGAGTTTTAATATTTTGACCAGAAGTGTGTGCCTGAAAGTTAAGGGGAAAGGAGGAAGAAAAGGGTGTTATTTCATAAACCGGACCGTTAAGTAAAACACTCTCAGCACCTGAATGAGTTTCTGTCCTGGATCGGGGAAAAAAGCCCAGGAGAACAGCGGAAAGTTTGGGAAGATTGAAACAAACTATTTCCCAAACGATTTCGTAAGGTTTATTGCTTTTAGTGTCCATAAGCATACTATTACTATTACTAATACTATTACTATTACTATTACTATTACTATTACTATTACTTTTTTATTGTCCAATTTATTAAAGCGAATACATGTACATGGTGGGTTAGGGGGCAATCTTTGAATGTACGTTGTACGTTGACAAATGTTTTTGCTTACGTGTAAATACACACTTCTGGCGAAAATGCTGTTATTACTGGTTTCTGTGCTCTAAAAAGGAAGGAAGGAAGGAAGGAAGGAAGGAAGGAAGGAAGGAAGGAAGGAAGGAAGGAAGGAAGGAAGGAAGGAAGATCTGACAAGCAGGGAGGGGATCCCCAAAAATAGAGGACAATGACACAGAGAGATAAAAGTTCGCGGTCCTTTTGTGCGGCCGAAATTTGGGCCCCCACCAGACGCCGCCGGCTGAGTTGCGACTGTCACCAGCGCAGAGAACCGAACCTAGGAAAGTCCCACCGCCGCCCCTGAGGAATGGGCTCCCTTAGCTGTAAGCAAGCCCACCCACCGCCCCCGAAGGCGCTTTCTGTTCCCCGAAGCGCGCCTCCGCCCCCGCGGCTGCTGCGCCGCTCCAGGTCCCTGCCCCGGGGGGCTGAGTGGCCAACGCCGGCAGCGGGACAGCGTGCCCAGCAACCCTGAGCGGGTCGGCCCGGAATCCGAGCCTAGCAGGTTCAGTGAGCCTTACTCCCAAGTAAGTGTGTGGGGCTGGAATGAGGAACTCCTTTGTATCGCCCCCAGCCCCCGGCCGAGGATCGCACGTGGAATGGCCGGCGGGGAGGGAGACGCCCCCAGGAGTGGGTCGAACCCCGGCAAAGCTGCAAAGGAAGACAGAAGGGAAGTGAATTCGATTTAATTTTCATGCCGGTATAAACTGAATTCCAGTTCAACCCAATGAGTTAACAGAGTGGATATATGCGTAGCCCCGTATACGATTCCCCCCGTCACATTAAAAATAACAAAGTGGAGTCAGCTTTTGTCTGAGAGCCTGGGTGCGTACCCCAGGGGTTTTTTTTTGGGGGGGGGGTTCAGGGCCTGAGTCTGAGTGCCTTGGAGTAGGAGTGACGTCCTAATTGCCAGGACTGATCCCTGCCCCTGTGGAAAAGTGGGAGAGGGGTTGGAGAGTCCCCAGGACTGAAGAACAGGAAGCCTAGGGGCAAAAAAGAGGAAAAGAAGAGAATGAACGCGGGATCTGATTTTTCGGAACGGAAAGTTATCCTAGGCATTAAAATGTTTTGCCGGCAATGTGGAAGTTCATTTGAACGTACAAATTGAAATTACAAGCTGAAGAGATTTGCGTTTCTTTTTGCCTGCATTGAATCAATCAGCGCAGCTCCTCCGCAAATGGTACGCCAACTTTTTCCCACACGCGGTCCGCACGAAGTTGGCGCCGAGAGCGCAAAAGTTGGCTTTTGCAGCCCGCTTTCCATCCCTAGCCGCAAGGAGGCTCGTGGGAATAGCAACCCTCTTTTCAGCAAGCGAGAGCTCCTCTCCGCTCTCCAACCCCGCGCGCGCGTCTGAATGAGGAGCGCGTCTCCACGAGCTCTGGGCCCCCGAATCCTGACGAACGGGCCGGCAGAGAGAAAAAAAGTTCTTCTCTTCCTTTTCTTCTTCATCAGCTGCTTTTGTCGAATTCAGACGAGCTAGCAAGGCAGAAACCCGGGATAGACGGAAAAGACTGAGCAGGGCAGAGAGTGGGAAAGAAAGAAAGAAAGAAAGAAAGAAAGAAAGAAAGAAAGAAAGAAAGAAAGAAAGAAAGAAAAGAAAGAAAGAAAGAAAGAAAGAAAGAAAGAAAGAAAGAAAGAAAGAAAGAAAGAAAGAAAGAAAGAAAGAAAGAAAGAAAGAAAGAAAGAAGGCAGGCAGGCAGGCAGGCAGGCAGGCAGGCAGGCAGGCAGGCAGGCAGGCAGGCAGGCAGCTCACTTGGCTTAGGTATAGGGGAAAGTATTTTTTTGAAAAGGCTCAAAGCTTATCCATGCAGGAATTGCTTTTGCTTTTCCCAAGAGGAAGAGCAAGGCTCCAAAGCACGCTGGGATAGTTAGTTTGCTGGGGATCGGAGGGACTGGCAAAGCACTTGCTCAATTAAGCCACAGACCAACAAGCCAAGCTGTGGCTGGACGGGGCAAGACAAGGCAGCTTAAGGGGTCACTAGAAAGGGTGAGTCTAGCAGAGAACCGTCTGGCTGGAAGGATCCTAATGCGCCAACTCCAATGCTCGACCCTATCAGCCTATCAGCCTCTGGGCATGTAGGAAGGGAGGAAAGCGAGAGAGCGCCTGGCCCGAGAAAGAGGAGAAGTTGCGGTTGGATTACGCAGTGGCTTGCGGTATTTATTAATTTGGGGAGGGTCCTCAACCTCAGCCTTTCCGCAAGCCGTTTGCCTCCCTCCGGCGATTAATATTTCATATTGGGCGCTTTCCCTTTTGAGGTGAACTTTGCCAGGCGAAATTCAATCCCCGCTTGTAAATATTGATGGGCCTCTGAAACTTTGCCCTCGCCTGGCCCCGAGCGGCGCGCCCAGCGCCTCTGACACCGCAGCCGACGGCGGGATGGCCCCCGGGGCGGTGGAGCCGATTCCCTCCCGCCACTTGATTGCCACCCGCCTCTAAGAGCCGCGAGGGAGGGGGAGGAATCGCAGCTCCATTTCTCAGGGCCTTCGCGTTCCCTCCTCCCCAAAGTCCTGCTCCTACATGTGTCCAGCCAGCCCTGGGGTGGGGGAGGGGGGAGGGGGCGCTTTAAGGCAGGAGAAGGGGACTTGCCCTCTAACTTAGAGGACTTTTATGGGACCTCTCTCTTCCCTGAAAAAGAGCAAGGAAGCTGGATCTGCCTCCAAGTTCCAACAGCAAGAGTTCAGCATTCCTTTTGCAACGGCTTCCAGAACCCAATGTGCTATCAAAGTTGGCCTGTTGGGGTAGGGGGTGGGTGGGAGGAATGACAGAAGTCCAGCGAGCTTTACAGCAGCAGAGCAAGGACAATGCAACAGACTCAGTTCATGATTTCCTCATTAGCATCTAATAGCACCATCGAACCATGGCTGGGCTGAGAAGATGGGGTAATGGTGAAAAAGTGAGGGTTCACCCCCCCACACCCCCGCCAATGAAGGTTATAGCCACCCAGACAGTCCAAAGCCATCTGGGCCATCCAAGGCTGGGGGTTCCAGACGTTATTTGGGCGTGCTGGATCTTCTCACATACCGCCAGGCCCAGAGGTGGAGAAGGATCTCATCTGATCCGGGCGAAGGTCTTTACGAGCATCCTATACAACCGATTGTTCAATGCAGAGCTTCGGTCAGCCCAGCAAAGGCGTTCGATGAACTCTAAAGAGCCATAAATCCCAAATGAGAAAATGGCCAGAGAAGGAGGTACCAATTTTCAAATTTTCCAGAACTGGTAATCAGGTAGAGTAATAGATGGAAGAAGGAAGGAGGGAAGGAGGGAAGGAGGGAAGGAGAGGAGAGGATTCTACTATGAGATGGCAAGTTTTGCAGTTTCGGCCATTTTCTTGCTTGTGATTCAAAGCTCTGATGCATCAAATTATTATAATCCAGGTCTGCACCTCCTCTTTCTCCTCTCCTTCTCCAACTTTGTAATTTTCCATTTATTTGTTTATTTCCTATTTTTCAGGCACTGATTATGGGGATTTCCACCCCCAGTTGTTGAAACCACCTGATTCTGAAATTAATCTGACACGGCAGTTTTTGCAGATGGATCCCTTTCTTCTTAGCCCGAAGAGAAGTTTTCCGGCTGGCTTCTGGTGGAGTTCTATGAGGAAAACAGAGACACTTTCCGAAGAACAACATGGAAGAAATGTGATATCAGTACCTGATTTACTGAAACAAACAATCCACTGTATTGTCACTTACTGGATCACACAACACCTAAGTAAGACTCAAGTGGATTGAGTGAATATGTGGGTGAAGAACCTGCTTTACATAAATATTAAAGTCATTAGACAAATGCTTCCAAAAGAGATGGGTTTGTCAAGGATTGTTAGTTGTGATCTCTCGGGGAAACTGTCATACTTAGGAGCAGTATATCTGTGTACTGAGGAGGCAGAGTCTTATGCAGTAAACACTGGCCATTGCTGGGAAAGCATAGAAATGTGAGGTTCCGGAGTTGGTATACTAAAGGCTAATTTTTTCTTTCGCACCCGATCCCAGACATGACGAAGAGCCTTCACCCAACAATGCAACCTGATTCCTAAACGAACTCTTGTTCTGGATCTGCACAGTTGTGAAGGTTTGCACAACTTTGTGAAGGTTGCTTCCTTCCTTCCTTCCTTCCTTCCTTCCTTCCTTCCTTCCTTCCTTCCTTCCTTCCTTCCTTCCTTCCTTCCTTCCTTCCTTCCTTCTTTCTTTCTTTCTTTCTTTCTTTCTTTCTTTCTTTCTTTCTTTCTTTCTTTCTTGTCAAGGGTGAAGTGTCCCGGTCTAGCCTTTCCCTTGAACTGTTAGTTTTCCATGTGCAGGGAATATTTTGTTGGGTGGTAAACGTCAGTCAAGTTGACTTCCACCTACAGGCTTTATTGAAGGAGGACAAGATTCTATCTTCCTTGTCAAGAAATTCAGAACAAACAAAAAGCCACATTTTTTCTATGCTGCTCAAGACTATAAATGTGGATTAGAATAGTTGAATGTTTATTGTTGTAAGGATACAAAGGACATCACCACTGTTTTTTCTGTAATTGTGTGGAAATTAACTTGGGTTGGGAAAATGTTTCTGCTCTTTTCAGATCCCTCTTTTGCCTGTTTCTTGACTGCATTGGCTGAGTTCACAGGACCCACTTTACTCAGTTATTCAATTAGCCTCTTTGGGAGGAATCAGTCCCCGAACTGAATAAGAACTTGGCATGTTGTCGGAATGCACTGTGAAGGAATCAAGTCAGTCTCAATTAATTATCTTGCCAGATCCTGTCCCAGCCTTGGGAGAGCAGGGTAAACCTCAAGCCTGGAAACAGAACAACCCAACTTTGGTGGGGAGTTTCTGAGCATATGCAGAACAACTTCCCCTTCTGGGCCAGGATCTGCTCGCATGAGCTTCTGAGGAGACCCTGTCTCCTTTTATTTATTTTTAATCCTCCTCCCCTCAACTCTCAGTATGAAAAATGGTGGGTCAGACAAGGAACCTCGTGGGTTCCGGTCTTCACTGTGCCACACCCGTGGGTGGTGGGCTGCAGGGGCCAACCGCTACCTCTCAGGGTTGTTGTGAGGGTTGGCCGACCGAGGCGTCGCTTTGAAGTCCAAGAAGAGAAGATGGCACAGAGACATAAGCCTAGCCTTTAAATGAATCAAATACTAGAACCCGTCTTCTCTTCTCGGCTTGGGAGAGCAAGTGAGAATGGCCCCAAACCAAGAATCCAACTCATTAAGACGGCTGTGTCATTAAGAGGCCAACTGCAAGCTTATCGCACAACAGGTTAAGCTTGCTTAGGCTGACTTTGGTTCTCTCCCCCCCCCCCCAGCCCTTCTTAGCTTGTTCTCTGAAGCCAGCCCCTCTTGGTTCCTTTGTGACGCAACCCCAAACCGGGCCAACTGAGGAATCGGGTTAAGCAGGTTGTGTGAATGAAAGCCTCCGAGGATCTTTTGCACCAGGAAAGGGGGAGGAAGAAGAAATAGAGATGCTGACGAGAAAGGCCGCTAGCCCTGAAATTCCATGTTCGCCCCCCCCCGCCTCTAACTCTGATTTCTTTCGCTCCCCCCCCCCCCCCACACCTCGCCTTAACTCCGCCAGGCATTGTCACCATCCTCCTGCTGAGTGTGTTTTAGAGGACACCAGAATAAAAGGCTGGATGCCAGGTATGGGTGACACGGCGGGTGGAAACTTCACCCCCCTACAAAGCGCTGGCAGCCCCCCATTTGCATAAGGTCAGGCTAACGCTGCCGAGAGAACTTCGCCAGCATCCTCGTCTCTTAGCAACGGCCCTGCGCCCTTGGTCCTAGCTTCCATTGGACTCCGACACCCCCCCCCCCCAGCCTTCTTTTTCTTTTCAGATGTCACCCTCCCAGCCCGTCCCTGTCAACCCCACCGGTCAGCTGCTTTTCTGACACCCGGCCTCCACCGCCCCCCTCTGCTTCAGCCCCAATTAGGGAGACAATGAAAGGATCCTAGAGGGGGGGTGTCCCCAATCGCTTCCCCCCCCCCTCACTATTGGAGCATTTGCTTGACCAAAGCATTTAGGTCAGTTTGGAGAGGGAAAGAAGGGCTGGCTTCATGCCTCTGCTGGGCTGACTGGCTGGCTTCACACTGCAGGATAAATGCTTAATCCCAGCTCAGAAAACATGCTACCCCACCAGTCAAAAAAAAAAAAAACCCTGTATGATTTTGGTCTGGCTCTCACAACATGGTAAAAGTAAGGGTTAAATTCCCACAGATTGCTGAACATCAGATAGCCAAGTCTGGCACCTTCTGCCAACACAGTGATTGATGCATTGCACAACAGTTTAACCAGGTCAGTTCTCTTGTAAGTAACTAACAAACATTCCCACCACATGCTGAACCTGGCTAGTGTTAACCATAGTTACTTTGGGAGGGGTTGTCTTCCTGTATTGAATTTGGTTTTGTATGGTTTCCAGATTGGGAAACAGCTTTGTCCCCCAGGCTATTGGATTCTTGAATGCTTAAATAAGTTCTTTTAGGTGAAATGTTGGATATGTAAAGAATGTATATTTTATAGTAATTGTGGATTTTTTAATTAGTATTTTAGTGTTTGACTGAAATTGTGAGCTAAAGAATGTATATTTTATAGTAACTATGGTTTTTTATTATTATTATTAGTATTTTATTGTTTGATTGAAATTGTGAGCCAACTGCAACAAAATTTCATTCTATTGTGCACTTGGTGTATAGTGTATAGTGGGATGACAGTAAAATTATTATTCTATTCTATTGTTTTAAACCCAGAACATGGTTTAATTCAATCACCAGGCTGAACAAACGGAGCCATAGAATCCTAAACAGTGGGCAGCTTAGATCATTCACACTACGTGTTAAGATGCACACAAACCAAGGTTTAAATTAACCATGCTTCACATATTTTGTAAAGGTGGTTGCCGTGCCTTTTACCTAGCTGGTTAGGGTAAGGGTTATAGAACCCCTACAGCCAGTGTGTTTTCTGTTTGGTGTTGGCTTAGCACGTTGTGGGAAAAGCCAGCTATTTTGATTTGTAAACCATGTTGCAGGTTACTTGCTGTTTGGTTCTACTCAGGCAACTATAATTAAATCACCCGTCGCTCAGCCTATGAATGAACCCAGAAGGGGGAAGGAGACGTAGGAGGGTAGATTCAGCTTGGGAGAGGGCAAAGGGTTTCGATCATCATCACCCCTTGGCTAGATTTGCACAGTCCTTTCAAAAGGTAGAGGTAAAGGTAAAGCCTCCTTGGGGTTGATTCTTGACTCCTGGTGACTTTATCTTCTTTGCAGCAACAGGGAAAACTTTTTTCAACTTCCCCATCCAGTCTAAGGCCCTAAAGATTTCCTGGTGGTCCCCCATCCAAACACTAAGCAGGGCAAACTCTTCCTAGGTGAGATGAGCCCAGTGCTGTCACCTGCGGAAGCAAACCCACTGTGTTAGACTAAGCTATCTTGGGGGGAGGGATAGCATTCTGTGGGACCCATCCTATTTGGTTAGTCTATGGCTTCCTGGTTGTAGAAACTCAGTGGCCAGACTGAGTTTTGCACACTCAAAAGTAGGAGTGGGGCAGTGTGTGTTTCAACCCATCCAATCAGCTGGTTGGTTTGAAGTCTCTGGACTTGATGGGGAGTTTGAAGGAGCCCCTCTGTTGACTTGCTTCACTTCTTTGCAAATCAAGCCAGCAAAATGAAGTGCTTAGGAGCCCCTTTTCTGAGTGACCCACAACCTCTGCCTTAAAGTCCTTGCCTGACAGGAGGTCAGCCTGGAACTGTGTCCAGCCCCACCATTTGGGGGGGTGGAAAGAGTGATAAAAGGGAGAGAATAAAATGGCCTGCAGTAAGGAGCTGTCAAAGGCTTAGGCAGATTGTGTGTGTGTGTGTGTGTATGCAATTTTCATGCCCTTGTGCCTAACGAGCTTCCCAATGCTCACAATTAGATTAATTATTAAAGCATACACATTTCTGTGTGTATCAGCTCTTCCTTGTTTTATTCCAGTGTATTTGAGTGGGTGAGGTGTATGTAAGTTGTTGCTATGATTTTTCTGGAATCAAAATAAGAAGACATTAGATTTGGATGTACCACACAGAGCTGAACTGGCAGGTTTTTCTCTCCACAAAAATCTTAATATGTCCCCTGGAGCTTTCATTCTGATATGGAGAGGGGAGGAAGAAAGGGGGGAAATGAAGATGTGATAAATCAGGGGCTGTTTATTTGGCAACTACAGCTCATTCAGACACACACACTACGCACACTTGATTTGGGCCTATTCTTAGATAAAGTGGATTTCCATAAGCCTTTGTTTCAGTTTGAGTCTTGGGTTTTCCATCTGGAAGGGAATTTTACCTCTGTATTTTTTTTAATAGGAGGTATGGAAATTGATGAATCAACTTCCCTCCTACCCACTTTTAAAAATGCATACAGTAGATCAGTGTTTCTCAACCTCATCAACTTTAAGATGTGTGGACTTCAACTCCCAGAATTCCCCAGTCAGTTGACGAGGTTGAGAAACACTGCAGTAGATAATGCTCAGTATAAAGCTAATGCTGTATACACAGTTCTCACTGAACCTGTTAGACATCCCTCTGTACATTGGTGCACAAGTCTGCAAATGTATCATAGGCTCAATGGCTACATTCACCTAGTACTCTAAATACAGGTTAACCAAACACAACAGCCATTTTACATCTGTTGTGAAGTGCAGACAAATAACAGACTTCAATATTAGAACAGATTCTTAGGGTGAGAAATGTATGGACTTGATCCAACAGAAAGGTACATTTCAGATATTCAAAGATGAGCATTCAAATGTTCCCCACATTTTTATTTTTATTATTTTATTGTTTTGCTTTGCTTTGCTTTGCTTTGCTTTGCTTTGCTTTGCTTTGCTTTGCTTTGCTTTGCTTTGCTTTGCTTTATTTTTGCAGTGGGCAGCTAAGCTGGTATGAAGATTTATGCCACAGAAACTAGAGCATGAATTGCATTTGACAGTTTTCTTCATCAGGGTCATCTTTCCTGTATCCTCTTCTCTGGGATTAGGTATCATAGGTGAAATTCAAAGCCAATAAAAAGGGGATGAGTGTCCGTATAAATGCATTCTTGAGTAAGCCATAGAGTCTAATTGAACAAATCAGAAGTTGGGTTCACACACCATGCTAAGCCAGGGTTTGTTTTAGCCATAGTTTGTTGAATGAGCCACATACAGTAGGCTGGCTGGCGTGATAACCAAAAATCAAACAACCATCTTCTGGATTAGCATGATGTGTCACCCCCAAACCATGTGCACCATTGAATTTCATGGTGTTCAGATGGCCAATTTCGTGCTCTTTTTGAGCTTGAGTTTAGTGTGTTATGGTAATCCAGCCATTGCGGCTTAATGTGATGTGTGAGCCGCAGTGCTGTGCCTTGTGAACATAGTTGAAAATTGGCTTAGTAGCTTGTGAGCCAGTCAATTGGTTTGTTCAGCTTTGGCTTGCTCTGTGGCATGATCCTAGCTACTATGGCTTGTTCAACGAATTATGGTTAAGCATACCAAGGTTTAGCGCAAGGTCTCCTTTGTCCAGCTTCTGTCCACCCATCTTCCCTCGGTTTTCTTTAGCATCTGATGCTCTTACAAGCCAAGAGAGACCTTCTGAATAATTATTGTTATTATCACTATTGTTATTATTAGCCAAAAGACCCAAATAACCTCCTGAATAATAGTGCCTGTCCAATTGCTCAAAATACCTCAAAATAATTCTCTTAGCGATTCCCCATGCCTAATATAATCAAAGTTCCTGGAAAACAGCCCTATTTTTCCAGATATCAAGGGCTGGATTCAATTTATCCATTTTTGAAAAGGCAGCTTTTTTCCATTAATCAAAAAGTAACACAATATGTTTGGCACAGATTTCATGATATTCTACAACAATTAGGCTTTTTTTTCCCCTTTCTAATTTGAATTTTTCATACATCGTTTAATACTTGATAGACAGGTGATATGCCTGGATTCTTCTCTTTTTTTCTGTTTTGCTTGTTCCTGTTTTTATTGCTTAAGTTCATTTTCAATTTTTATTTATAGTTTTTTATAGTTAGTTGTTTTTTTAATTTTTGTGTACTTTAGATAAACGAGAGATCTCCTGATATTTGCTCTACCTTTTTACTTTGTCCCCACCTCCCTATTCCTTTTCATTTCCAGCATTTCATTAAAAACATGCTCAAGTGAGGAAGCCAAGGGAATAGTTGTGTGTGTGGGGGGGGACGCAGATAAGTCTACTGTCTGGTTCTTCAGTAACACAAGTGCCCTGTTTCTTCTATTTTGTCACCTTGCCAAAAGGAGGCAGAAGGTTTAGGGATCCAAGACATTAGAGCTGATTAGTCTGAGGAGGGAGAGTCAACAAAGGGCCCCATCTCCTCCCTTTTTCTCCCCAACGGTCTTCCTTCCGTTTGTAAGATGCTAGACTAGAAACCAGGAGACCTTCCTTTAGGCACAGAAACCAGCTGGGTGACTTTGGGCCAGTCCCTCTCTCAGCCCAACCCACCTCACAGGGTTGTTGTGGGGAAATAAGAGGAGGAAGCATGATGAGTTCTACAAACTACAGGTGGAAAATAAATCAAATAATTTTTTTTAACTGAGTCTTTCTATGTCCTTTTTAGATTACCATCTGCTATATTGTCCCTTCCACAACTCTGTATTTGTGTTTGTGTGTATATATGTGTGTGTGTGTGTGTGTGTGTGTGTATGAGACAGAGGGAGGGAGGGAGGGAGGGAACTGAAAGATGGTATAAAAGAGAGGGAGAGAGAAAGAGGAAGGAAGGAAGGAAGGAAGGAAGGAAGGAAGGAAGGAAGGAAGGAAGGAAGGAAGGAAGGAAGGAAGGAGAAAGATGGTATAAAAGGGAGGGAGGGAGGAAACTGAAAGATGGTATAAAGGAGAGGGAGAGAGAAAGAGGAAGGAAGGAAGGAAGGAAGGAAGGAAGGAAGGAAGGAAGGAAGGAAGGAAGGAAGGAAGGAAGGAAGGAAGGAGAAAGATGGTATAAAAGGGAGGGAGGGAGGAAACTGAAAGATGGTATAAAAGAGAGGGAGAGAGAGAAAGAGAGAAAGAGAGAGGAAGGAAGGAAGGAAGGAAGGAAGGAAGGAAGGAAGGAAGGAAGGAAGGAAGGAAGGAAGATGGTATAAAAGGGAAGGAGGGAGGAAGGAAGGGTCTGTATGTATACCTTCTTGTGCTCCTGAATGTAAATTTGGGTATAAGTCTAATAAATAAGTAATTGAGTGAGCTCCCGCACTCGCCCCAGCTCTTGCCAACCTAGCAATTTGAAAGCATGCAAATGCAAGTAGATGAATAGGTACCACTTCGGTGGGAAGGTAACAGCGTTCCGCGCAAGTCATGCCGGCCACATGACCGCGGAAGTGTCTTCGGACAACACTGGCTCTTCGGCTAACAAACGGAGATGATCACCGGCCCCTAGAGTCGGACACGACTGCACAAATGTGTGGGGGCAACCTTTAACCTTTACCTAATAAATAAGTAAATATTCATCATTGATGGATGTTTAACATTAGTAGTGAAAACACAGTGGTGAAACCAAAAACCCACAGGAGGCAGTAGGAAGGAAGTGGGGAAGGACGAGTAAATTTCAATGATCTAGTCAATTTCATTTCTATCCTCTTCCGGCCAATCTTTTTTTCTCATCCTTGTCTGATGGAAATAGACTTTGACCATCTGCCTTTGGGGCAAAGGTGGCAACCCACAGGCTGAGAAGCACAGGCGGGTCTGAGATTAGTTTTATGCAACCCTCAGACCAATTCAAATCCCGCCTGGAATTGATCTGGTAAGAAAGGAATCAGTTCCTGTTGCTTGGGAGACATAAAAGAGAGAACAAAAACAAAGGTGGAGAATTTGAATGTCTCCACCCAAATTTTGGCTCTGACCCTACTCAGTTTGCTTTGTCTGCCTCATGCCTGTAGTTTACACCTAAGTAAATGTAGACCAGGGGAGAGAAACAGGAAACAACTGCTCATTTGTACTCTATGATTTTTTGCTTTGTTCAGGAGTGTTTATTTCCAGGGTTGGGTAAGGAAGGAGCACATGTAATCAAGAAAGAACAATATTAGTTGAGTTTTTAAAAATTATATACGAGCACTGAAGTTTCAGCACATCAGCAAGCCTAATTAAAGTACCCGTATTCTGGATACTGTTAGATTGTACAGTAAGAATATTCAATCAATGCTCAGTGGTTAGTATCAGGACGCTGATTTGAATTCTCCCTGTTGGGACCAAAGGCTGAAAAAGTTCATGACTTGACAAAGGCATTCCTGGATTCTAAGAAGAATGTCTTTAGTCTCCCTTGAAGAATGCGCAGGATGCCATTTCCTTGGTCAAATAAAGCAGGGATTGTTCCACAGTGGTGGAGTTGCCAAAGATCTTGTCTCTATTCAGTCTTCATAGGGTCAACATGTATGTTCTGTTGACATTCTTCCCACCCTTTCCAAGTGGCTGGAATTCAGAACTGTTGAGGACATTGTATGGGTTCTTGGAAGAATGAAAGGTTTTATGAGCACATACTCTTCTTGACATACACAAATTAACCCTTTTCTTGGAATGTGCTGCCAAGGAGGTGTGGTATGAATCACCCCTATGTAAAAGAACATGCACAGAAAATTACATACACATTAATCAGAGAGATTAGCCAAGTCTTGATCTCCAGACATGCTAAGGATCTTTCCCCTGATTTACAAGAGCATTCATAGGCAATTCCTCATGCAATTGCCAAATTTTCAGGATTCAGGGGGAAAAAATCCTTTATGACTGAGATTCTGCTGGCTGTAATTAAAAACATGTTCCATCTTGTTTAAAAGAAAATGCCTAGTTTATCTACACAATAAACTTAACAATAATAAATAAAAAGGTTTTTTAACTGGGAAAAAAGAATCCAACCACTTTTTTAAAAAAAAAATTAAAAACTTAGAATATCTAAGAGGAAAAAAAGTAATGATGACTGTAGCATCAGTGAGAAAGTGACACTGGTACCCATTTCATCATTTCTGATTTCATCACCAAGAAGGATCTCTACGTGTAACTTATTTCTCCCATTGTTGGTACTCAGAAAAGTGTCTAGCTTGAAAATCTTAATGTGCAAATGAGAAGAATACCAAATGGGTCATTTCAGCAGGTATTTGAGTTCCTTCATAAATACCAGAATGATTCTCAGATCCTGGCAAGCTGCCCAGGCCTACCTAACGGATCCATTTGCTATGTGTCTTTGAGAAGAATACGATGGACCTCTGGAGAAAAATGGCCTATTTCAGTGTTTGTGATGGTTGTCGCTGCACACAGAGAGATGCTAGTCTCAGGATGAAAATCCCATTCAACCCTAATATCTCCACTTTCAAGAAGAGAGCAACAAAGAGTTGTAGAGCTCTTCTGTAATCATACAATTCACTCCCTTATGGAGAGGGGACAGCATGTTAACACTGAAGCATGTTCAGGCGATGTGATCCGATTTGAGAGGGGAGGGAGGGATACCTCCAGCTGGCAAGCTATATTCTATCTTCAGCTCCCAGAACACTCTGCCATGTTTGAAATTTCCCCTCCTGTTGATTATATCAAGCTTTCTACTAACACCTATCATTTCAAGTCATCTACACTCTGCCTTCAAAGCCATCAAGAGCGTTTTTTCTCTCCCTCCCCCTAAAACTCTGGCCTCTCGCTCTCCACTTACTGATCCTCCTTATTGGGTTTTCTCCCTGTCTCTCTGCAACTTGTCATAACTCATAATAAAATGCTTCTTTTTCAGGCCAGGAGTTAGCCCAAAAGAGTATCAGATCAATGTTTCAACCAAATAAGCTGGTAGGGAGGCAATGCTTTAAGATGCCTTCTCTTAAAAAAAAAAAAAAGCTTCACTTGTTCACATCTTGGCAAAGGGACAAACAATCGCAGGCAAAGGGACTCCTGAAGTGTTGCCAATCAATTTTGCTTCAAGTGAAATCTCAAGGCACAGTTTGAAAGTGCCTGTTTCAAGGGTTCCAACATGTCCATCACCCCTATTAAGGACCCAGAGAATAAGTTGCTTATTCAAGTAACACTGTAGAGACTATATCGTGCCACCCCTCAAACTTGGAAGGCTTCATGTCAGCATGGACCGAGGATTCAAAAATCCAAAAATCTGGATTCAAGTCAATTGTACTGACCGCCAATATAATGAATTAGGGCAACCGTATAATTCACAGTCCCACAAGAGTCCGACTAAAATAAGGGGAAAGTTCTCATCTTCAGTACAAGGTGACAGCCAATCTTCCAATCCTCATGCAGAAGGGAGACTAGAACATTTCCAATTAGTTCAGGGCCAAGAACTGGCAAATTGTCCAGGAATCTATTGACCTGAGGAGCAAAACTGTCCTTCAAATTGCTTTGTCTTAAACCAGAGTGTGCAAACAGAGGACCAGACCTTCATCTAAACCTCAACTGTTTTGTGTGCTTGCTCGGAAATCTTTGGTAAAGGACTTTATCAAAAACCTTTTGAACCCATAGGGAGGTGTGTATCTGCTCTGATCAGATTTAATTGTCAGTTAGATTCAAATAATCCATCTGATCCAAATCCATTTGGAAATCTAAGGCAATTGACTTCAACATTTCTATTTGATGCTTCGTTTGGGGTCTATTCAATGTTCTGAACTGATTCAGAAAATAGGCTTTTGTTCATAAGCAAAAAAACCTTCCAAATCATCAAATCAATTTGAAGGAATCCAATTAGATTTGATTATTCAGATTGACTTTCTAGTCTCCTAGTACAGAAGCCAAGGTCAAGGGCATGTTTAATATTTATGATATACAATTATAATTTTACACTGGACTTTTTTAGGACTCCTGAATGGATAACATGGAATCTGGTGATTTCTTTCAATACATTTCATTTCTTGTCACTAATATTTGACTTAGTTCTTCAGATTTACATCCCAGAAATGACAGTTAAAGCCCCTTTATCTGTCCTTCATCTTTTGCAATGTAGAAAGTCAGAAATTCACCCAGCTTCTCTGCAATATCCTTATCTTTCCTTAGCATGTCTTTAATTCCCTCTGTAGCCAGTTTCTTGCTTCTGAATTGTTGTTGCTGCTGACTTTCAACTTGGAATCTTTTTATTGATATTCATTTGTTCACTGCACCCATTATTATCTGTTTGAATTTATTTGAGGCAAGTTTGCTCAAAATATTTCTGCAACATGTTCTGTGACTACAGTTACACTAAGATCTTAAGTAACTACTACCTATATAGTAAGACTTACTGAAGTTCTTCCTAGACTGTGATCTTTAGACTCTTCTGCCATGTTCACATCTTTGATTCCTTGCTAATGACACCAGCAGTTTGTGTATCTGTGACAACACTTGATCCCCATGCCCTGACGTAGTAACAAAGTTAGGACTATCAAATATGTACTGCAAAAATAAACAAATTATCCAGGTAACTTTGTGTACAAAATGCATTTATTAAAAAGTGTACTCTTATATCCACTTCCTTGCAAACAGTTAATGATTATATTCTCTGGAGGGAGTCCTTGGCATTCTTAGATTTTATGAAGGGGCTCTCCTTACATTAGAAAAAGTTGCTAAGGTACTTTTAGACTATAGGCATTCAACAAAAGTGTTTGGGTTTGTTTGTTTTTTTTCACTTGAATTTGGAGACCTCTGTTCATATCTGGGAAACTTTAAGGGGAGACAAAGGTCTTGTTATACTAATGAGCATGAAGTTTTCACACATGCTTAGCTAAAATTTGGTTCCTTGCATTTTTCAGTTACTGGTTGTAGACACACTCCTTAGATTAAAAAGGAGAAATCAAATATTTCAACATACATACATTCCTTGTATGTTTAGTCATACTTGGCCAATAAAGTATTCTATTCTATTCTATTCTATTCTATTCTATTCTATTCTATTCTATTCTATTCTATTGACATATGTCATCTGCTCTGAAATATAGATATTTCAGATAGATATTTCAGATAGATTTTATTGAATATGTATGCATGTTCTTTACTAGTTGACTGTTCAGAGAGTGTCTAGAAAAGTTTTTTAATAGTATAGTATTCCATTGAAATGTACATACTGCTAAAATAAATCAGAAACCATAGTCATAGAATCGTAGAATCATAGAATCATGGGGTTGGAAGGGACCTTGGAGGTCTTCTAGTCCAACCCCCTGCCCAAGGCAGGAGTCCTCATACCATCTCAGACAAATGGGTGTCCAATCTTTTCTTGAAGACCTCCAGCGATGGAGCACCCACAACAAGCTGTTCCACTGCTCAATAGTTCTCACTGTCAGGAAACTCCTCCTTGTTTCCAGGTTGTATCTCCCTCTGACGAGCTTCCACTCATTGTTTCTTGTCCTACCCTCAGGTACTATGGAGAATAAATCAATGCCCCCTTCCCTGTGGCAGCCCTTCAAGCATTGGAAGACTGCTATCACGTCTCCCCTCAGTCTTCCCTTTGTTAAGCTAAACATACCCAGTTCCTTTAGCCATTCTTCATAGGATTTGGCCTCCAGACCCCTTATCATCTTTTTTGATCTTCTCTACACTCTTTCTAGGGCCTCAGCATCTTTACTGTCATAGCAAATTCACTTAAGACGTCAAAATATCAACAATAAAATTAATGAACATCCCTGCCTACTTTTAAACAAGTCAAGTTATATTCCACACGATGCTTTTTCCCACTTAACATGAAATTAATGACCACATTTTTTAACTAAATCAAGTCAAAAACAATTTCTACGTTACTGGAGGCCTGTATCACAGGAAACCTTCAGTTATAAATACAAAGAAAATGGTTTTAGAAATAAATCATTTTTAGTGAAATACAGATTTTAGCGTTGGCTTCAACCTAGATTAGTTCAATGTGGCACCTCTGTGCCAGCCATATTAGCTACACATTCCATCTGTCATGCCTTTAATCACAGCATTGCCACAGAACACAGAGACAAGGAATTTAGGGAAGCTACGCAGCATTTCATATTAGTTTTGCATCAAAACGCGGGCCCTGATCTTCCCATGAGTCAGGAGAAACAAATCATTAAAAAAATGTATTTGTCATCTCTTGATGCTTCTCCACGTCCCACCTTAATATTATTTTTCCCTTTTCCAAGGCTAATCCCCAAAGGTCCTCCCTTCTGTTTAAATATTAGAAACCCATTTAATTTTGCATAAATTTTACTCTGCATTCCTTATCCTTTTTTTTCAGCCTCCTTTCCCTCCAATTCAGTCTTCAGCCTCTGCACTGTGATGGTATCAAATAAGGCCTTTCCCCCCCTCCCTTTCTATGGTCATACCAAAGGGGGTTGAAGTCATTCTAACAATGCACAAGGTCAGTGGTGGAAGCCACCGAGTTCCTCCATCATTTTTCATTCTCTCGCAGCACTTAATGACAGTTACAGGGAGCAGGAACTAGCAGCTGATGGCTAGATGATGTCACAAGCACATGGCCAAGGATTTCAAGGGCAGCTGGGGGGCAGATTAATCACGGTGGAAGAAATTCCAATTCGCTTGGTTTTGCCATGACAGGCACACATGGAACAGGTATTTAGTCTCATAGATGAATATAAAAATTAAGAAGCATGTGGCAAAGTCAGAGACATGAGGAAGACAGGAGGAGGGGAGAAAGAGGAGGATCATGATGATAATAATATCAATACTGTAATGATAGTCATAATAATGTCCATCAGCAGGCAACCCCTCTGTGTGTGATGGGGGAGGAAAGAGAACATTCCATCAACATTTTTTTTACTGCTATTTCATGAAGGGTTTTCCATATAATACTTTTTCTCCCCCCTTTCTCCCCGCTCCCCGCTTTCTCACAAAAACACCCCATTCCCCCCATTGTATCCTGGAGTGACAAACTTTGCTGAACAACAACAGAGCATGACTAGAGAATGACTTTTCTTCCCTCATAACATTGTTTTATTTTGTAGGTACATTTTCTCTTTTAATCCAAAAAGCTCATAATAGAAGCATGATGTCGGGGTAGAAAAATAGACAGTGATAATTATACTAGTTCTAATTGCTGGCTTGATTTGAGGGAGGGTAAGATTTGAATGGACAGTCTCCTGAATTTAAAGCAATGAAAGATACAATTAAGTGCAATAGATTGTATTCTCTCTGTGTGCCAGTGTTAAACTTAGCCAATTGCTTCATGCTATTAAAACAAAAAGATCTCTCAACTGGACTCACTCTGGACAGTCACTAGTGACCTAGCCTGCCTATCACAGTTCTAAACCTAGATGGTGCCACTGCATAGATTGTTCACCTTTTTCCTTATAGACACTTGTTTTAACTCAGGTTGAAAAACTCCAGCAGGGACCTTCCCTGATGGTTAGAACCAGTGTGGACAACCTGCAGCAATAGGCTTAGAACTTCATTGTCCACCCTTATAAGATCTTCAGGGCACAATCCAACATAAGATGAAATTAAATTCAAACAAGACTGAAATGCCAATTATCCATAGGAACCATCTTGGGATTTTATTTTATTCTGAATTGTATGGGTTCTGCACTCCCACATTTGGGGAATATGAATGACTGTAGAAGAACCTCAATGATTGGTCTCATAAAGACGGAAATGCAGGATCATATATACACTCCCTTCTATATCATCTTAAGATTCAGGTTGGAGTGGCTGTAACATTAAGACATAGTTAATGTCTTCACATGTTAACTATATTATGGTTTGATTAGTATTGGCTTAGCATATGGGGAGAACTAAGCTGTTGACACCTTTGATTTGGAGACTAGATCTGAAGGTGATTCAATCAAATCTCTGAATAAAATCCACTTTCTGAATCGGATTGATGACTTAGATCAAACAGTTGAATCAAACCTGGTGGACTGTCTTCAAATTCATTGAAATCAAAGTCTAAAATCAGATGGATTCTTGAATCCATTTACCTGGTCAAATAGGAACTGAATCAATTGCAATGGGACCCAGTCTGATCTGCATCCCCCTCCACATGAACCCATGACTCAGAGCAAGAGCAGCATTCAGGACTCTAAAACCTTCAAGTGACCTCCAAATCTGCTTTTTAGAGGCCACTCTATGTTTAAAGAAAACCGATGGCCCTGCCTGCTATCATTTTGAGGTGGGAAAGATATAAACTCTGTAGTGGAAACCCCAAAGCAGTCATTTCACTGCAAAGAACACTCAGATTTCCCTCTTCAGAATTCAGCCCCACCCAATTTGCAATGTGATCCCTACTCATTTTGCACCCTCAAATCTTCCAAAAATTATGCATGGACATGAGCACCCCAATGTTGCCCATCCATGCTTTATAGCTTAGCATGACACTAGAAGCCCATCAACCTGATAAATTAATGAGGCTCTTATGAACCAGAAGCCAAGAATGCATTTGCTACAAGCGATGGCAAGAGAAAGATCCATATGGTCAAAGTCTCCAAAGTACTGATAGTTATCAGATGATGATGACGTGGACACCTACGTATAGGCTAATAAGGTGAGGGAGCTTTTGTAGGATCCTGAGTTGGCCTCATGGATAGACCTTTCTAGCTCCTGAAGAAAACCTTCCTACGCAGGATGCTTAGCTATAAGTCATCAAGCAGTGAACGAAAGTATTGTGGTTCATATGCATCTGTCAATCACCTCTTGGTGACATAGCCATTGTAGTGCATATGTGACCATGCATTGCCCTTCTTTGGAAGCCAGGAAACTGGAGCTGGAAAAAGGAAGGACATCCAAACATCCTGGGGAAGGGGATGGGTCATAATCAGGTGAGGTGTTGGTTCAAGTGTCACTTTGGCTAGGAAATTGCTAAGAATGCCTAGAGATGAAGAAACTGTTCTTATTCTGTCCAGCACAATCTCCTTCCCTGCCTATTTAATAATATTGGGTTTTTTTTAAAAAATGACTGAGAAGAGTGTTGAATAGGGAAAATGCCACATCAATGTAGAATATTGCTCTTACTGGACAATTGTCATGTAGAACAAATGGTTGCAGTGATGTGTGCTCCTGATCAGGTTCTGACCAGCCAGCAAGCTGTGGCCTCTTCCAATTATGCCACGTTATTTCTTCTTTGCCTCATGCTCTATGGAAACACTCAGGTTCCATCTCTCAAGCATACTCAGACTTGTTTGTTTATTAAACATACATGGAACTGTTCAAGGCAGTATTCCCAGATGTGATTCACCTGACTCTAAAATTAGAATTTTTTAAAAAAGCCACAGCAGCATAAAAACTTATTTATTTACAAATTGTATATTAGCGATTGATTGATTGATTATGTGCCATCAAGTGCCATTGACACTTGATTTTCTCCACAAGGATCTGTCCATAACCTGGTCCTTCAGGTCTTCCAATGGTAAATTATTCATTAAGACAGTGTACATGAAAAGCCCATTTGCCAATTTCCAGAACAGTGTCATAGTAGGTAGCAGGCATGCCTCACCTTTGTGTGTGTGTGTCTGTCTGTGTGTCTGTGTGTCTGTGTTGGTAATCATGCCAAGCATGCTGAGATACCCCTCTCATAACTCTTTAGCCTGTTTGGCTACATCACCTTCAAAGCTGTCTACATCCAAATTTGACCATGGCTCAAGATCACAAATGAAGAAGTTCATATTAATTTCTTCCTCTTTGCTTTGGCATATTTAGCACCTGAAGAAGGTAGGTGGAAATAGAGCCGGACAAAGATTCAAATAGTCTACCAAATTGGGGTTTCCTCTGCATCTGGGAACTTACCATCTTTAGCTCTGGATGGGGTTGCACTGCCCCAGACAGACCCAGTGCAGAATCTGTGGGTCCTCCTGGACTCACAACTCCTGCTCGAAGAGCAGGTGGCAGTCATGGCCAGGAGGGCCTTTCCTCAACTTTGTGTTGTGAGCCAGTTATGCCCTTTCCTGGATCGAGAGGCCCTCCAATCAGTTACTCATGCCCTTGTTATCTCCTGTATAGACTATTGCAATGTGCTCTACATGGGGCTACCCCTGAAGAGCATCTGGAAGCTACAGCTGGTCCAAAATGTGGCCACGTGGGCAGTTTTAGGTGCCCCAATGTTGGCACACGTAACACCTCTGCTGCTGGGTTCAATTCAAGGTGTTGGTTACCACCTTTAAAGCCCTACATGGCATGGGTCCAGGTTACCTGAGGGACCATCTCATCCCCATTACATCAACCCGTCCCACCCAGTCATGCAGAGAGGGCATGTTACGGACCCCGTCCATGAGAGAATGTTGATTGGCGGGGTCCAGGAAGCAGGCCTTCTCTGCTGTGGCCCCCGCCCTTTGGAAAACTCTTCCCTCAGAGGTGAGGCAAGCCCCCTCTCTCCTGACCTTCCAGAAAAAGTTAAAGACCTAACTCTGCCATCTTGCTTGGGGCAGGAAGGGGGGTAGTCAATCTTGGGAGTGGCTAGCGCCTTAAAGTGGTCCTCATATATGTATGAATCGAATTAGAATTTTTATCTGCCATCTTGATCCCATTTTATATTTTATATTTATATTTATATTTTATGTACCATATTTTGCTTTTATTGTATTTTAATCTTTTGCTTTATTGTAAACTGCCCAGAGTCCCTCCTTTGGGGGAGATGGGCGGTGGCAAAATTTGATAAATAAATAAATGAAGACTCAAAAATAGCCCTGCCTTCATTCTGTATAGTATGAGAAGGCACAGAAGGAAACTCTGGAAGGCTTTCCAGATTTGTTATTATACAGTATCCTACAACAATAAAATTGAGTTCCAGTAGTTTTTGTGGTTTCTGTTTCCTGATCTGGCCTACCTTGAGGGGCGGACAGCAATGACAAACCACAACTCGAACTGCCAAGAAAATAATATGGTTGCAGCCACCAGGAGTTGAGCTTAACTTGAGGATATTTTAACTGCAAGATGCTTGGGACAAGCATCGTGAAAACACTGTTACGGTATGTTCAGTTTCTCAGCTTCTAGAAACTCCTACCTGTCCACTATTCCCAGTTTGGGATCAGAAGATTCCACTGTCCAATCGGTAGAGACAAGTCTCTTATGTTATTAGGGAGAGCATTTTGTCAGGATGCCATTGCCATCCTGCCAGAGATAGATGGGCTTTGTAGTTAGTAGGTAGATGGGGTTTGAAGTTAGTAGGTAGAAGGGCAGTAATTAGTTAGCATGCTTGCAGGAGGTTAGAGGAAGCCTTAGAGATAAGCAGGGAATGCAAGGAGTGAGGGGTGGAGAGACAGGAGCCAGACTCCAAGTCTGTTCAGCTGGGAGCATCAAAGGACTAACAGTTTAGAGTTATGGGAACTGAGTCGGTAGGGGAGGGGTTGGTGAGGAGTGAGTGGGAACTGGCATGTTTAAAGTTGTGATTGTGCGCGCTTTTGCTCAATCTGCTCTTTGCATCGATACTATTCACTTGTATTAATAAAAGAATTTTTTCATATCCTACCATGGCTTGTCCTAAGAGTTTCTAAATTAATATCAAAGGAGTGGATCGTCACAGAATTGGCATCCTGACACATTTTTTGATTAAGAAGAACAAGACAATTATTTTGGGGAAGGAGAAATAAAGGGGAGGAAGGCTTAAGCTCAAAGCCCCTACCTACTGATGATAAAATAATTGTTACTCCTAACCAAACTGCTCTTCATGTTTCATTTGGTTTTGACTGTTATTGAATTGTTGAAAAGGAAGGGGTTGTTGGGGGGACGAGAATGAAAGAAGACAAATTCCAGATGCCTGAGACCTCTTTCATTCCTTGCTACCATGGCCCATCATTAGACAGTTTTCCTCTCGGAGCAAAAGGTCAGAGAGTATAAATATAAATTGCATTTTGCATTACTTCTAGATGACTGAAGCTGTCAAAGCAATAATATGAGCTTTCAGTCCCATATTCTACCACTTCTGCCCTGATTTTGGGCTACAAAGTCATGTGTGAATTGAACACGACAGACCAGATGAAATGTCCAACAGAGGCATATTGTTCTGCTCCGGTGCTGTGATGGCCATTGCAATACTTGACCCAAGGTGGGTGAAGAAGTCTCCAATTGCTGGATGCCTTGGGATTTTTTTTAAACATGAAATCTTTCCTAGATGGTTCAACAAAAGCCTGAAAAGAATAGACATGTATAGCATGTCAGAGGTCTGGTTGAGGAAGAGGGATTGACCAATAATAATAGGGTATAGTGTAATAGCTTTCCAGAGTTTGCAACAACAGCTAGCAGTACTCTGATCCCATAGATCTCTCAAAATATTCATCAGTTGAAAAAGCTGTAGCATAGCCCTCCCAGATTTAAACCAAAGGATCTCCAGGCTGTCCTTCAGATCATCAAACCATAAACTACCAAGGGCTTTTTTAAAAAAAAAATCTTAAATTGTATCCAGAAAGCAATTGGCATCCAATGCTCAACACAACTCCAGCTTCCATGAACCAGTTAGTACCCTAGTGCTGCATTTTATATAAACTAAAGCTTCTAGATGGGGATAACCAACCCTCCAGTCAAGCTGGGTTACAACTACAGTAAGACAGGGGATAACTCTTGCCAGGTGTTCCTCTGACTGAGGAACAGCTGCAGATGGTAGCAAAACATAAATGTGCCAGTGTGCTTCCTTGTTGCTGTTGCCATCTGGCAATCCAGAGACAATGGGGGGTTAAAGATTATGGGCTTGGTTTTTTAGGAGAGAGTACAACATCATCCAGAACAGGATAATTCACAATCTTAAATCCTCCTTTCCTATGAACCAATTGGATTTAATTTCAGCTTTCTTCAGCTTGTAAGTTGTCCTGAGTATCCTGTTTGCATGGAAGATGTTAGTTCTAAGTGAATATGTGTGTGGCTGTATGAAAAAGAGAGAATTTTTTAAAATATTGTAATGATTAAGTAAGAAATACTGTTTAGAAGCAGAGCTCTTCAACATATGGTGTATCAGAAGGAGATCCAATTCTAGCTAATAACTATATCCCCTTGATGAAGAGCAGTAAAAAGGTTTAGGAATTTCTTATGAAATTATAATGGCATGTTGTCAATCTGTTCTCTCTCCTTAGATGGTGATTAGTTAACATGCACAGGAAGTCAGTGACATCCTGAGCAAACAAGAGTTATTTTTCAATGCCTGATGGACCCATGGAAGCTTGAAGGGAGAGGCTGAAGAGTTGTGAACCCAGCACTTCTCCATCCTTTGGTGGTGTTGTGAAGTGTCCTTATCGCTCAAACAACAGGTCCTATTTTCTGTAACAGTGTGTATGCCGAAGCATTAATCAGCATTTATATACAGCCTCTTTGAAGAGGAAATTTGCCTGTATAGATGTGAAGTGTTATTAAATGGAGCTGAATTGGAACTGCTTATGGGGAAAAAACCACATTTGCAAGATCAAGGGTGTGTATTCAAGGAGTTATTTGAATTGGGAAGCTAGAGTTACACTGGAGGCACTAGAGATGATTGAAAGATCAGGTGTTGTGTCAGGTAATAAACTCAGAGGAAAAGTGGTGGGCCTTTGGGAAGAGAGACTGCATTCTATGGCCCAACATTTGCTTTTCAGCCTTCCACTGTCCTGAGCATGGTGAATTTGGGGTCAATGCATCTATAGTCCTGGGCAGATTGAGTACTTAAATAAGTTACTGCCACCAAGGAATATACTGTATGTCTCATGAGAAAATATTTGGAACTGCTCTTGGAGTTCCCACCATCATAGGGCTTCTTTAAGACTGAATGACTGGAGATAGAAACTTCATTTGAACCTTTCTCCCCACTTCTTATCCCATCATATGGCAGGCCTCTATGTTGGCTGTGGCCCTTACATGCATGGAGTCTGAAACAATTTCCCCTCTCCAAGACTTTGGTAAACTATTAGAAATACACTTGATAGAAATACTAAGAAGGATTTTTTCCTCTGGAACTGCTCTATGCTCCCAGGAAACTCCATTTGGCATTTGATTCCTAAGTGATACTTTAACTCAAGAATGTGCCACCTGGGGCCACGCAGATATTTTTGGGCTACTGTTCCTATCACTAACCATTGTGCTGGCTTAGACATGCGTGTTGGTCCAAAACATCTGGAAAGCACTAGATAGGTGTCTCTTGCTTTCTATGTTCTAACTGATCTTTTCCCAGGCTGGCCTGAGAATTATGGTCTCTTCATGTTGTTGTTGCTGTTTCATGTGTGTGTGTACTGGTTGCTATATAGCTGTTTAGATATTGGTTGAGTTGGTATCATGTAACACATCAAGCCATATTACAGTTTAGGGTGTTGTATAAGTTAATTTAAGGGGCGCGATGGCTCAGCGGGTAGGACGCCAGGCTTGTCAATCGGAAGATCGCAAGTTCGGAGGTTCGAATTCCTAGCCCCGTGTGACGGATTGAGCTCCCGCACTTGCCCCAGCTCTTGCCAACCTAGCAATTCGAAAGCATGCAAATGCAAGTAGATGAATAGGTGCCACTTCTGTGGGTAGGTAACAGCGTTCCGCGCGCGTCATGCCGGCCACATGACCACGGAAGCATCTTCGGACAGCGCTGGCTCTTCGGCTAACAAATGGAGATGAGCACAGGCCCCTAGAGTCGGACACGACTGTGCGGGGGAACCTTTACCTTTAATTTAAGGTATTGTATAAACTAACTCAACAGAATTTATATGTCATGGATTATGGCTTAAACTGTGAGCCAGTTGTGGTATATTCAGTCAGCCATGTTTAAAGAAATGATTGCTGAGTTCCACATAGGAAGAAAATGACTATTCTTAAATATTGTAATATTAACCACCGTGGACCTCTGGAAAGTGAGACTGAAAGGCCCAACAAAAACATTTAAACAAATGAAAAAATAAAGGACAGCTAATCCAACCATTGCTAACCCAACCTTTCATCTAAAATGTCTAGTTAGAGAAGAATATTGAGTGGATTTAGCAGGTGTGCAATGAACAGTCTCTCTGTCAATCCCCTGCATGAATCATAAAAGAGTCGTTTTCAAGTTTTTATATGTTAAGTGACATCATTCACTCTATCGAAGAACCAGGGTCTCACCAAAATAGAAGCAAGACGTCCATCTTTTCCAAGAAGGTTTTTCTGTTACTACATTTATCAGAGCAAGTTTCAAAGAGAGAGGGGAAAAAAACTCAGTAATACTGTTGACCATACTGATGACTGCAAAATCAAGACAAAGAGCTAAGTAGTTCCATGGTGACAATAGTCTTCCATAAGCTCAAATCAAAACATGTATCTAAATAATGAGAGAAAGGTAACTAGTACAAGACCTCATTGTTTTTGGTTCCTAAGTTCAAACATGGACTCCAGGTCTCCAGCCCCAAACTCAAGGAAAACACTTTACCAAATTGTTCATGTTTTGCTTTGCTTTAGTTGAGCAGATTTGAGGCTAGAAGCCCATCCCACTTCATCTGTTTTCCTTTCCTTTCTTTCTAACAGTTTGAGAAGGGAGCCCCATCTAGACTACTTCTCCATACCACCAATTACATCTATACCAGTGGTTGAGAAACGTTGCCCTAAAACCCATAATGTCATCTTCAGAACTTGTATTCTAAATGCCTAAGAGTTTCTGGACAGCTGAAACAACAAAAATTTAAAAAAAAGAGCTGAAAGCCAATTATCTAAAAAAGCACTGACCTAACTAGATCATATTTTCAAGGATGGCGATACCGTAGTAGTGGTGGTGATTTAGCCCAATAAAAATAAAGTAGTAGACTAATTGCAGTAGAATGTTCTAGATATCTTGTAGCCTAGTTGATGGCACAGCTAGATAACTTTTAACTATAGTTTATACGCAGCGGTCCCCAACCTTTTTGGCACCAGGGACCAGTCGTGGAAGAAAATTTTTCCACGGACTGGGAGGGCGGGGTGTGCAGGTGGGAGCCAATCGCGTGCACTGGGGGGTGGGGTTTGCAGGCGGGAGCCCCATGGCCCACTTCCTAACAGGCCGCGGCCCACACAGGTTGGGGACCTCTGGTCTATAGCCAGTTTGGTGTAGTGGTTAAGGCACCAGGCTAGAAACCAGGAAACCGTGAGTTCTAATCCCGCCTTAGGCACAAAGCCAGCTGGGTGACCTTGGGCCAGTCACTCTCTCTCAGCCCTGTGAAGCAGGCAATGGCAAATCACTTCCGAAAAGTCTTGCCAAGAAAACTGCAGGGACTTGTCCAAGCAGTCTCCGAGAATCAGACACGATTGAACGGATTTTTAAAGAACATCATATTTTCAAGGATGGCAATACGGTGGTGGTGGTGGTGGTGGTGGTGGTGGTGGTGGTGGTGGTGGTGGTGATGATGATGATGATGATGATTTAGCCCAATAAATATAAAGTAGTGGACTAATTTCACTAGAATGTTGTAGCTATCTTGTAGCTTAGTTAATGGCACAGTTAGTTAACTTTTAACTATAGTCTTATAGGAATCTGCTGGCAGATAGGGGAGAGCTCTTTGTACAGCTATGCATATGATTTGGGAATAAGCACCATTTTGAAAAAATGGGAAGCACTAAAGAATGTTCAAACTATCAAACAGTGGCACTTATTTCACATGCCAGTAAGGTAATGCTCAAGATCTTGCAAGGTAGACTCCAGCAATTCATGGAGCGAGAATTGCCAGATGTACAAGCTGGGTTTAGAAAAGGCAGAGGAACTAGAGACCAAATTGCCAATATCCGCTGGATAATGGAGAAAGCCAGGGAGTTTCAGAAAAACATCTATTTTTGTTTTATTGACTATTCTAAAGCCTTTGACTGTGTGGATCATAACAAATTGTGGCAAGTTCTTGGTGGTATGGGGATACCAAGTCATCTTGTCTGCCTCCTGAGGAATCTGTATAACGACCACATAGCAACGGTAAGAACAGAGCACGGAACAACGGACTGGTTTAAGATTGGGAAAGGAGTACGGCAGGGCTGTATATTCTCACCCTTCCTATTCAACCTGTACGCAGAACACATCATGCGACGTGCTGGGCTTGAGGAATCCAAGGCTGGAGTTAAAATAGTTGGAAGAAACATTAACAATCTTAGATATGCAGATGATACCACTTTGATGGCTGAAAGCGAGGAGGAGTTGAGGAGCCTTATGACGGAGGTGAAAGAAGAAAGTGCAAAAGCTGGGTTGCAGTTAACCCTCAAAAAAACCAAGATTATGGCAACCAGCTTGATTGATAACTGGCAAATAGAGGGAGAAAAAGTGGAGGCAGTGACAGACTTTGTATTTCTAGGCGCAAAGATTACTGCAGATGCTTTCTGCAGCCAGGAAATCAGAAGACGTCTACTTCTTGGGAGGAGAGCAATGGCAAATCTTGATAAAATAGTTAAGAGCAGAGACATCACACTGACAACAAAGGTCCGCATAGTTAAAGCAATGGTATTCCCTGTAGTAACCTATGGCTGTGAGAGCTGGACCATAAGGAAGGCTGAGCGAAGGAAGATAGATGCTTTTGAACTGTGGTGTTGGAGGAAAATTCTGAGAGTGCCTTGGACTGCAAGAAGATCAAACCAGTCCATACTCCAGGAAATAAAGCCAGACTGCTCACTTGAGGGAATGATATTAAAGGCAAAACTGAAGTACTTTGGCCACATATTGAGAAGACAGGATACCTGGGAGAAGAAGCTGATGCTAGGGAAAGTGGAAGGCAAAAGGAAGAGGGGCCGACCAAGGGCAAGATGGATTGATGATATTCTGGAGGTGACAGACTCAACCATGGGGGAGCTGGGGATGGTGACGGCCGACAGGAAGCTCTGGCGTGGGCTGATCCATGAAGTCACGAAGAGTCAGAAGCGACTGAACGAATAAACAACAAACCATTTTGATGCTGGAGATATAGATATAGATATATAGGTACACACACATACCTGTGGGATTGATTTGGATGATGAAAAAGTAGACGGAAATGTTATCAATAAAGTTGTTTAAATAAATAATATTTTTGAGTTAAAATAAAAAATGAGGATCTATATACATGTCCAGCTCAGTGATTTCTTTTCATGAAAAATGCTCTGACCAGCAGTATTGATTTCTTAGTGATCAAAGGAGCTCCCTTCAAAATTGAGCTTGATCTTGGCTACTGCTGCTGCTAAACCTGGATAGTATGTGCTGACTTTTAAACTCTCATTTACAGTTTAATGTGGGCTAAATGGTCCTGAACTTTGGCCCTGAGGCCCAACCAAGTTAAGCTCACTACCTAAAGGACACAAAGGCCACATTTATAAGACCATGGAAACTTAATTCTGTGAGATCCTTCAGAATCTGCTTGGTTTTCCTCTAGTTACCCATGAAGAAAATTGTGTTTAGATCTCCCCCAGGTCTCTGAGCACTCTGTTCCCATCTGTTCCTTTGATAATAGAATTTAATTTACTTTTTTAAAAAATGGACTAGAAGCATATTACCAACCTCAGAGAAAGAACAAAAAACACCTCATTGTCAATCAAACTCTTCTTTCAACCTCTCAGCCATCTCTCTGACTTTCTTAGTAATTTTGCAAAAACATCTTGGCCATCTTTCAGTTAATGAAATCTTATGTTTGCTGAGGGATGGAGTTTTCTTTCTCGCCATGTGCTATTAGCTAAAACTGAATCAGCCATTTCATATTTAAAATGCAGACTTGCACTCTCTCAAAGAGATAGAACAGCTTCAGTAAAGCTAAGGACCACCCAATCCTGAGGGTTGGGCTGGGAACATTAGGTTAAGTATCTTGGCCTATTTAAGCCATCAGAAATAATCTGGTAAATATACATGTTTGCAAATCTAGTCCTGAACTGTTAAGCTAGGTCCAGGAAGAGCAAACGTCTAATCCTTGCTTGACCATGAAGCTGTCTCTCAGCCTAATCTAGTTCATGAGGCCATTGCAAGGACATATGAGAAGAGAAAATGGCCATCTACTTACCCATGGAACTCCTGGAGTAAAAGCCAACTACAACAGTCATAAACAAACTCCCTCACCATCTTTACATTTCTGGAATGAATGCTACTCATTACTTTAAACATTGCTCCTACACCAAGTAGGATGAGCTGATGAGAGTTCTCTGGTCATGAGGCTGTAGCGCCTCATGAGAAGAAGAATGCTATTTTTGTAGGGTTGCCCCACTTTAATAAAAAGTTACTGAAAGCATGGGAAAAAATAGAGCATATAATGAAATAGAGCCTTTCATTCAGGAGCTCAAGACAGCTCTCCCTAGGCCTATTGTTTTTCCCACAAAAACTATCTGAAGTAGTTGAACTGAGAGAGAATGACCAGCCCAAAGTTCCCCAGGAGCTTCTGTGGCTGAGGATGGAGTAGAACTGGGTCTCCTTTGTCTAACACCTTAACCATTATGCCAGGCTCTTTGGTTTCGGTCAATAACAACAGAATTTAGTTATTAGCATCTTCAATCCAAGATAATCAAGTCTACAAACAGTGACATTGCCTTCTATATGATGGCTTTGTCAAGAGATCTCCCATTTTCAGCCTAAGGTGGTACAGTTAACAATAAGGACAACCCCATGTGCCGCTTGACCACAAGTTTTGCATTCCATTCATTCAAATATTAATGGGTTCCAAGACTTCATCCATGTAAGGAGTAGTATCAAAATCATACAGGCAGACAACCTGCAAAAGAATTAAAAATGGATTATTTTGGAAGGATAGCATCACCCTGGTCTTATATTCTTGGACTGATAACATGTGTTTGTTCTCTGCTTATGATCTGCCTCCCTTCTGATATCATGGAGAAACTGGCCAATACAGTATTATTATGTGAGATCATGGCTTAATGCTATATTTTCGAAAGAGCTGAGGGTCTTTTTTTAACATCTATGATATGTTTTTAATGTATTCTTTCTTTTCTTTGTTGTTTCAATTTGTTTTTGTACTCTTATTCTTTGCTTTTGGTATATTAATGCAAATTTTTAAAAAATAAAAAAAGAATGGATGGTTTTGATGACAGGAGGAGCAAATCTATTTACTTGCTTGGATGCTGCAAGTTTGGCTTTGGGAATATGCATCACTGCCATTCAAATGTTCTCATGAAATGTCATTCTAATCTCTTCAACACCTGTTATTTGTTTTGAATCTGGTTGAGGTTTTCTGCTATTGGATTACTCAGCCATTTCATTGCTTCATTGGTGGTTTAGGTATATATTTATATGTCTCTGTCTCTGTCTCTATCTCCATCTCTATCTGTATCAGTATCCATATCTGTATCATCCAGCTGTGTATAAACCAAGTATCTATACTCTGCACACAGCAGAGATGCAGCAAAACATCTTCTCCCTGTCAACTGAAATCAGATGTTTTTGCAACTGGTTAAGAAGCCATGAAGCTCACAAGGTAGCTGGGCTAATCACTTCTGATTTGCCAGCCTAACCTGTTTCACAAGGCTGTGTAATACTGGAATGAGAACACAATGTCCATTGCTTGACTCTCTGGAGGAGATGTAGCTTATACTGTAAATGCAACAAATTCATCAACAAAAAACTAGTTCTTTGTTCCAGGATGGTTAAAGTCTAAATTTAGATTGTGAGAAAGCTAGGATGGGTGGGTTATGTTTAAAAAAAAATATTTTTTTATTGTATAAAGTATTCTTCCTTAACTTTCAAAATGGTATTTTTGCCACTAGTAGTAGTGACAGAGCAGGATAGTTCTTCCAGATGACTTCCAGCTGGTGGACACCATTATTATCTCATTCATTCATTCATTCATTCATTCATTTATTAGATTTGTCACCGCCCATCCCCTCCCAGAGGGACTCTGGGCGGTTTACAACAGCATAGTCAATAAAATAATAAATTACAATATATACATTACAACATATAAAATACAATTAGAGCTAAAGATAAATAAAATGAAAATGAAAAATGAAATCCAATGGCTGATGATCTAATTTAGTCCTTGTATGCAACGAGCACCCTAGGGCACTAGCCATCCCCAAACATGCCTACTCCTCTCCCTGCCCCAAGCCAGGTGGCAGAGCCAGGTCTTCAAATTCCTCCGGAAGGCCAGGAGCAATTGGGCCAACCTCATCTCCGGGGGTAGAATGTTCCAGAGGGCGGGAGCTGCTGCAGAGAAGGCCCATCTCCTGGACCCTGCCAACCGAAGATCTCTTACTGACAGGGTCCGCCACATGCCCTCTCTGCAGGATCAGGTGGGACAGGTTGGTGTAATGGGGAAGAAGCGGTCCCTCAGGTAGCCTGGCCCCATGCCATGTAGGGCTTTAAAGGTGATAACCAACACCTTGAATTGGAGCTGGAAGCAAACTGGCACCCAATGCAGCTCGCATAATAAAGGTGTTATATGTGCTCTTCTAGGGACACCAAAGATGGCCCGTGCAGCTGCATTCTGGACCAGCTGGAGCTTCCGGATACTCTTCAGGGGTAGCCCCATGTAGAGCGCATTGCAATAGTCTATATGGGAGATAACAAGGGCATGAGTGACCGTTCGAAGGGCCTCCCGATCCAGGAAGGGGCGTAACTGATGCACAACACGAAGCTGCGCAAAGGCCCTCCTAGCCACGGCTTCCACCTGCTCTTTGAGCAGGAGCCGTGAGTCCAGGAGAACCCCCAGATTATGCACCAGGCCTGTCTGGGGCAGTGCAACCCCATCCAGAACCAGAGATGACAATGTCCCGGATACGGAAGAGCCATTAACCCACAGCCACTCCGTCTTACCAGGGTTCATCTGAAGCCTGTTGTTCCCCATCCAGACCCCTACAGCCCCCAGGCACCAAGAGAGGGTGGTCACAGCATCACTCACTTGCAATGATGTGATACTTTCTTATATACTGTAGCTCATTCCATGGACAATTGGGCACATAGTGGTGGTGCTCAACTACCTTTCCTTTAAGTAAGAAACCATAATTTTCTACCAACAAAATAACCACTCTTGATGTGTTGATTGTATTCCCTTTTATTCAGCAGAATGCAACATTCATGCTTCTTTTCTCTCCTCACTTTATCCTCACAATCCTGAAGACACAGTATGCTAATTGGAAAGAAAGTTATTGTCCCAAAGTCACTCAGTATGCTGAGTGGGGATTGACATTGGGCTTCTCTGTTCCTTGTTCATTATGACCTTCCACTATGGCTGTGCTCCTCCTACCATTAGAAACTAGGTATGGGGCAATAAAAAAGAGGATTTCTTCACTTATAGCACTAGAGTGATGGAACCCATATTCCCAAATCATCACTGAAGTGGTACATGTGAAGTACTCCTCTTCCTTGGTGGCTCTCACCAGGTATAGTATGTACAATGTGGCAGCACCTAATTGACCCTGGCTGACCTTGAAAAAAACTAAAGTTTTTTTAATTAATTAATTTATTTGTAGTTGGAAGGGAGACCTCTAGAGTTGTACGCTAAACTGAGAAGTTGAAATAACATCCCAGAAGAATGCAATGGCAAATCACATCTGTATTTTTACGAAGATAACAACATGTCCACATAATCATCAGGAGCTGAACTTGACTTGGAGGAGACTTGACCTTAGTGTGTACAGTGTTATCTTTCAGGCTAAGATAAGGGGTTATTGCTGTTTACATTTTAATGAACTGATATTTTCAATACTGCTGATGCCTCTTCTCCATTCTGTTGCTGTTTTCGTTATGTGTTGAATGACTGGCTGAATTTATGTGACAGAAGATCATGGCTTGTTGGTAGAACATATGGGTTGCATTTAGCAGGCCAAGATTTAATGCCAGTCATCTCCAGGTCCTCTGTGCAAGCACCGAGTCATTACTGACCCTTTGGAGGGACACTGCTTTCGCTGACGTTTTCTAGACAGACTTATAGCGGGGTGGTTTGCCATTCCCTTCCCCAGTCATGATTACCTTTCCCCCAGCTTAGCTGGGTAGGCGGCAGTACTGCAACCGAAACTCTCCCCACGACCTGAGTTCGATCCCAGTGGAAGTTGGTTTCTCAGGTAGCTGGCTCAGCTTGGGTCAACACAGCCTTCCATCTCCAGGTAGACCTCGGAAAAAAAAACCTTGCCCTCTTTCATAATCACACGTTCTCTGCAGTTGGGTTAATCTGTCATTTGTTAGCCTTTGTCCATTCTATTTCCGTTTCCAGATATCCATTCAGAATTCTAACAGCCTCCCTTAAATCTGACATAAGATTGAGAAACTCATTTATATATTGGTGAGGTTGAGGATGCCATCCTGTTATCTGATGGACCTTATATCTTCCAGTGGCATCATGGAAATATTAAACAGCAGGGGAGAACAAAATGAGTTTCTATGGAATCTCAAAAGCCAAACTTGGGTCTTCTCCACCTAGGTCAGACTTCAACGTTTTGAATTTCCGTCTGGAATGGTCAGTGGCCATTCTGGATCACAATTCTGGAAGCTGTAGTCCACGGGTGGGCAACGTCAGGCCTGTGGGCCGTATAAGGCCCGCAAGGCTCTCACCTAAGGCCCGCGGGGCTCCCGCCCGCAAACCCCGCCCCTTCCATGCGATTGGCTCCTGCCCGCAAACCCCGCCCCCAGTGCTTGTGATTGGCTCCCGCCCGCAAACTCCGGCCCCCGGTCCGTGGAAATTCCAGAAACCCCGCCCCCACCCCCCGGTTCCCGGTTATAAATATCCAAATGGCACTTGGCAGAAAAAAGGTTCCCCACCCTTGCTGTAGTCCAATATAACTCAAGGAAACTAGGTTTAGGAGCCAAGGAGGAACACCACTTTCTAGGAATGACCACCCTTCCAGACTCAGCCCCCCAGACAATTAGAACCACTTAAAGGATGAAGACTTTGTTTTCATCTTTTGTCTTTTTCTCCTTATCCTTTTCCAGCTCCTTTTCATAGTAATGCATAACTCTCTCTTTTGAGACAAGTTACAACAGCAGTTTAGTTAAAAGTAAATATGATATATTTTATTTGCAAGTAGAAAAACCCGATCACTGATCAAAAGTTGAAAAAGAATATTGCTTATAACCCATATCATTCCTTTCTCTCTCTCCCTCTGTCTTTCTTATATTTTTGGCCGCAGGTTAATGAATTTCAAGGCACTTAGGATAGCTAAAGTGAACTATATTGAGATGCTGGCAAGAAAATATATAAAGCTAAATTGAGGGTATTACAAAGATCATATGAAATTGACTCAGCAGTGCCTGGCATCTGAGAATGAGATCCAAAGGTATTTCTTTACTGGCCACCCCATTTCCCCTCCTTTAGAAATTGCTCGTATTGTTTTGGAACCTTGACGTTAAACATCCACCTGATGCTATCAATGGCATAACTATAATGGATTATCAATTCTACACTATGAAAGAGATAACAAAACTAGGCTAGATAGGTACAGTTTCAATTAAAAAGAATTAGAATTAGAGAGAAATGGAGAAAAAAGATGAATTACTGTGTGAAACATATAAGTAACACACACAGAACTCCAAACTTAGGTTTAAAAAACACAACTATAGTGTTCACACAAAGTGTTGTGCTCAAAAAATAACCGATATTCTGGCTTAATGTAATGTCCTAGTTCACACAGCATGCAAAAACAATGGCTGAGCATCGCATGAAAGGCTGAAACACAACCTTCCCATCACATATTAACTGAACTGGGTATGCTAAGTAAACCCAGCCACAGAGAAAATGTGGATAATATGTGAAAATTGTGGTCAATAGATAGGTAAAACAGCTGTCTTTATAAAATTGTATGGATTATGAATCCGTGTAGAGCATTCACATAATATCTACTGCTGCTGATATTATTTTTATTTTATCACAGGGACACTTGACCTGCACAACTGACATCTGTGTCTCTGGCTATGTTCACCCAGTATGTTTGTTTAATTTGGCTATGGAATTAACCCATTTTTTTAAAAAAAAAAATGACAATACATAATATATTCAAAATAAACTATTCCATGGGTGCGTGTTCACACAACACACTAAACCACCCCACCCCCCAAAAAGTGGATAAGTGTATTGTGCAAACATAGTCTAAATCTACTGTATGTCTAGGTAGGTAGGTAGGTAGGTAGGTAGGTAGGTAGGTAGGGAGAGAGAGAGAGAGATGATAGATAGATAGATAGATAGATAGATAGATAGATAGATAGATAGATAGATAGATGAGTCCTTGGTGCTCTCTGAGCCTTGTTGTTTTCTTGCAGACGTTTCATTGCCAGGCTAGGTAACATCTTCAGTGCAAAAAGGGTGTGGGACTTGCTCTCTGTTTATATACCATGGCTTGTCCAGCTTGTGTTGGTGGAGGTGTTGTTCTCTCCTTGGTAGTTCCTTGATTGGGCTGTTGTTTGCTACTTGGTTGATTGACTGAGTTAATAGTTCTTTGATTAAGGTATATTGTGCTGTTTGATTGTTCCTCTGGTGCTAATCCTGATGTTAATCTTTGCATATCTGGGTGTTGATTGCTGGCAAGGAGGTGTTCTGGTCTTCTGGCTTTTCTATTGTCTCTTATGAATGGTATGTAAATGTTGTTTACCTCTATGTGTCTGTTGATGGCTGCTTTGTCTGAGTGCCAAGCTTCCAGGAATTCTCTAGTGTTTTTGGATTTGGCTTGGTTTAAGATGCTCACAGTTTCCCAGTTGAAAGTATGGTTGAGTCTATCCATGTGTTGTGAGATTAAGGAGTTTTCATCGTGTCTTCTGACTGCTAGTTGGTGTTCACGGATGCTTTCTGCTAGACTTCTGCCCGTCTGTCCTACATAGTGGCTGCTACAGTCCTTACACTGTATGTTGTAGATAATTCCTGTTTTTTCTTCTTAAGCTACTGGGTCTTTTGGATTACTTACGATGTTCTGAAGGATTTTGGTTGGTTCGTGTGCCACGGTGATGCTGTGTGGTTGTAACAGTCTATTAGTAGTTTCTCAGATGTTTCTGATGTATGGCAGTGTAATCCTTTTCATAGCTTCTGTTGCTTTTGCTGTGGTGGGTTGAGTGGTCAGGCACTTTTTGATAAAGTTGCGTGGGTATCCATTTTGCTGGAAGATGCTATATAAGTGGTCTGTTTCCTTTTTCTGGTGTTCTGGGTTGCTGCAGTGCATTTGTGCTCATCTGAATAGTGTTCTTACACAGCTTCTCTTGTGGGAGGTTGGGTTATTGCTTTGGTAGTGGAGCACTTGGTTAGTGTGGGTAGATTTCCGGTAGACTTGTGTTTCTAGAATGTTTCTAGATAGAAGATAGATAGAAGATAGATAGAAGATAGAAGATAGATAGATAGATAGATAGATAGATAGATAGATAGATAGATAGATAGATGATAGATAGAAGATAGATAGAAGATAGATAGAAGATAGATAGAAGATAGAAGATAGAAGATAGAAGATAGAAGATGGATAGGATAGGATAGGATAGGATAGGATAGGATAGGATAGGATAGGATAGGATAGGATAGGATAGATAGATGATAGATAGAAGATAGATAGATAGAAGATAGAAGATAAATAGAAGATAGATAGAAGATAGAAGATAGAAGATAGAAGATAGAAGATAGAAGATAGAAGATAGAAGATAGAAGATAGAAGATAGAAGATAGAAGATAGAAGATAGAAGATAGAAGATAGAAGATAGAAGATAGAAGATAGCCAGTTTGGTCTAGTGGTTAAGGCAACGGGCTAGAAACCAGGAGACTGAGAGTTCTAGTCCCGCCTTAGGCATGAAAGCCAGCTGGGTGACCTTGGGCCAGTCACTCTCTCTCAGCCCAACTCACCTCACAGGGTTGCTGTTGTGGGGAAAGGAGGAGGAGGAAGGAGTATTAAGTATGTTTGCTGCCTTGAGTTATTTATAAAAATAATAAAGGCGGGATAGAAAATAAATAAATAAATAAAAAATAAATAAGATAGATAGAAGATAGATAGAAGATAGAAGAGAGAAGAGAGAAGAGAGAAGAGAGAAGAGAGAAGAGAGAAGAGAGAAGAGAGAAGAGAGAAGAGAGAAGAGAGAAGAGAGAAGAGAGAAGAGAGAGAAACAGACTCTCTCTTGTCCCACATAGAAACAGGTTTCTACAATTATTAATGCATCCTGAGTATTTCTCTTGCACAAATGTTATTTGGATACTTTGGGGGAAATTGTAGGGAGGGTCTGCTGGGGTCTGATGTGACCTGAAAGCGATCTTTATTTGTCCAGGAATAAAAGCAGGGAAATTCTCTGTAGCTCTGTACCATTTAGGAAACGGCCAGAAGAGGTCCATAACTATAAAAAAAATCTTTCTTCCTTTCCTATAATGTGATTAGTTTTAAGGAGGGGGGGGGGAAGAGAGAGAGACAGAGAGATAGCCTGCTTATTTAATGATTTTTCCCCTATATATTTTATTTGTTCTTTAAAAGGCATCCTTCTGAAATCCTTCAAAAATAAATCAATGGAAGTTGACTGTCAATTATTATTGAGCAGAACACTGAGCATTAAAAAACCAAAACAAGTAAAAGAAGATTGTACAAAGTACTGCATGTGCGTATGTGTGTCTATCTTCTGTTCAAACCTCCAAGCCCTACTCCATCTTTCTATAGGAATTCATATTTTGATCCATCCTACCTCTTATCTGAGCAATGTTTCACACATTTGATTGATTAAGTGCCATCAAGTTGTTGTTCACCCTTAGCGACCACGTGGAAAGATTGGTCTTCCAACGGTGCACCCATCGCCACTGTAACTGAATCCATCCACATTGCTGTTGGTCATCCTCTTCTCTTTCCTTCCATCTTTCCCAGCATTAAACCCACCAATCTCGATGGGAATATTTATCATTCCCTTTAAGAAAAAAAATCTGAACATACAGAATGGAGAACTGTAAAAAATAATGGGTAGTTAGAGTAAGACAATATCCTGCCGAAATTAAGAAGGGTGCTGATTAACTTTTTGAAAAAATAACAAGTGTTCCTTCACTTAACATTTACTTTTGGAACTTTTAAACAGTGTAAATGCAGTGATACCATTTTTCATCAATAACCAGGAATCTGCATTGTTGAAAAACATCAAAGTAATGTGTTTCACTTATACACACATCTCCTGTTTATTGCCTGGCAGAAATACAAAATACAGTCTTAAACTTCTTAGGATTAATTGCGATTCAATTTGAGGAGGGGGTGTCTCCAACCATTTTAATTTGAGGGAGATTTTCTCCCCCACCCTTCCCTTAGCCATCTGCTTATCCAATTTTATTGACCAGAATGCCATTTTGATGAGAAAGCAAGGGGGGGGAGAGAGAGAGAGAGAGAGAGAGAGAGAGAGAGAGAGAGAGAGAGAGAGAATGGTCCCATCTGAAAATGCAAATTGAATTGAGCCCCCTTTCTTCATGGGTCTGGCAGTCTAGCATGCCATTCAAGCCATAGTTCCAACCAAAAATAAAATAAAACCATATTCCAAACATGCTTCTGTTGCATCTTCTACTCTCTCTTTCTTTAAATCAAGAGGGGGACATTAACAATCGGTAGGAGTTGACAAGGGGAGGTAAAGAGAAATCAAATTCTGAAAGTATGAAGGGAGGGTGCGCCAAACCTTTCTACATTCAGCTCCGCCCAAGTCAGATCTCCCACCTAGGTACACCATGAGTTGTCTGCCTAGTTATGTTGGGGGGGCTTCTCCTTTGCTCCAGTTTGAAACCTATTGCTTTCCATGAGAAAACAACTCTAACCTTAACTTTGATGGATCGCAGTGAAACCTATTTGTAGGTGTAGGAAATTTGCACTTGGGTGGGAGATGAGGGTGGTGGTGGAAAATAGACAAGTGGTGGTTCTCTCAACTTTGATTTCTATTCCATTCAGGCACCCGCGGTTCTTCTCCCTTCTTCCCGTCATCTCCCCTTCTTACATTTTCGATTTCGGAGTCTCTGGGGAGAGGCCGGGACGGCCGTCGGGCTGGGTTACTTCGCAAACACCGGGCAGCTCGACGAATGTATTCCCCCTCCCCCAACTGTCATCTTTCTCGGATCAAATTATCTATTGGTCTGTCTGTTTAGTCATCTGAGACGGAGACCTCTCTTCGGGCTAAAATATATGGCACAAAGAATCGAAGTCATAAAATACCTCTTCAAGTAAAATCAGTCCCTATCGAGAGAATCTCCTAAAATCTCACAACTTTCCAAAATAATCAATCCATTTCCTTTCTGCTCTCCTTCATTCCACACACAGAGACACCCGTCTCCTTTTCTTGGGTCCTTTTCAAATGTTCTCGGGGATTCCTAGCTTTCCAGCTGGGCGGCCTTGAAACCCGCAGGCCTCCTTCTGCTGGACCTGACCCGCTTTCGCCCTCCTTTCTTGCAGAGCCGCCACTCGCCTTCTCCTTCCTATGCTCCCACGGAAATAAATGGGGCCCCAAAGGGCATCAGGCTCCGTTACAGTGGCGATGGGGGCGCCGTTGGAAGAGCTGAAGGACCAGGTTAGAGGCAGATCTTCATGGAGAACATCTATCGGTGTGGTCGCTAAGAGTCGACCACTACTTGATGGCACGTAATCAATCAATCGATCGATCAATCAATCAATCAAAGGGCATCCACCTGGTTGGAAAAGGGGTCTTGTAATACCCTTTTCCCCCATATTGTCACTGTCCCTTACGTTTCTGTGCGCCCCTGAGCCCCCATCCCCGGCTGTCGGGCAGGTCTTGTTCCAAAAGTTAGCGCAGCAGCCACTTAAGAGAAACGCTGAAAGTCTCGGGAGAAAAAGAAACTTTTTCTTTTTTTCGGTAAAGAAAACTGCCTCTTATGCCCCATTTTTTCGAAAGGAATTTGCAACCCGGGTCCGATAGAGCACTCGCACCCTCTCCCTTTCCGGTCTTCAATACCCCTACGGGGGAGTAAGCCACCCGGAGTTGAACAGAGCTATTTTTTTCAGCCGACCTGGATAACATTGCCTCCCGGAGGGCCAGCATCCCACGCTTCCTTCGGATCTGGCCCAAAACTTTCCGAGTTCCCCTCCTCTCCCCTACCTGCTCCTTGTTTCCGCCCCCCTCCCGCCCCCAAAGCAGGCGCGTCCCACTTATTTATTTATTTCCCGTCTCCCGTGTACGTGCTTGTTAAAACGTCAATCCTCATTTGGGCAAGGTGGAAGACGTATTTAATTGCGGGTTATTTGCTAATTATCTGGTTACTTTTGATGGCGGAGGATCGGGGGGAGAGAGGCGATGGGGGGGGGAGAGACGATGTGGGGGGGGGGGGAAGACGCCCAAACACATTTTCTTAACTGCTAATTACAAAGATGTCACTCTAGCCAAGGTATCTTAGTCGCGAGTGGGAAAGGAGGCGGGGGGGGGGGAAATAGAGAGATGGAATGCTTTGAAACGGGACTCTTTGAAAATATTCTGCAATAGTCAACTTGAAATTTAAAGCTTTGGGCTGGTTAAAATATTTATGAAGAGGAGGGGGGAGGCAAGTGGTGAAGAGACACCCACACCAGGCTGATCTCCTTGGGAGAAAAGCAATTTAAAGGGAAGTATAATTTTGTGAGGTTGCATGTCAGGAAGGAAGGAAGGAAGGAAGGAAGGAAGGAAGGAAGGAAGGGAGGGAGGGAGGGAGGGAGGGAGGGAGGGAGGGAGGAAGGAAGGAAGGAAGGAAGGAAGGAAGGAAGGAAGGAAGGAAGGAAGGAAGGAAGGAAGGAAGGCAAAGCTACTATTTCTTTATTAATCCATTCATTCACACAGAGAGAAGAGGAAGATCCAGCTATAAAAATTCAGCAACTATATATTTCATTTCTTGCAAGGGAGAATTTTAAGCCAGTGAAATCAAATTTAAGCTCCTTAAATATTCTCAAATTTGGTGAATATTTACTAATATGCACTCATAAGGCAGATATTGATAGCTGGATGCTTCTAAATAGCAACAGATTTTTTTCAACTTTTGTTCCTTTGCTGTCCAAAGACAAAATTCATAGCATCAGTGCTATTGACTTCATATAATACTTTTTTAAAAGTCTTTATTTATCTTAACAAGTTTTATAACTTTATAGAATCTTCCCCCCTCAAAACTGCACTGGGGTTTGCTGCCTAAAGTATTGAATTAATTATGGATATAATGATAATCATCGTAATAATGAACACCTTGCTCATTTCCCCAAACTACTTCTGCCCAATAATGATTATTGCTATTCACCAAGAACTCCATAATATTCAAATAGTGACTTTAAACAACCCGAAGTGTTTTTTTAAAAAAATAGCAAAACAACACTGATTTTTTGAACATAACCCTGCACCAGATTTGGCCCAATTCTTTTAAAGTGAAAATGTTCCACATAGATTGACTTTATTCCACGTTTTTGAGAAAACAGAAACAAAGCCCATGTCTCAGTACTTATGTGAACCTTAAGATCATTTTCATATGGACATTGAAGTAAAGAGATGTATACGGAAGGAAGGAAGGAAGGAAGGAAGGAAGGAAGGAAGGAAGGAAGGAAGGGAGGGAGGGAGGGAGGGAGGGAGGGAGGGAGGGAGGGAGGGAGGGGAAGGAATTTGGTATAATTCAGCAGTCATCTATGCATGAAAAAAAGTTTCTGGCATCCGTTTTAGGGTTTCTTCCCATCCACCTTTTTCTTCCCGTAAGGAATAAACCCACTGCCTGTGTTAAGCGTCCATGCTCTTGTTCAATTAAAAAAAAACGCATACCGAAGAAAATCAATTTTGGATATTTGTTTAAATCCACGCAGATAGAAAAGCAATCAATCTTCATAATTTGGAAATGATTTGGTGTGCGGGGAAGAAGGAGGGAGACGAGGGAAGGGGGAAAAAAATCGACCGGCGCTCAGTTCCTGAGCCAAGAGCAGTTCCACGGCCCACCCCAATCCCCTTCTCTCTCTCTTCTTCCCTTTCCTTTTCCTTAGAAATACCCAGATGTCATTTTCCTCGGCCACCCTTTTCCTCATGCGCTCTCGAAAGAGGATTCCTAAATTCCTTTTGAGTTGCGACACCACCCCTACCCCCAACACACCTCTGCCATTCCAGGGATCATTGAGATTTTTGGAGCGGAGTGGGGGTAGAGAGAGAAAGAAAAGGGGGCCTCTTGCATCGAAATTGCCTAGACTTCTGGATGATTTTTCTGATTTACTGGCCTGGCACTGCACCCCAAGAGAAACCCTTGTGAGCCTCCATCCGTGTGAACACGTCGGCAAGACCGGGAGACGCGCGCTCAGATCCGCAGCATAGCCGCGCCTCCCCAAATCATCGATTCTGATCGAGATACGCACACTTGCCACTGACCCCTGTCAGCTCCAAGTTTGCTCTTGCTAACTCTCTCTACCAGCCTTTCATGTGGGAGTAGATGCTTCCTTTAGAGGGGCACTCGCCTCCCGGGTTTAGACAGGAACTTTCCAGGACATCACAAAGGGAGAAATCAGAGATTATGTGGTCATTTATACGCGCATTGCACAAAAGAAGGAAGGAAGGAAGGAAGGAAGGAAGGAAGGAAGGAAGGAAGGAAGGAAGGAAGGAAGGAAGGAAGGAAGGAAGGAAGGCTATTTCTATTTATCCGTTCTTTCTTCCTTTATTTCATGTCGAGTTTAAACAATTATTTTGCCTTTTATTCGAGGTTCTGAAAGACATGGGGAGGGGAGGGGACCAATCCACTAGGGCCGTGTGACAAAAATACATTTCTAAATATCGGGCTGGTCTTTGTCTCTGTTGCTAATGCGACAGTCCTAAGCCAAGCCGTGTAAATTCTCCTGTTGCAAGAGTCGGTACCTTTCATTTCTTAAAAAGATTGTTTGCTTGGGAGAGAGATGGGGCCAGCGGGAAGAATGCCTGCCCACCTACAGTATCTATAGGCTGAAGTGTTTACATTTGCTTTGATGATGCCACAGATTCCCATTTGTCATAATCCCTTCTTCCCCTCATCCCAAAAGTGCAGCCCTCTTTTTTTCTTAGTTTTTAAATTTTTCTTCCAATTCTTTCTTTCTTTCTAGTTCATCCAACAGACTCCCTTTCTTGATCCAATTGAGATTGTTTCCAAAGAGATGTCTGTTCCTTCCATTATTATTATTATTATTATTATTATTATTATTATTATTTGCCTTCCTTCTTCCTCAGATGGATTTTTTAAAAATCGCTGGCCACCCTCACTGCCATGGCGATCCTAACCTCTCAGTTAAAACTCTTTAGGACAGATGACAAAAAATGGTTCATGAGATGGATCTATATCAAAGGAAAGCCAGGGACCAGCAAGGCATTATAAAGGTGTTAATGATGCCCTAATTTCTGTAATTAATATTCATCCAAAACATTGCTCCTTCCCTCCCTCTCTTCGATACATATAACATCTATACATATAACATCTATAACATCATTTTTCCCACTCTTGGCAAACGTGCCTTTCATGGACAGGGATGACTCAATTTTTCATAATTTTCTGCTCTTGACATTTTGTCTCCCTCTCTCTCTCCTTTTTTTCTTCCTTTCATCCTTCCCTCCCTTTCACTTTCCCCTTCCAGCTAATTTTTGAACAAATAGCCTAATAATTTTCTCCAGATTCTTCCAGCAGTATTTTCATGTAGGTCTGTTTGTTTTTAGTTTAGTTTACATGATTTCCCCCCTCTTGCAATTAAAAAAAAATCTCAACCCTCCTCAAATGTTACTCTACCATCGATGCCTCCTTTTCTGCCCCTTCCAGCCATATATATATATATATATATATACACATACACACACACACACACACACACACACACACACGCAACTTTTTTTAAAAAAAAAAGAAAAAGAAAAAAAGGCAATAGACCTCAGGGATTGTCATTAGATCGGATGGCAAGGCTTTATGGAGTGTGTTTTGCATAATTACATACCAAAGCCAGGATAGTCACCCTCACATTTTATGGGTCACAAACCATCCACAATTGACACATTATATTCCAAGAAACCTCAGTCCATTCAGCGATAGAGAAAACTATTCTGCTTAATCTAGAACTCAAGGAGAATGATTCCCCCCCCCCCCCACAAAAAAATAAGAAATCCCAGAAGAGATTACTGGCCAACTGACAGGGTGTTTACATATAGATATAAAGTTCAGAGGATTGGCGTGGGCCCCGGGGATGGGGGAGAGAAGGGGGGGGGAAGGCTGCCACCACTAAAACGTGATTAAGATGCACAGAGGGGCCTTAAAAAAAAGAAAAGTGAAAGCTCTAACTCCCCCTTTCATTCAGCCCTTCCCCCACTACTTTTCCTCTAGCGTTGCCATTCTATAATTAAGATGTTCCTCTTCGGCAGGACAGATTCCAACAAGTGGGCTTGGGGAAAGCTTATCAGATCTGGGCTGCAATCCCCTGGGCATACACCAGATGGCAGACAAGAGAGAGGAAGAACCTAATCCTTCACTGCCATCTATTGGTCGCCCAGGGTATTGCAGCCCAGGTGTGGTAGCCCAACCTTTGAGGTCACCCTGTGGCCAGCTTGTCACACCATCAGATCGTAGCCTAAATCCGTCCCCGGCCGGCTCGCCTTTTCCCCATGTCCTCTCTGCCTACAGACAGGCGCGCGCTGCCGTCTTCTTTTAAAGGGGGGGGGGGAGGAACTCTTTAAAGAGGAGGAATAATAGCACTGATCACTGGCAAGAACATGTCACTGTCTCACTGAACATTAATTAATACAGAGTTGCGTTTCCCGACCTCTTCTTTCCACTTTGCTGCCATGCGCGCATTACCTTGACTGCTGTCTAAAGTGAGTTTGCAAGCTGCCTGACAGAGAACTTGCTGTTTGTAATCTCAGAATGAAAGAGGAGGGGAAAATTTTTTCTTTTTCTTTTCATTTTAGCCTTCTCTGTTGTTTTGGGGAAAAGGGAGCCCATTCTCAGGCCTTTCTTTCCAAGTGGGGTGGGGGTAGTCTTATATAGAATGAACCACATGGTTACTGAGAAAAAAGTCACTGCACTTGGGGGGAAAAACGGGTGGTTGTCACAAGGGACTTTCCCCCCTCCCAAATCTGAAAAATTATCACTGATATTTTTGTCATTGTTCTATAATCTTCCTTTAAAAAAAAAAAAAAAACCGTTCAGTCCGATTCTCGGAGACTGCCTGGACAAGTCCCTGCAGTTTTCTTGGCAAGTTTTTTTGGAAGTGGTTTGCCATTGCCTGTTTCCTAGGGCTGAGAGAGAGGGACTGGCCCAAGGTCACCCAGCCGGCTTTCATGCCTAAGGCGGGACTAGAACTCTCAGTCTCCTGGTTTCCCATTGGCTCCTTCCTAGGGCTGAGAGGGAGGGACTGGCCCAAGGCCACCCAGCCGGCTTTCATGCCTCAGGCGGGACTAGAACTCTCAGTCTCCTGGTTTCCCATTGGCTCCTTCCTAGGGCTGAGAGGGAGGGACTGGCCCAAGGCCACCCAGCCGGCTTTCATGCCTCAGGCGGGACTAGAACTCTCAGTCTCCTGGTTTGCCATTGGCTCCTTCCTAGGGCTGAGAGACAGGGACTGGCCCAAGGCCACCCAGCTGGCTTTGTACCCAAGGCAGGACTAGAACTCACGGTCCCCCGGTCTCTAGCCTGGTGCCTTCACCACTACACCAAACTGGCTTTCATAATCTTCCTTAGCCAAACCTACATCCTTATTCTCACCCGCTGCAATTTTGGGGAGCCACTCTCACTCATTCCACGCCCAGGAAGGCACACACCTGTTCTTCCTGGTTTCAGAAGTCCTTCCTCCTCCTATCAGCTGTTTTACCCTCGAGAATATGCTTTGCTTTATTCTCTTGCTCCTCACAACAGCCCTGTGAGGTAGTCCTTGGCTTTTGTCCCAGTTCCCAGGAATATCTGAAGCTGGAATGTTAAGCCGCCACCTGTGTTATAAAAGAATCCCACACGCCAGCAGAGTCGTGGAAAGATAATAAAGGTTCTACTAACATTTCTTCTAGTAAGAGTAATAAGACCTCTTTATTTCTGCCTTATAAATTAGTGTTAAGTTAAACTGAGGGGTGAGCTGGAAGTGTCCTGCTCTTCTGGAAATGCTCCATATTCAGAGCAGGCTTGGATGCGAATATGAAAGGCAAACTCCACTGTGAATTCTTGTGCATGCCCAATCCATCTTGGAATTCTGTTGGCTTGGTCCTTGTCTCCTGAAATGGTTCCTTGCCAGAATCACGTGCAAGAAATAAAAGGCGTTCGCACAACTGCCTTTGCTCAGGCCTCCCCCTGATCATTCTAGGGTTCCTCCACATTCAGATCCCCAGATCAGCAACCGAAAGACCATTTCCCTGAAACACAAAAATGGGGGACCATGTTTTCGGAAGGTTGTCTGTCTAGGAAGAGAGACCAGCATGTGAAACCAGGAGACACGCGCGTTGTAAGTCCGCTTCTTCTCAAAGAAAAGCCGCGTTTCAAGCTTAAGCAAGTGGGCCCGACTGGAAACTCTGCAACAGCCCAGGGCGCCTTTGGAACTCACCGCATCAACTTCTGAATTTGCTCAAGTTTGGATGTAAGCGCCTTCTACTGCCTGGTGCCCTCCCAGGAGAATTCCCAGGAGCGGACTGTTCAAGCCTAGGAAGCGCGGGAGCTGTACCCCAATTTCGGATGGTTACATTGAAGCCTAAAGGAAGCCAATCAGAACCTATGAAGTTGGGATGAGGCACTGATAGGCAGCCTGGTTTCCTCCAGATGTTGTCGACTACAACTCCCACAATCCCTTGCCACTGGCCCTGGCGTGCCTGGGGCTTAGGGGAGTTGAAGTCCCACCCATCTGGAGAGCCGGACATCGCTTCCCCATAGGAAGAGGAACAATTCTGTCTCTAAGGTTCTCCCCCCGGATCAAGCAGCTTGGATGTGTGGACGGGGAGGAGGTGACACGTACCGACTCCCCCCCCACGCCCGGGAATCGAGTGTCGCCGAGGAGCCCCGCTAGTCGCGGCTCCTGCAGGGTGGGAGGAGGGACATCTCGGCGCGCCTCCCGCTCCTCGCGAGATCCCGAGGCAGAGGAATGCTCGAGACGAAGGGTGCCCCCACCCCGCCCCCGCCGCTCCCCTCGCCGTCCTCCCGAAGGGTTCCTCGGGAATCAATCAAACAACTTTTCTCTTCCTATAATCTAATTATCTCCTAAAACAGCCTCGCTGGAAGCATCTGCTCCGCCTGGAGAGAAATGTCGAAAAGCCCGGGAGACACCCTGCTGGGGTGTCTTAGGAAGGCGGTCTCTCTCTCTGAGATGCCGCGCAGAGCAGCGCACCGCTCGCCCTAAGCCGGGAGGAAGACTCCGTGGCTGCGTTCAGACGACACGCTGAACCTGGCTGCTGAATGAGCCCATTCCCTACCTGGATCCAGTACGAGGAATAACAAATTAGCCAAAAGGCCTGGGGTCACGCTGCATATTAAGCCATCAAAACACGGACAAGTTTAAAACGAACCCAGTTTACTTGTGTGAATGCAGCTGTTGGGCCTTGACATGAACGGATTAAGCCTGTCGGAGAAACACAGCAGGCAGCGAGACCTAGATGGAGACATCCAGACTTTCTTCCCCAGACTGGAACCTGTATTCTTCTAAAACTATGACCCCTTAGGCATTAACTGAATTATAACCCTTATGGAAAGTGAACTGTGAACCAACCAAAGCTGTTTTTGCTGCCCAAAACTAGTAGGGATGTCCTGCTAGGAACCCTTCCCTTAAGAGAGGCTAGGAGAAACGCTCCGCAAAGCACTGATGGACTAGGCTGTACACCTTAGCAGGAAAACGTTCGTGAGCATGCAGCTGGTTAGCACTTGGGTAGAGAACCACCAGGAAACGTGAGAAATATAAGCTAGACAGGGAAGGAAGGGGAGAGGAAAGGGGAGGGGAGGGGGAAGGAAGGAAGGAAGGAAGGAAGGAAGGAAGGAGGGAGGGAGGGAGGGAGGGAGGGAGGGAGGGAGGGAGGGAGGGAAGGAAGGAAGGAAGGAAGGAAGGAAGGAAGGAGGGAGGGAGGGAGGGAGGGAGGGAGGGAGGGAAGGAAGGAAGGAAAGGAAGGAAGGAAGGAAGGAGGGAGGGAGGGAGGGAGGGAGGGAGGGAGGGAGGGAGGGAGGGAGGGAGGGAAGGAAGGAAGGAAGGAAGGAAGGAAGGAAGGAGGGAGGGAGGGAGGGAGGGAGGGAGGGAGGAAGGAGACACTGGCAAACCATTTCTGTAACCCTGCCACGTGTCCATGTAATCTGCCAGGAGTTCAGCTCAATTCAATGGAATTTTAGATGATGATGATGATGAGTCTGAGCTCCGGAAAGTTTATTCTCAATAATATCCCCACGGTTTGAAAAGGTCCCGAGCGTCAGCCTGTTTTCTCCCTCAGCAGTTCCTGCCATCAATAGAACTGGCGGAATCCGCACTAGGTCCGAGGCTTCCTTCGGAATGAAGAGAGGTTATTTCTGCTTGCTCTCCATTCACCCCTAAGCTAAAAAGTCCGCACAGTGCCATTTCTTCACTGAGGATTTATGGCATCTTATAGCATCGTCGCCCGCAGTTGCGTAGCCGGAGATCATCCGCCTTCATAACAAATATATGAGACAGCCACGGTCGGGTGACATTCGAAGGTGCTGCAGATCCTCAGTGAGGAAACAGCCACGGTGTAGAACAGATCTGAGGCAGATCCAAATCCAGTCCCAGCCATGGAAGCCCCTGGGTGAAGTTGGGGCAGCCCCTATCTTTCAGCTTCACCTACCTCACAAGGTTGTCGGTAGGGAAGTGTGGACAGCGTGGGTCCAGCGGGAATTGCTTTCTGCAGTAGGATATCATCCCACCTAGCAAACCTGGCGCCCATTTAATTGCAGGCAATGGGGATGTTGCCTCAGCATCTTCATTTGTGTACCTAAAGCACTCTCCTTGAAACCCACTGTTTTTGACTCAGCAGAAGCGCCGTGCTCAGGAGTGAGGCCCGCTGCTTTCGCTGGAACCAACTCCCGGTTGACAGAGGAGATGAAGTTTCGTCTTCCATCTAAAATCCAAACAAGCACAATGCCCTTGATGCTGCCAACAGAAGGAGGCTTATGCGGGTGCCAGCCTGGGCATTATCTAGGGACCTTGAACGATCCCCTCAACAGCGTGTTATTCCCGAGCGATTTGAAAGACCCAAATTTATGTATTTATGTGTCTGACTGACTGACTGACTGACTGACTGATTGATTTAGACAAAGGGTTATATACCTCTTTACTTCCAAAGACTGGGGGCGGCGTGCAAAACCAGGCTTCTGGCGGGCAGCCTTTGATTCAGTTTTACTTCTCAAGGGTTTCAATCTCTCCTTTTTTTGTACTCCTGGAACTTGGAAAAGTTGAGGATCGCGCCGAACGGATCGCCCCGGGGACTTCGGTGCTATCTATTTTTCTGCGGATGATTTTGTCAAGAAAAGGAAGTTCGCTCCTGGTCCAAGCTGTTATGAACAGCGCGGATAAGTAAAAATAAATAAATGAACAACCCCACCTCCTCTCTCTCCCACGTACACACACACACTGGCCGAAACCTAAAAGCTCATTTTACTAATTAACGCGCCAAATAACGCGTTCGGGACAGCGAGGCAGCCTCGCCTCGGAGAAGCAGCAACTTTTTTTGCGCTTCCTCCGCCGAACGGAGTCACAACCTCGTCCACATTCTGCTTGCACAGTATTTCGAACTGGGGGGTGGGGGTGTTTGCTCCTTAAACAAGCAAGACACCCCTCTTCCCCCCCCCCCTCCGTCTTCCCCCATTTAAGCTTTTCAAAGCATCTGAGGACGGCCACGCTGAGAGGTCTCTTCTAATGGAGTTTGACAGCGTTTCAAAGAATTCGTCGTCCTGGCGGGGAGAGAAAAGAAAGAAGGGATCGATCGATCGCCTACTTCGGGAAAGTTTTCTCTATCAACTCTTGAGCGGGGAGGCTCTGCCGGGTAGACAAGAATTCAGAAGAAGCCCCGTTTTTTGGTTTTTTTGGTTTTGTTTTTGACAGAGGTGGCGCGCGCACACAAACATACACACGTTTCCCCCTCTCCTCAGAACCCGCGGTCCCTTTGATGCTACTTGATGGCCCATTAGTTCCAGATCAGCCAAGCGCCTTTCTCTGGCGTTTAGAAGTGGGGTACGAAGACCCTTCTCCTTCTCCTTCTCCTTCTCCTTCTCCTTCTCCTTCTCCTTCTCCTTCTCCTTCTCCTTCTCCTTCTCCTTCTCCTTCTCCTTCTCCTCTCTTCCCATCCTGAGCAACGTCCCCGAGATGTTACTTCGTTAACTGAGCGCCGCGGGAAACCACTTTCCATGACTTTTGTCCAAACGCTCGGCGACTTTATTCCCTGTGCACAACCCCTTGGGCCGCCCCGTTCTATAAACCGGTTGTTTAAAAACGCCCCAATTTGTGTTGAAAGGACAAAACCCCGAGTTTCTGTTCTTGTGAAATCTGGCAGTCGCCCTCCCGAGATATCTCGGCGTGGGGACAGGTGAGGAAGCCTGGATTATATATTGTGTAAGGAAAGGAGTCGCTTTTGAAGCGCCCGACCCTCCGTTTTGTCTCCCGTTCTTTCTTCCCTAAAAACTCCCTTCCGGTTTTTTAGTATTTTCGGATGCTAGTCCGCATGATCGCTGGTGAAACCGAAGTGTCGGACGCGGGGTGGAAAAAAATTCTTATCCGGCGTTTCTTCCATCAAATAGGCGATCTGCACACAGATCCACTTACAGATGGAACCTTCCGGCTAATTTGAAGGCCACCAAACTAAACCTGGATTAATAGATGCCTTCCCCAAATTCCTTACAAAAAGGCAAACCGCTTTACCCATTCGGAAAAGCAAGCTTTAACCGGTAGATCAGTCAACCAAAGACGTTCTTGATTAATCGGCCATTGAAATAGTAATCATAATGATCGCGATGGCTTCGATTTAAGGGAACTCTCGTTCATTTTCTTGGAGCGAGTGTGACCTCGGGTGTAACTGAAAATATTCCACATTTTCAGTAAAGAGGTGCAGGTTGCGGGGGGGCGGGGAATGATCTCGTGCTGCCTTCCGCTTCCCCCCAAAGGCACCTGCTCTGTAGGATTCCCAGGCAGGTCACCCTATTCCATCCCAGCCGAGGATAGTATTCTGCGCTTCTTGAGGGGGGGGGGGGTGGAATCTAGGTCACGGGTCAGTGGAAAACTCTTCATTCGCTCGGCAGCAGTGGGGCATTGAAAATGCCTCAAAAAGGGAAGAAAGTTGGAATCGTCTGGCTGGGATTTACAGCGGAGGGGGGCGATCAGTCCTCCCCCCCCCCAAGTCCCGTCCCACATATTCTGAAAACAGCCAAGTAGAACATTTCCCTTTGAGCTGGAAAATATGTATGCATTTATTCACCTTTCTTCCTTGCATAGGTCTACTTATTTTACCTTCCCTCTTTTCATTTCTGTTTCCTTCTTTTTGGTCGTCTCCTATAATGTTTACATTTTCTTCCTCGCTTGTTTCTGTTCTCATACGGGTTTAATATATTTTCTTCTTCTCCCCCCTAACCCTAAACCCCCTCTAACCCCGAAACACCCCGTCCTAGAATTCTAGTGTTACTTAGTTCTACTCAAGATTAAAACAAGCTGGAAATATGACGAACGCCAGGAAAGGCCAAGGACTAACTTCAGAACGGGCTTCGTCGTCGTCTTAAGTTCCTTTAGAAACTAAAAACTCCGTCCTGGCCCGAGATGGTATCCTCTTAAAGCGACAGGCCGCGATTCATTCTGGCTGGGGATGATGGGAGTTGCAGTCGTGCACCCTAGAAAGGCACCAGGATTAGTTTACAGCACTGAAAAAAGTACACGTCACTTTTCTAGTCCAACTGATGATGAGCAAAGGGCCAGCATATCTACACACGGGAAAATTTCCTGTTTTCAGACCAGTTTTATGAGCCGTTCTGGTTTCTGAGCCCAAAGTTCCCGCAACTGGGATTCGGCAGCAAATTACAGACAAATACTCTCCACACAGGTTGGGAAACTGGGTTTTTAAAGCAGGCTGTCGCTGCCCTGTAACTCAGAAGTTATCTAAAGCAGAGGAGAAATGCAAGCCGGTTTCTTATCGTCAGTTCCCGTGAAAGCACCAACTTAATTAACATGCAGTTAATTAAAAGAATTAGATGATGATGGTGATGATGGTGATGATGATGATGATGATATGATGATGATATCCTCTCTGCATATGTGTGTTTATCCATATTGGGGGGTAGGGTACACATAAATGCGCCATTTGGGAACCCAAATGACAATTTCTCTGTGGGCAAATGGTTAACAGCAGAGTTTTTCCTACTTTTTTCTTTACAAGCAGATATTGATTCTTTTTATCTTAAGCAAAGCAGAGGATTTTAAAATATGAAGTTCGAATAGTGCTTGTGTATCTGTGTGGAAGTGAAATATTTAAGATAGCATTTTTGCATGTTTATTCAAAAGAAAGTCCCATTCTTTTTTTTTTAAAAAAAAAGTGTAGAGGATTCCATCATCATCATCATCATCTTTTAATTCTCCGAATTGAAATAGGTTTCTATATCCTTAAGAGGGATATGAAGGGCCTGAAAATTTAATATTATTCTGATTCTTAGTGACAATTTCTGTCTAAATATATAAACTTTACCAGTAGGAAAAAGTGAATGTTCCGACAGGAGATAAGGAAAGGCTGGGGGGAGCTAATTTTTCAACTGGATGTCTCAGGTCAAGAAAAATGTAAGGTTACATCTCTTCCAAAGAACCGCACGAAATAGCTTCAGCGTCACTCCTCTGAATACATGTGACCTTGATGAAGCTGCACATTATTAATAAAATAATATTTTATTATTGGATTAACATTTCGATAGTCCCTTCCCTTTGCAGAGTTATTTTCCAGGAGGCGCATTCTCCCCACCACCACCACCACCTTTCCAATCCGAAACGATTTGAACCCTTACATTCAGGCATCTGGTTTAAAGGCCATGGACCATTGTGGTTGCTGTTGGCAGGATCCCCAGCGAGAGGGAAGGCAACAGGGGAAAAGGTTTCTCCGGCGAGATCTTCACCTACGTATTTTGAGAATGCCTTCTTGTCTAAGAATCGTGGGAAAGGGGAGAAGCGAATCTCACGCAGGGCGGCGGGGATTATGGGGTGGGTCGGAACCTTTCCCGGTGGGAGAGAGTTAATGGGGGGGGGAGAGGAGGAGGAGGAGGAGGAGGAGGAAGAGGAGGAGGAGGAGGAGGAGGAGGAGGAGGAGGAGGAATGCAAACTTTGCATTTTAGACCCCCGTTAAGCTAGCAGGACCCGTTCCTCGTTCATTTGCACCCGCGGACTGTTTCCAGCCGCGCCCGACTTCTTCCCTTGGAGAAACAGTCTACTTGGCGACTCTCGCTTTTCATCCCGGAGGGCCAATAAAACACCGCGGTTGGGGCGTGAGGATGCAAACGAGCGACGGGGAAAGTGGAAAACTGCTTCTCTCCGAGTTCATCTCATTTCCCAGGCCCGGACCGGCTGGGCGGCAGCTTCTCGGCCGCTCCAGCTCAGGCAAAGGAAACCCCGTCCATTCTCCAGCCAAACTCCCCTGGGGGCTTCCAGGCGGATCCCCAATACCTCGACGGCGCTTGGAGGAGGACCCTGAGCCACAGCCAAGGCCAGGGTCCTGTCTCTGGAAACCCCTTGCCCATCGACTTCAATGCAGCCAGGCGCCGACCCCCTGCGCCGCCCCTCGGAGCCAGATATCGCTGGGGGGTGATTAGGCATCATTTGGGGGGTCACCATTTTAATAAGAGAACTCTTCGGGGGACGGGGACATGGAAGAGTGCCTTGCTTTCTCTTCCAACCCCCGGTCCCCTGTCTTTCAAAAGAAAGAAGATTGGGTCAGAGCAAAGGTTGCCTAAAGCAGGCTGTGGAGAAGGAGGGCTGACGCTCTGGATGCCTTCTTGTTTTACCAGCCATTTTACTAGGCCTTCGCGAGAGACAGATGGGGAAATGAAAGCAGTCGCTCTTCACATCTATCCCAGCTCTACAAGGCCTGGCGAATTATAAAAATGAAACCAGGCTTTTTTTTAATTTTTTTTTTTTTAAGGAAAGCAGCAATGAACGGTTTTTTCTCTTTTTCTTTCCCGCATGTTTACAAAGCTCAATTGATGTTCAGGATCATAGGTTCCCCCTCTGTTTCTAGCTAGCATATGGGAGGCATTAGAGCGAGGAGAAAAGCGAAGAAAGACGCGAGAGGCGTTTGGGTATATACCTTGAATTGTCCGTGCGCCTCTATGCTGCCTTCCAGCTACAAGAGAATTTTTCGGGGCGGGAGGAGAAAAACGCCACACTCTCCTAACCCCACAACTTTAGGAGAGCCCATGTTGGCTTGATAGCTGACCCCCACCCCGACCTAATTGTCTTCATTCCAGACACTCTTCCGATTTTTAAAAATAAAATAAAATTAAATAATCGTTAAGAGTCACACACCACGATTTTCCTTTACGCCTCCTCTCCCCCTCAAAAGGTTGATGATCGCTGCGGGTGAAGTTTCTAAAATACAAAAACTTTACTGCGTTCTTGAATAAAGGTTGTTTTGTATCTTTTACCTAATCCCGCTCCCTCCTCTACATATCCTTCTATCTTTTCTTTCTTTTTCCCTCCCTTTCCTTCCAATGTCTTTCCCGTCCTTCTCTCTAATCATGATTTGTTTATCCTTTTTAATTTCCTCCATCTTCGTATTTACTATTTATTTCCCATCTTTTTCCCTTCCTTCTCACTTCTAACTTCCTTCCTTCCTTCCTTCCTTCCTTCCTTCCTTCCTTCCTTCCTTCCTTCCTTCCTTCCTTCCTTCCTTCCTCACACCATTCCCTCCTTCCTGTCTCTCTTTTCCTCCCGTCCTCCCTCCCTTCCTCCCTCACGCCATTCCCTCCTTCCCTTCTCTCTTTCCCGAGCCAAACTGTCTGGAGAAGGCTCCCCCCTCCCCTCCCCTCGCCTCCCCAGTTTGTCTTTTCTGCCCATTGAAATTATCTCTCTCTCCTAACCCTCCCTGCAGAAACCCTGCTAACCAGGAGCTCTCGCCCAAACCTGTCACCTTGGAGCGCCACCTTGCCGCTGGAAAGCGAACTGCACGCCCCAAGCGGGGCTGAAGAAGCGCGCTGTTGAAAGGCGCGCTGTATCGCCCACTTTCTCCCCCCACTCTCTCCTCTCCTCTCCTCTCCTCTCCCCCCGCCCGCTCGCCCGCCCGCTCGCTCTCTTCATAATCAAAGAGAGTTAATAGAATGGGACACTTGAAAGTGCCCCTTTCACTAAGAGTTGAAGAGACATTGTATCATCCCGGGTATCTTCCGTAGTATCAGTACGGGTGGGTGGATGTGTGAAGAAAGTGGGAAGGAAGGGGTGGGAAGCAAGGAAGGGGGTGGGCAGGAAAGACGAAACCAACCTGGGTGTAGTGTTTCGCTGAGAGGGGCCAGTCGTAACCTGAGCTGCAATGTTTGAATGTAAGTTCTACAGTAACAGATCGTTTTTCACACCTCGCCTAGAATTTAAAAGCCTTCCAGCCTTCGCTTGCTTGTTTCCTTGGCGTATAGATTTAATTCCAAGTTGGGAGGTAACTAAACTCGCCCTTCGGAGTCTACCGAAAGGAAAGCTCTCAAGTTACGTCCGTAAAGAGGCTCAGCCGAAAATCAAAACGAGGAAAAGGGAGACCTGGTCGAGGGCGAAGGGAGTCGCGCTCGTCTTTAAATTCTGAAGGTTGGGCCCTCAAGGCGTTCTCAGCTCCCCGGGCGGGAAAGGTCTAAAATGGGCATAGGCACAACGAATGCGCCATTTTTATATCAAGTCTTGGGGACCCTTCCTCTCGAATCCAGCCATACATTTTAGGGAATAAGCGAACCCTATGATCGTTTTTCCCCCTTTTCCTTTTGAAATCAACCCGAATTAAATAACATTCCCCCCTCCCGGAAGACCGAGGACCACTACTGCTGTAAACTAGTGAGATAAAACAGAAAACGTAGAGTCATTCCTCTGGGTTTGTTTTGAATCTTCAGAAAACACAACTTGCAGAAGGGAAGAGCAAGGAACAACCCCACTGTAGGGATTTGCTACACCAGCCATTTCGAAAGAATATGAATTCCACCCCAGATGTTTCAGATAGAGGGAGGGGGAGATTTTCGAGACTGTTTTTTAAAGATACAATTTGGGGACCGTGCTTCTGGTAAGCTCACAGGGCAACCTTGCCTATTTCTACATTTATTCCCTGGTTTAACCGAATAGAAGATTGATTTCTGGGATTGATTTCTCCCCCAGTCGATACAATGAAGGGACTAGAAGGTTGTCTATAAAATAAATTGGGAGGCTGTTGATTCAAGACCCGGACGTTATTTCGGGGATCTGGGGAGCCAGGCAAATATTGGTCCCTCTGCACCAGATCCAGTAGATGTTCCTGCTGTGTGTTTCAAAGATTCAGCTCTGTGCAAGCTGATTCCTCCTCCTCCTCCTCCTCCTCCTCCTCCTCCTCCTCCTCCTCCTCCTCCTTATTATTATTATTATTATTATTATTATTATTATTATTATTTTCTATTCCAACCCATCTTTAATTCGCCAATAATGTTTTCTAGGGAACAGTTGGGGAAAAGGGAAAAAGAGAGACTCAGCATAAACAGGATCTGATTTGAGAACAATAGAACCAAACAGCTGCGACAGGTGGGTCCCCTAGATAACGGGTGGGGGTGGGGGGAATGAGGACTTCTGCCTTCCTTACCAATTTGAGTATTAGAAGGGAGATAATGTGCAGAGTCCACTTTTCTTAATAACAAAGGATTCAAAAGACAGTCTGGATTGAACAGAGAGGCTTTGATCACATCAACAGAAAAGGGGGTGGGGATGATTTTTAAAGGCATGAAATTTGGGGATCGCATGTGGGTGTCTCCCTTCCTTCCTTCCTTCCTTCCTTCCTTCCTTCCTTCCTTCCGCATTAAGGTAAATTTTCTTCTGTCTCATAAAAGGGGAGAGAAAGGAGGGGGGGAAGATGGGATCTCTATTTCCCCCTTCTTTTTCTTCTTCGTCTTGTTCTTTCCTGCTCTTCCCCTTTCTCTTTCCAGGATTATGAAATATTGCGGTTATGTCTCCTGCCGCAAAGATGCAAAATAACTGAGTGGAATTTGTATTACAACCTGATCATAATGTTTCAGTGGTGGTAAACATGTAGCCAGAGGGTGTTGCTAATGATTCTTGGATTAGAGAGAAACAGAGAGAAGGAGAAGAAGAAAAGGGGGAGACAGGGAGAAGGATTTCATGAAAAGGCAGTCTGAAATTTAACCATTAATCCGGAATATATCAAACCATCCCTCACACCCCAGAGGGAGGGGGAGAGGGAGAAAGAAAATCTACCATTAGCTTGACACCTCACTCACTCAAATACTAACACACATACTCCTGTAACATTATTATTATTATTATTATTATTATTATTATTATTATTATTCCAACCAGCTCATAATAAACACTCTCTTTGGAGTTCTGGATGAAAGGGAGGCTGCTATTATTATTATTATTATTATTATTATTATTATTATTATTACTATTATTATTATTATTATTATTATTATTATTATTATATAGTAAAAATGTGCCACCTTGCCAGCTAAGCAAGGAAACTGAGAGATAACCCCTCTTTCATTTGGGGGCAGTGGCAAAGAAACTGGAATGGGGGAAAATATCACTGGGGGGATGGAGAAAAGACCCTCCCCCACACAGAGACCCCTTTCCACAAAGACATAGGTGTGGCCACCTGAAGACGCAAAGGGCTGGAAGGGTTGCAAGGAGAGGTGAGCGTTGCTTGCCAGGGGTCTGAAAAAGCATCTTCTTTCTGGATTCTGGGCATTAGACCTCCACAACTTGACATTCGACCACATTCCATCCTTGGGGACAGAAGCGCTTCTGAAGGACTCCTGAGGAACCGGGAAAAGCTGAGGACATAAGAAGAAAGAGATGGGGGGGGGAGTTGACCCCTCCACCGATTGCCACAGGGGTACGAGATAACCCCCATCTTCACGACACTGGAATGTACTGGGTTGTTTAGGGCGGAGTAGAAGTGCTTTGTCCATGCGCGCCTTCTGCACAGGCCCCCACAGGCCCCCAGTTTACCCACTTCAAGAGCATGAATAGGAAAACAAGCAACCCTGAACTTCATTGGCGAGGAGTTGTGAGAACGCGGCCTGTCTAATCCGCTCTTTCGCAGACGAGCCCTCCAAGACCAAAGACTTCTAATGGCATCCCCCGACAGATTCTTTGCTACACCCAAAGGTCAAGGAATGTCCCTGCAGAAGCGAGGAGGGGGCAAAATCCTGGGGCAGCAAAAGCCAAGACGAAGAGCCCACCAGCTGGCGAAAGAAGAGCAGAGAGGGTGGGTGGGAGATAGGATTTGGACTCCGATTTAAAAAGGAGATCTGGTTCGGTGTCTTTCTCAGATTAGAGTAATTGTATTATTCCAGGTTGGAAATTATTATTATTATTATTATTATTATTATTATTATTATTATTATTATGGTTGGGCGCACAGTCAGCCAGATGCTTAGACTGGATCTGGCCTTTTTGTCCACCTACCGAGTCCTTCCCAAGGACCTGGGATAGGCAGATGATATTGTTTGATGGTGTTAAAGGTACCATCGCGGGCTGTAAACTGTTCCACGTAAAGCTGGCAATTGACGGGTGGTGATATTATTATTATTATTATTATTATTATTATTATTATTATTATTATTATTATTATTTCACCATTTGATTCTTCACTTCGCTCTTCACTCAAACTGCCCTCCCCGTTTCCATGGCCTCCGCAGCCGCAGGAAAGCAGGCCGGCAGGCCGGTGGTCTTCCTCTGTGTTCAGAGCTAGGCAGCTTCTCACGGTGGCTTCTTTGACTAGCGGCCTTGGACAGGACCCTGCTCAACCGCGGATCATCCACCCCGCCTATGGGGTAGATCTGCGCGTCACCCTTAGCCAGTACAGTGCCTGTTGGCCCTCCTAAACATATTTTACAATTCTATCACAACTAGCACGGTAATAGGGTGGGGTGGTCCATTTCCATTTCCCCGGCTTTCTACGCCCCCTCCCAAGGAACGCGCGCGCACGGGCGTGCACACACGCTCATACGCGTCTGCCAACCTTTTCCTTCATGGCCTCCAGCCTCTCCAACCCACATTTTATCATCAAAATAAAAAGCTTTCTGGGTCAATATTTCACAAATCTTGGCCAGAGTCATCCGCTCCCCCCCTCCCCAACCCAGCTGGGAGGTCGTGGCCTACCAATTTCCTGACAAGATCCATACAAACGTCCACCAACACTGGGCAATGCTGAACTGCAATTGCCCGCGAACTGCAAAAGAACTCCCGACCTGTTCCGTACCTGCCGCTCAAAAGTAAGTCGCCATGAGTTCCGTGGGATTGACTCTAAAGGCTGCGGCGTACTACCAGCAAAGGGGCATGGTAAGAAAACTCCCAACGACTTTTGCGGCGCAAAATGGTAAGGTCTGCAACAGCGCCCTGATCCTCTGGAAAGCTTTGGACCATGGCGAAGGGCCTGGTCTTTCAGGCGGCCCAAACGCTTCGGGGAACGGGTTGAAACGTTGGAGACCTCGCCCCGCTGCAAAGGGCCTCGCCCTCGCTGCCAGAAAGGAGAAGCGAGGGGGGAGGGAACGGACTCTCCCAGGCCCGGACTACCACCCTCATCATCCCGTGACTGAGAGTGTGTGATGGGTGTTGTAGTCCCAACCCGCCTTCCGTGGCGCCAAGCCTGTGGAAGATTTCTAACATGATTTTATCCTCTTGGAGAGTAGCAATAGGGCAGTGGCGGGGCGCGGGGGGGGGGGAAGCTGGGGAGAGGATTCCCCCCCCCCCCGGCTTCTGTCGCTCGCCTGCGGTTTTCCCTTCCTCCTGCCGGGCATCAGAGCCTCCTCGAGAGATGCGGTTGGCCAAGTGTGCACGGAGGCGCCTGCGGGGGAGGGGGCGCGGGGGGGGGGAAGAAGAGAGAATCAATCCCGCGGGTTGAGGTTCCGGCGGACCGCTCCGCCCTGACGTCACCCGTTTCAGCCGAGGAGCTCCGCGCGGCGTTTCGCGGGAAAGGTGCTAGGAACTCCAGGCGTCTGGGAAGTGGGGGGCTCGTGGGAGGGGGGCGGGCGGGAAGACCGGGGAGCCTTAATTCGGGTTCATTTGGTCCACACGCCTGGAGTTCAAGAGCCATAAAGGGAGAGAGGGAGGGAGGGATCAAAGAGAGAGACCCGTCCCTGTCCTCTCTCCCCCACTTTAGCAGGGGCCCTGAAGATCCCTTAACCTAGGGATCTCTCAAAATAAAGATCTGCTCACCCTGGTGATCCAGGATCAGGGCCAGTCTAGTTTCTTTAGAGCCTTTGGCAAGGCCTCTGCCTTTTTCTGACTCCGCCGGCAGGTCAGATCTCACTTGAATATTGTTCGGCTCAGAAGCAGTGAGTGCAAGGGCAGTTTAGGTGAAAACTAAGTTCTTCTTTCTGCTTTCCTCCCCTGCTTCTTCCTTCCTTCCTTCCTTCCTTCCTTCCTTCCTTCCTTCCTTCCTTCCTTCCTTCCTTCCTTCCTTCCTTCCTTCCTTCCTTCCTTCCTTCCTTCCTTCCCAAAGATTAATTACCCCACCAACATCTCCTTCCTGCGCATTTCTTATACATTCCCTCACTGAGATGAGGTCTAGTAACAGTTTTTCGAGGGGGCTGGAGTTTTACCATTTCTTTCACCCCAAGGGCTGGCAAGATGCGGCCCAACTTACTTTGACTCCGCTTCTTCTTATTCTCTTGCCAGTAGCTTTGGAGAAAAGAAAGATGGAAAGGAGTGACTGCAGAAAGGTGAAAGATTTGTGCGAAGAGAAGGCCCTTCCTTCCTTCCTTCCTTCCTTCCTTCCTTCCTTCCTTCCTTCCCCTCCCCCCCTTTTTTTTGGGGGGGGGGAGAGGATAAACAGAAATCTTAAAGGTAAAAATGGCCTGAAAGAGCAAAGCGAGAGGGGCGACAGCTTCAGACACCTGGCCTGGCCTGAGCTGGGGAGAATAATTACCTTACTTTCCACCCTTGATAGATTTTATGACAAGCCTTTCTTAGCAAGATGATCCATATTAGCGCCACCCAGCCGCGAAAAGCACTTGGAAGCCTCACTGATGCCAACCGGATTCAAAAACACCTGTTTAATCCTGCGCTTTAAATCTGGGAGCTTAAAACTCTCTTCCTATGACCAGCTCGTCGCTTGTACTACGACCAGTTGTAGATGTTTGTTGTCCTTATTTTCTCTCTTATTTTAAAACCACCCCTGAACTAAAGCTGGTCTGATAAGAGTCAAAAGGGTGTGGATTGATGGTCCAGAAGTCTTAATGGTGGTTCTGTGGCTTGTTTCTGTGAAGGAAAGAGAGAGGGGGAGGAAGGAAGGAAGGAAGGAAGGAAGGAAGGAAGGAAGGAAGGAAGGAAGGAAGGAAGGAAGGAAGGAAGGAAGGAAGTTTAATAGAGAAGAAAGCGTAAAAGGAAGGCGGAATGAGTTATTACATTTAATTGAAAGCAAACAAATGGAGGGGAAGAGAAAAGGTTCTAAGCACATTGCAGAGTTCTAAGAGCGACCTTTTTAAGAACAGGAAGGGGAAGCTTTCCAAGCCCCGCCGCTCCTCCGCGGTCGCCCGATTCCTCGGGGAAGCGAAGGCAGAGTTCGGGCGTATTGATAGCGGCGCTGCGAGAGGGATTAGCAATCGAAGGCTGACGAGGCGGCCGCCGTAGCGCGGCGCGTCCAACCCTCCCAACTCCTGCTGCTCCACTTAATATAATTAAGATGAGAAAACTCAAGTGGCGTCAGAAGGAAACAGATATTAATGGATTGCAAGGGAGAGCATTCGGGGGCGGCTGCCTTGGCGAGGGCGGTAGCGGAGCACTTCCCCCGGGCAACCCGACGCGCAAAGAACCGCACTGGCGCGCGACCCGGGGTGGGTAGAGGCGGCGGCGGCGGCGGCAGCAGCTGCGATCCGTGGCACCTGCCTCGGTGGCGGCGGGGTCGCCTGGCTGTCCGAGCCATTTGGCCAAGGGGAGGCGTGTCTCTGGGCAGCTCTCCCCCCACCCAGCCCCTAACGCTGCCTGCCTGACGGGCTACACGAAGCTCCTTGTTGGGGGGGGGGGGAGGTGACACGGTTTCAAGGCGCAGGCCGAGAAAATGTGTTTGCTCGCTCGCATCTCTTCCTTTCTCTGTCCTCCTCCTCCTCCATTAATTAGATACATCACACCGCCTGACACTTTCCCTTTGAACCCCATTTTCACATCCAGAGTCACCACTCAGCCGAAGCCCTTTTTTTTTTAACGTAAATTCGAGGCGTTTCAGGCTTCCCTCTTGCACGGATTTATTCAGAAGTAAGCCCGATTGACTTAGACTTCGGTTCGGTTAGCCAGGCTCAAAGGTTCAAAGGCAAATTCTGAATCTGAAAATGTCTGGATCCAGGACAGA